>JAODJX010000051.1:6141093-6158160 GCA_026776945.1 Isichthys henryi
GTCCCCCCCCCAATAATTATAAGGGCCATGAGAATGGCGACACGTTGGTAATAAATTTAGCAGGAGGGCTGACGTGTTATGGAGAATGGTAATAAAGTAATGAAGAAGGGTCACAGTATTCGGAATTATTCATGCCGTGTTAAACGAATCAAAGACTACTGGCTGATTGAGAAACTGATCAAAAATGTGATTTGTTTGTGAAAACTAGAGATTAATTTGGATACTTTATTAGGAACGCAGATGAGAGGTATGAAGACTTATCTTAAGAATCCTTATCTTTCTAGGATGTCTCCACACAGATTTGCACAACAGACAATGGTGAATCACGAAACAACAGCTTCGCACATCCAAAATACTACTACCCGTTTTTATAAGACTCTTTTGTGGGTAGCATTTTGTCGTACTGGCCGTGTACGACAACAATAAAGCCATTGTTCTCTACTATAAATTTAATAATGTCTAATATTCCCGTCATTGACCATACTTGTATTGATCTGGGCTTCTAACAGAATGCAAATGCAGCCACGAGGAATTACATGATTGTCAGCTTTCGGAGGGAAACCGCAAAGAATATAAAATAATCAAACTATCAAAACAATGGGGGAACCACCAAGGTGCAATCTGATGAGAACTATGCTCTTTAATAACATGTTTTCTATCAATTTTGTATTAAGGAATCGGTTCGGAATGACAATTTGTTGCGAGAATCTTGTGAGAATGTCTTAAGATTGTTGCAGCGATTAGATTAATTAAAATATATTGAGAAATCTTTGGCAAAAATTCCATTCAATTTTTATATAGCACCTTTCACAGCCGAATCGCTTTGCATGGGTGTGTTGTGATACATCACATCATTAAAACAGAATAAAACATAAACAGAAAGAAGAAAGAAAAGAAAGAAAGAGATGACAACGGAAGAGAGGAACCAAAAACTCCCAGGTACTTTGTGGGGGGTCCAGGGTCAACTGGCTGCCCAACCTTCCCAGACATGCCGACATTACAGAATAAAAATGACTACCAACCAATACATATTGATCAAAATGGAATCTGCTGTCAATAATATATCTGCAGAATACTAGCTAGACGCATCTATCTACTTCACGGCCAACACAGCGTCTCCACGCTAAAGTTCCCTGCATCACACTTGAGTCACAGAACCCAATCTTACCGTTTTACCGGAGGTGCTGAATCACAGGGAAACTTCCAAGGCTGACCTGCCCCTGAGACCTTCCACGGTGCAAACATCAGGGAGTTAAACTTAGGCGTTATTTTACAACAACTCAAAGGCGGTGAAGCAACAGATTAAAATACAGGAAAAGGTCATTATGTTCTTCAGACCCAGAAAAAAGTGATAGTGGATTTATTATTAAAAAAATGTTAAGGACAGACAAAAGCATGATTGAAGCATAATGAAACCACAAAGGCCTGTATTATTAAAGTATAATTAAGGATGAGATATATTTTTTTACTGTGACCTCAATGTTAATCCAACATGTTTGACTGAAGTTTTTCTCACTAGTGATTTGTCTAGACGGATTTATCTCACTGTAAACTAAAATATGCAAATTAATGGTACAGATGTAGCAGTGTTTCGTATTTGACATGCCCATTACCTAATCACGAAAATTATCTGAATGACATACAGCCCAGACTGCCATATCATCCATGCGTAGGCTGCAGAACACAAAATCTTAATTACAGTTTGTTCCCACGCTCTTGAAAACTATTAACAAAATAGAACGTATAAAATAAGATTCACGCCGAGCTATATTTTCTGCTCAAATATGGACCACTACAAAAATTATTAATAATACACTGGCATTAACCATAATGGCTAAAAAAAAAAGAAGAGACGTCAAAATATTCATATTGACAGCTGATGTTTCGTACAAGTCTGTGTTTCGGAAACACTGCCGGAAAGTTCTCTTCGGAGAAGAATGGCCGCATCTTTCTTATCCGCCATTTGCGGCTTGTTTTATTTTAGCACACGTCACAAATGCTCAGGTACTTAGAGATTAATATGGCTGGTTCAGAACGCCGACTATGCGATCACTCAACCACTTATTGCTAGATTTTGATGTATGATTGAGTCGCAGTCTTGCTGGAAGGTCCAGTCGTGGGCGAACTCCGGGACCTTGACCGCAGGCAACCTGTTGCGAAACCTAGAAAAATGCGCCCTGACTACAGCGGGAACAAAAGTGAAATAGGAAATTAATAACGAATTTTTTTTTTTTTAGTTTTAGTCAGTATGTGGTGGCTTTACTGATATTTGAGCTATGCTGGTATACAGAGAAAGGCATCAGAGGTTCTTCCCGCAAACTGGCCCACTTGAAAAGAGAAACCGAAGAACAGAGAATAAAAAAAGAGGAGATGGAAGATTAAGATGGAGGGACAGAAAACTGAGTGCTATGGATAGCTGAGCTACTTGCGGCAAGGCTACAGGCTCGTCGAAATTTCCCAGAGGGACGGTATTTCAGTTATGATTTTTACATACGAAATTGTTTTTATTCCTGCCCCAGTCATGTGTGCCTTTTAGATGATTGCACCAATCAGCCGCGGAGCTTTGGAAGCTGGCCATGTTTATTGTAATTTACGACCAACTGTTACATTTTTTCCCCAACAATATATACACCTGGATGTTTTGCGGGAGCAGAGTTACGAATGTATTGCATAAACTGGCAAACCACGGGAAACATCCGTCCATCCATTTAACCATACCCGCCCGGCCTATACAGGGATGCGGGGGTCCGGAGTCCATCATGGAAACAATGGCTGCGAGGCAGGGAATAACCCAGGATGGGGCACCAAGCCATCATAGGACCACAGGATGCAACATCCCAGAAAAGTGAATTGATAGCAGTATGTGAGCGACATGCTAAATACAAGCAGATCCCGGGTTTTAAACATCCGACTTACGCACAACTCGTACTAACGAATGGACTGACATACAACATATATTAAAAATTCGGGTTATAGTACAGTTACGTATGTCGTTACTTTTAACATTACTTTTTATACAAAGACACCAGGAGGTTACATATTATATAATCACAGGTTGATTGCATGTGCAGCTGAAATAATAATATGTTGAGAAGGGACTATCGGCTTTCTACGCGATTCCGGCGATGATTGTATCCTCGGACTGACGGAAATCGATTAGTGGATAAATGGTCAGATTTTATTTCACTGGTGCAGGACGCATAAACTGCTGGTGCATGTATTTCATAATCAGTAATTAATGTAAGTCATGGACAATGTCCCACCCCTGGACCAGGGAAGTATTATAGCATTCATCCATCTTATAGAGTTTATCTAATACAGGGTGATAGTACGGATTCTTCGAGGCACAAGGGCCGGTCCATAGCGATTAGAGACGTCAAACAGCCTGACAACCTGCTTATGGACAGAAGGGAGAAGCCAGTCTGTTTGCAAGCCAACCCCAACACACGGAGAACATGGAGACTCCACACAGACGGGGGCAGTGCATGACCCCCACCCCAAACCCTCTGCACCTCCATACTGTCCAAGTCATCGATCGATTTATTTCAGTTCTAACAACAAGGATCTGATATAGACCTAACTCAGTCACGCTCTCCATATCAGGCACGTGCAGGGCGAGGAATCACGTTAAAGTTACTGAGGCGACCCCCCCTCCGGTGTGCAAAATGTACCCTAAGTCACCCCCTACCATTTAAGCACCCACCTCTTTTTAATTTTAAAAGCTTAACATATCACTTTAATAAATCTTTGCATATTCAAACAAATAAGAACATTATCTACGTACTCTAAGCAGGTTTGATACATTTTTGTATCCATTGCGAGTCGAAGGCCCCATCTGAGAGCAGTTATAGACCCAGACAGGGCTATTCGTAAGCGCAGTTGCGGAGCGCGTCCCATCGCTGCCAGAGGCTCCGGCGGGGAGATGAATCCTCCGCTCAGTCAATGATAGGAGCCGGGCTCGATCTGCTAACCCCGGAGCTACAAATGGATATTTTCACGCGAATGTAACAGTACCCGTTTATTAATATATATAAAAAACAGCACTCACGTATAGACGAAACAATTGCTGAGCGATCGTTTATCGTTTGACTCCTTTTTTTTTTCGAGCGCCACTCCAACCACATCTTTCACAAATAATTACGACTGTCGGGACTGTTACATCACAGCTGGAACTCAATCAACAGCTCAATTAAAGTTAAAAGCAGAGCTGGAAGGCGGGCTAGCGCGCACCGCGGGCAATCGGGGAAAGCGCGCTCCGCTAAATTACACCGGGCACCGGAGACAAGCCTGGATGCTGATTGTTTCAGACGCGTGTTGACTGTGTCAGTGTTGCCCTCTATGCTTAAGTACAATCAGAAATTAAAGTGTGCTTGCTTGTGCATATACAGGGATACACACACAAATAGTCCTACATTTGGTTTATTATGCAACACTGAACAAAGGAGACACATATTGTATTTAGATGGAAATTTAAAGTATTATTTTTTATGGTACTTGAAAATTCTTTAATTTAAATGGAAAAGGTTGACCTTGACCCTGTACTCGATAAATTGTAAAGATGGATGGGTGAAAATAAATATTCCGTTTGGCAAAAGCTTTCGGCATAATATCATTATTAGATAGGAAGTTCGCTACTTGCGTATGCGGTGCACATCCGAACACATGACTTCCAAGCTTAATCTGAGGTTAATTTTAACTGAGAGGAAAACATCGTCGTGTCTTTGTCATGAAACCCATTCCACCCCCAGCTGAGCAAGCATAAAAGTTACTCCCGAAATTCCCGCTCCAAAAATGCGGGGAAAACGCAGGAATCACCTATGGCTGAGCGTGGCAGTAAATCTTGTCGGTGGTCCGTCGGTGTTTCTGCTTAGTGGACTGGTTTGGGGAGCTATTAGACCCGTGATTTATGTACTAAATCGCAGATACATTAAAGCACAGCCAAATTTGGAAAGTTCATGTAAGTTCATGTCAGCATGTTTATGTTCCCACACCGGCTTTGCGTTTGGTGGGGAGCGGATGGGCATGATGGGGGGGGGCGGGGGCTTTCTCAGCTGACTTTTCTCATGTCTGTAAGTAACAGACATCAATGTCCGATCCATGGGCCCGCAAAATGCATGTGAACGAGGTAGGGGCGGCGTAGCGTTTTAATAAACACGGACATAATTGGGAGTTTTATTAATAAAGTTTTATTTTGCATTAAATTATTTGTAGATCATTTTTTTTCGTGACTGTTCATCGCTTTATTTTTAATGCTGGACATTTTGATCAGAATGGATTTTTTTTTAACCATGGCCATGGTGCTTACAAAAGTAACACACCCTATCTCTGCAGGGTGGAGCAAGGAGGAGTACTGGGCGTACCAAAATACGAGTGGGCGTGTCGAAATGCAAATGGGCGTGTCCAGAGGCTTATGGGCGTATCAAAAGGATTGTGGGCGTGTCGACAGTATAGAGCGTGGCGAAGTAGGTGGAACACCCACACATGTAATTTCCTTTGTGCTTTCTGTATGCGTGGCAGAAAGTGTAAGTCAGCACAGGAAATGTCTTGCATTATATTAACTAATATGATTTAGTTATAGACATCTCTTACCTGACCTTTATAATAGTAACAGATTCTTTATTGATCTGCTTAGGGAAATGATCTCTACACCAAACTTGCTCTCTGTAGGGGACAACAAGCTGGCCACGAAAGGCAGCCACCTGATGCAGTGCCCATGGCACTGGGGATTAAGGGCCTTGCTCAGGGACCAGCAGCCGTGCCGAGGGCCGGACTTGAACCAGCGCTCCTCGGACCACAGGCAGAGAGGCTTAGCCCACTGAGCCACAAGCCAGGCAGACAAATACGTCTTTCTGAAATAACACTTATTGACAGCATTGTCAGCCAATACAAATAAGCCTTTGGCACACCTGCTCTATTACACACGTCGCCATTCGACGAGCCGCCTTAGGACACGCCCACCTTTAGACACGCCCACCTTTAGATACGGCCTGCAGATGTCTTCAGATTTGTGGTCCATGGACCAATCATAATAACAGTACAGTGAAATTATGCAAGGAAGCAGACCAAAAGAAAAAAAAAAACCTAAAATATAATCAAGAAAACGGAGATACGAGAGTATCTATGAAGTTCCACTTTGAGAACACAAACCTAGGGTTTGATGCAGTTATTTTACTTTATATAGGCTGTATTCTGTCAGATGAGAAACATGAAAGCAACGTCAACACATTTAATCGTGGAAGAAACATGAAGGATTTTTGGCTACTTGGCTACTTTTACCACATGACAAACACGATAACCATAGGTGCACTGCGGTAATGTTTATCGTTCTGTCATCTCAGTCCCAGGTGTATTTGACAGAGGTTATACAGGTGAGCACAGTACAAGCTGATCAGCCAAGACACAGTGGAGTCGGGCTTCCCCCGAAAGCCCCCCCAGGCTGTAATATACGGTATTTCTTTCCTCTGCTAATATCTGCAATGTGCCCGCGCAAGATCAACCAGCACATCTGTGAGATTGGACTGGCCTCAAGAGACAAATTGAGTCTGGCCATTGTTTAAAAAAAAAAAAAAGGAAAAAAACACAGTTTCCCCATCTGTCACACAGCACACAAAGACTCGAGGCGGTCCGGGCCGGTGGCTAAGCACACAGCTAATCAGATTTAGATTTATTGATGGCTGGCAAATTGGACAGGAGTTAAAAGGAATTATTATCATTAGTGTAGTGTTATTAGTACTGCGTTCGATGAAGACCTGTAGCGGGGTTGCTTATGAAAGGGAACAGAGACTCTTCCTCGTAATCAAACATCATGCTAGGGACTTTATTGAAGCCTTCGGAGACGGGGGGGACGACAGACTTTCGCTATGGCGGAGAGCGACTGTGTCATGTGATGAAAAGGCAGGAGGAGTGAACCCGTTCTTCGTGACCCAGACCGTGGCCGTTTTCATCATCTGCGGGTACCAGAGTCTGCTCATCTCCATCGTGGATCACGCCTGACCACCCTAACCTTTAAAACGGGCAGGTCAGTTGCGCCCAAACACAGTCATAGCACCGCAGAGTAACACTGTTTACAACAAGGGGTGCTAGATGAAGGGTATAGTAGTAAAACCAACATTATACGTCACTATACTGCTATACACTCCCACTAAAGCACTGTGCATGACCACGGTTACTGTCTTTAGAACGATGAAGAAAACCAGGAATCAGTAGCGTTATATGGAGGGGGGAGGGACTCAACTGGGAACTGGAAGGTGGAGGAAGTTCTGGTCCAGATGGGGGAGGGCTCTGGTGTGCAGGCAATGAGCTGCAACCTGCGGATGGGTTTAACGAATGTTGATCTCTACTCCAGTTTCACGTAACCTGGGGGGAGCATGTCACGCGTGTAGGTGCAGAATTCGGCGGTACAAACTATAGCACGAGTGATGCTACAGGAACCAGCCTGATTTATGGGTGGTTTTCAGGGATTGTTACAAAGCTAGCGGCTGTGGTCTAGAGTAGTCTATCATGGATACGCTAGCAAAGGCTCTTTGGTCGTGCTGATTAGCTTGTGGTCTGTATAGGTTACAGTCATACTCAAAACAATGCCTGTGAGTATGGCATCTGTGATAGTGATAGAACAACCTCCGAGAGATGGTGGACTGTAGTGAATGAGAGCTTCTCCGGTCGGTGCTGAATCCTGAGTGGACGGTGTTAGTCATCCCATCTGTCACCACCAGGGGTTTGGTGCCTGATGTCCAGCAAAGGGGCTTAGAAAAGACCTAAGGTCATTGCAAGGTCATTGCATTGACTGTCAAACAGTGCTTTGGTCTCCTAGGCAACCTGCTTTCGTTCATGTGGGGAATCTGCATGTAGGGCAGCTGAGTGAGCTCTTCTCACAATCAACCTACGGATCTACGCTCTGACCGGTCGCTGGTTTCATGTATTCCGCCTGATGCTTTAGCGGCTACTCTGTGCCTCTACTGTCATATTTTCAGGATGCATCCCAGATATGTGCACTGGACTGAATGGGAACGCTCTCACTGGGGGAGACGTTTCCAAAACCTTGCTAAACATTTAGAAGACTATGAGCTAGACTAGGATAAAACAATAAAAGGTGGGGAGTTCAGGGCCAGTAAGTAAAAATACAGACCGGGATTTTGTTTCAACCAACCAGTTGAGTATAAAGAGTCACAGTCACGGAGTCCTCAGCTAATTGGTTGAAACAAAATATTGGCCTGGATTTTTACTTTCTGGACCTGAACCATTCACCTCTGTCAACATATTTACCCTCAGCAGTCATACCAGATGGAATTTCATCTCCGCTCCATTCCAACAATGCACAATGTGCCAGTCTGGTGACCCAACTATGGGTTTTGTGGACCATTAATAGGAAGTGTGTATTGTTGTACTGTTTCAGTAGGTAAGGAAAATACCCCAGAAACCTGACCTAGCTTACTCTGGGTGTTCCTCCCAAGAAAGTTCATGTAATGCTACTTCATAATGGTGAAGTACAGAGTTCAGCTCTATTCTAGCTTGGTCTTGCTATTAGAACAACCTGTTCTTCCTTTTTAAATGTCAATTTAATCCCAAATCTAGTTTAAGGAATTTAAGTTTGTCGGCTTTCTTCGTGACTTTTTGGGCCTCTGTGATGATCCCAGCATGCACTTCACTGCGGTGACGGCCTTCACGCAGAAGACCGGAGGCCTGCCTTCAGACTTCCACCACCAACATTATTTTAGAATCACAGATGTGCGAATGATGTAAACTTTTTAAAAAAAAAAAAAAAAAACGAAGAAAACAAACGGCTAGAAACGCACCAAAATCGACGTGAGATGTTCCTGTCATCTTCCAGGACCTTGCGGCGGCACTTGTCATGGTGCCCATTGTGCAGAGCATGTGTGTTTGTGCCCAAGTGAGACAGCATGTTAGCCATAAACAGTTAGCCAGCTCTGAAGCGGCACGGGGAGGCGTTCTGGGTCTTGCCAAATGCCCGACACTTTCATCTATCTGTATTCAAAGCACGTCGTTGTGATTGTGTTACTCCTAAATTATGACTCCATCCTGAGGCTTTTTTTATTTGGATTGCATGTTTGCTAATCAAATATGTGCATTTGTTTAGCTTAATGGATATTTTACAGAAAACAGCTGCCAATTTGCTTAATTGATTTATTATTCCAAGGTATTTAAATATTCATATTTACGTACTGTTTGCGTACTGTTTTTTTTTTTTTTTTTACCCCGCTGCCCAAAAAGTTCTCGTGAGTAAATATGGAACCCCCCTCCTGTCAACTTACCGAATGCGATGATGAAGACGCAGGGAAAGCACAGATGGGACAAAAGAGCAAACTCTAATTACATTTGAAGCGCCGTGACATAATATATGCTTATTAAAACATCTTGCTAAAAAGGTGAGACCTGAAACACCAGTGCAATTAGCAAGTCTCCACGCCCGCTGAACTTGTAGCCAATTACTTATTACACCTGACACGCGCGTGCAAATTTAGCCGAAATGTAACAATGGAGTTGAAGAACAGAAATGCTGAATTTAAATCTAAACAATGTTTACATTTCAATTTTAGAAGGACAGTTACGATAAAACGATCGTGTCTGACTGGTATGTGTGTGCGTGGTTAGAACAATTGGGGCAAAATGTGCTGCCGAAAGGTAAATAGATTTTTATTTCTCTTTGTTCATTCGTTCTTATTAATGCAATGGGTCATTTAGAAAGTAATAAAAAAAAATACGTAGGTGAGTGGTGAGTCTGCACTCTGATTTTGTCGCAAAGCGAATTGTTATGGGACCGGCCCACCCGATTTCCTGCTGCCTCACCCACGCTATGATTTCTGGCTCCACCTTTGGGATACGACTGCAGTGCTATTTTCTGATCGGGAGCATAGCTAAAAATTCTGGGCTGGCTGACAAAATCTTACTTTGCCCCCCCCCCAGCCCGCCCCGCTGGGTCGCAACTTGACCCCCACCCAATAATTTTACGTATCCCCTCAATCTGCCAGGGTATTGATGCCCGTACAGAGCCCCAGGTTCTACTGATTATATTTAAAGCTCAGCTGGCAGGTGCTAATATAGCAGTAAAGGCCTTATTCTGACCGAGGAGGACCAATGACCAAGATGTCAATAGTGAGCATCCTTCGAAGAGGTCTACATACTGAACTGATGCGGGGGTGGGAGCGGGGGTGGGGGTAATTAACCATAATTGCTTCAGTGAATAAAAGACGTTCATGAATCTAATTTCACATTTTTTAAAGTAATAAAATATAAATTTTTCATGTACAATACAAAGAAAAAGTCTGTGCTAAGTGAGTGTGAGCTATTTATGCCTTGAATGTACATTTTCCATTAGAGTGACTAAAAAAGTAGGGAAGAAGTGTTTTTCAAGACACATTTTTAATAAAAAAAAAGGATATTAAGTGTACTTAGGACCACAGGTGCATAACTGAAGATGTATAATGAAAAATTCCTTTTTTTTTCTGGAAAAACTCACATTGCATGGAGTTCTATATACAGACTCACTGTGTCCCCTTTATGAGGCACACCTACACAGATCCAGGTACGACACCTTCCTGCCTCCAGAACCACTTCAGCTGCTGTCGAGTCGTGCATTGAGAGAAGCCTTTCTATACACCACTGTTGTACTGAGCTGTTTCGTTTGCACTTGTGGCCTTCCTCTTAGCTTTACCGAGCCATTCTCCTCTGACCTCTCACTAACAAAGTGTTTTCGGCAACAGAACTGGGTTCCTTTTGTTTATGACACCATTCTTTGTGAACTCAAGGCACTGCAGTGTATGAAAAGCCCAGGAAGGTGGCTGCTTCTGAGATGGCGGAAGCACCACGCGTGGCACCAACTATCACACCACATTCAAAATCACTTATATCACGCATCTTGGCTGTTCTGAGGGTTAATCCACGCAGTAACTGAACCTCCTGGCCTTTGCCACATGCTGTGTGTATTAAGTTGCAGCCACATGATTCGCTGTTTAAAGGACTAGGCTCTTTGCATTAACCATCAGGTGTACTTAATAAACCGTGGCCTGTACTACGCAACGGGGTTACTGGCTTATTGGGGTAACTTGTTGGATTTAAGGTACCACAGTTTAAATGGACTTCATATTTGTTCACTTACATTTTGCCCAGACCACCTTAAATCCGACAAGTTACCCCGACAAGCCAGTAACCCCGTTTCGTAGTACAGGCCACTGGTCAGTAAATTTGTATCTGTGATGTATTTACAGTCTTACAGTTACGAGTACTGGTCTGCTGTAAAGCCTTTTATATTCATGTTAAATACAATGTTTTGCAATAACGAACACACACTGTAATCGGTGACGCTCAGGAAAACATTGCACAGCTTTGGCGGATCGTCGGCTTGAGCTACAGTACGGCACCGTATGCAGTTACTTTTACCATTAGTGCTTTATTTTCACTATTATTAGCTACAAATCTGACTTGAAGCCAGACTTATAGAACGGATCTTGCCCTTAACCCGAGAACAGCCCGTATACTTAAATTTTGAACGTTTGGATGAAATGGACTGAATTCTGCTCTTATAGGAATCACCGTGAGAAGTTCTTCCAGGATTCGAGTCGGAAATGGCATCAGCTCTCAAAAGGCAAAGGGTTAGTTGGTTTTCATGCTAACTCATCTCGTAATTGTAACCTCACTCATTGTACCGATTGTGACGCCAGTAGCTGTTAAGCATCTCTTTCGCCTGCGGACTATTAGCTTAAACGGCAACATAGTTTTCAGTCCCTTTATCGCCAGCAAACTGGACCACAACAATCCACTCGAACCAAGTGCTCCATTAAATACATGCTAATTGACTACAGTATCACCATTATATATGACTATACCCATGAATAATTTTCATGTTTCACTCTTTCCAACTGCAAAATGAAGTACGTAAGAACAACAATTAAAAAACTCTAGATATATGGTAATATGTGAGAAATATATTCTATCTGTGCCAGCATAAATTTAGGATGCAGGGTGTAGTGGTTATGCTGTGTGGTTAAAGCAGAATTGTTTTACACACTTCGAGGTTTCCTAGGCATAACCAATGCATAAAAATGGGCATAATCTATCCATTCACTTTCCACAACTTCTTACACAGTACAGCAGTGGATAACACTTTACTTAAGACCATGATTTTTGTCATTTATAAACACATTCGTAATGCATAATAATGCATTCATAAAACATTATAAATATGGCTATACATATTTATGTCTATAGCCATGCATTATGAATGCTTTATGAAGCTCTCACCTATAATGCACCACAGATACCTTTATAATACATTATAATGGTATAATCTATAGTGCATTACAGATGGCAGCTGCATAAAGCTTTTATAATGCAGATTAATCATGGCTATAATGTGTTACATCTTTTTTTAGAAATATTTGTAGCCATGTATATAATGCTTTATGAATGCATTATAATAGTTTCTGAATGCATTATGAATGTATTATGAATGTGTTTATAAATCGTTAAAAAACATGGCCTTAAGTAAAGTGTTACCCAGCCATGTTTCCCTACCCGGTCCTCAAGGACTTACAGATGGACCACACTGTTGCTCCCTCCCAGGCTCCCTACCAGGAGGATCCCCGGGGACCGGATCAGGAAACACTGCAGTACGAGGTTGGATGAACCTGCGGCATTACGCACAAAGCAGGAGAATGTACCGCGATAGCATAGCATGTTGCTATTATATGATCCTTTGATAACACTTTACATTAACCGCACCTTCATAATGCATTCATAGAACATTCAGAGCGCCTTTATAATGCATTCATAGAACATTCATAAGCAGCATGCAAGTTCACCTTAACATCCTAACATCCTTTAACATCTTTAATATACATTAATAACAAACATTACATGATTATGCAATTATAATGTTTGTTATCATTACATAATCTTTGCTATTAATGTATATTACAGCTGTTAAGGAATGTTATGTTGAGGTATACATAAACAATGTTTATGAATGTTTTATGAATACATTATGAAGGTGCTTTGGACTTTTTATGAATGCAATATAAAAGCATTAAGAAGGCGCAGTTAATGTAAAGCGTCACCGATCCTTTTTAATGGGATACAGCTCCAACAAAAGAGCAAACAGCCGGTTTTTAGGGGAAATACTGCATAACTGGATAGCAAATACTTAGGAAACAGCATAAATGATCTTAATAAATGAGATCTTAGAAGATATCAAAGTACACATTGTAAGCAATTGAGTCTTGCTGCAGAGGACAAACGTTGAAGCCCTCATGTAGATATATCACTGTTCTTAGACGTGGAGAGTTCAGGTCCAGAGAGTAAAAATCCAGACCAAAATTTAGTTTCAATCATCCTGTTGAGAAGTAAGAACCACAGTCACAGAGACTCACTTGGCCGGTTGAAACAAAATCTTGGTCTGGATTTGTACTTCCTGGACCTGAACTATCTACTGTACCCTGTATGATAAGTGATGTAGATAAACTGGAGGAATCTGCTGTAATCAGTCCTCAAATGATGCTCCAGTACAGTCCAGTCCAGAGACTTTCCCACTGAAGAAATTCCAAATAAGTGAAACATTAAATTCTCTGCTTGAGGCTTAAGATTGTTAGACAGAGGATTTTAACCATATAGACTAATTCTGGACTATGATTTCGCCCATTAAAAAAAATCTTGCATTATTAAAAGGTGAGTTTTACTTAAAGGTTAATCCAACACGGCGGACAACAGACAAGAGTTTGTACACAATCTGTAAGGGGAATTATTCATCATTCAATATATATAACTGGCTTTTTCACCCCGCTAAACGTTAATCCTAATTAGAATGTTGTTCAAGTCATGTCCTTTCAATAAGAAATAGACGACAATAAAAGGATTTCTGATCCTTAAGTTATGGAAGCAGTATTTTAGGATGGTTTAGTAGTCATTTATGCTTGGGGTTTAAATGAAAATAATTTTTACTGGACTAATTAGTTATTTTGGCGTGTCATCGGTTAGAGTATTTAGACAAGGTATTTTCAGACTGGCGGAATTTCCTCACTGTGTCTTCCTGATCTCCCGCATCCCTGAAGGGCAAGAAGAAGCAACCCTAATAAGCTAAGAGTGCCTTCCCAACTGCAAAGAGGCAATGTGTCACTCGGTGTGACAGGAGGGCAACCAGTTTCATCTCCTGTATCACTCCAGGCAGGGCGACCGAGATGCTCTCGTTGAGGACAGAAGGCATGACTTGCATTCAGAAAAGATGAGAAACGAAGTTGAATGTAACAGCTTGCATGTCGCTGAGATCCCCCGTAAATGACAGCTTTTGCCCTGGTTTAAAAGTCAGATTCTGTACGAAACCAGGACATGCAGTATCATCTAACTGCAAATATCTATCGGTCTTGGTTCTGCACGTGGAAAATTCAAAAAGTAAACATAAAATAGAGGCGTAATCATACCAACCACACTTTTCTGGAAAGGCCGGTGTGTCTTCCATTAAAGGCGAAAAGTCGATGTGCAATTGTTCTTAAACCAGATTGCTGGCAATCTCAGCCAGAAATCATCTCCCGCTCCCCATTGGAAGAGGTGTCTTCCAGGAGACACCGCTGAGGCACACGGGGCAGGTCTTTCTGATGAGGTGTTTTTTTTCAGAGCCGGGTAAGATCCCATGGAACAATTGGGAGATGGTTTGGGGAAACGATCACCAAAGTGCTCGCCGTCTTTGTGAGAAGCGTGTGAATTGGAGGGGGGGCTTTATTGCAGTGCGATGCCTGCCCGCAAACCCCCCCCCCCCCCCCCCGCGTCGATCAGTCATTTTGCCATTTTGTCAAAACGCACCGTTTACCCCGCACGCTCTACCATCGCCCCCTTGCACACTGTCGCTCTGCGACTCCAGGTTCCGAACGAGAGCCCATTGTGATTCCTGACCTCGCAGGCTGATGCAGACGGCATCCCCATCTCTGAGATCCTGATGAGGGCCTCGGAAGGTGGAAAGCTTAAACGAGCTTGAGAACGTTGGGCTCGTTCCAACAACGATCAGTAACACCGCTGATTTGCTATTAATTATGCTCCTACTTCGGCGTTCCAGGGGATATTCTCAGTAATGGCCATTGAAAACAGCCAGAGCAGCAGCACAGACCTTACACATCCAACAGCTTCTTCATTATTCTTTTTTGTTGTTGCATGTAACTCTGTTAACAATTACTTCCTGGCTTTTTCCCCAATATTAATCTCCCTACCCTATCTGTCTTCATTACCACTGCGGCAATCTGGATAACATTACTGAGTGCATCACTTGTCTCCTGGGGCAGGAGACTGCAACATGACTTAATGTGACTACATTAAGATACCTGACTACAGACCTGCACCATTTTTCCCCCCCAATGTTATCTTGAATGAGAACCCTAAAACTAGCAAACAGGAAGTGACACGGGTCAGAGCCACGTATCGTCCGTTAATGTTACTGTGGTTTTAATGCTGCAGTGTTTCCCGGCAGCTGTGGGGAGGTGATGTGGCTGAATTCTCCACTAGATGGAGTTGCAACCTGAGCAAACAGTGTCAGTCAGACGGCGTGTTTACGTTCAGTACTGAGAGCAGCTCGAAGATTCATAAACAAGATTTGCATCATCCGTCAGTCTCACGCGTCCTTAGAAGTCAAATGTGGCAGAACCCTTTTTATCTGATAATTCTTGTAATCTCGAGGCAGACTTCTGTCATCTGAATAACTGCATCTATCAGACTCGCAGATGGTAGAGACACAGGAAAACAAATAAAATTAACCCAGCATAGGACAAAATGTCCATACTGCTACAATCATTAGCAGAAATTCGGCAAAAAATACTCCCCGGCAACTAGGTGACAACAAGATGTCCTTATACAAAAAAACTGTTGAGAAGAATTTTATTTCTATTTAAAGACGTTTTGCAAATGATACCAGACGATTGTCGCAGCATAGCGATTCGGTAGGTAGAACTGAACCTCCAGGGTTTTGGGTTCGAATTCTGTCCCTCGTGTTCTCACCATTTTATGGGGTTTTCTTCTGGGGATCCTAGTACCCCCTCCCCCCAGTTCAAAGCACTTCCCCAGCTGCCTGGAACAGTGTGAAGCCTCCCCGCCCCCATATGACCCTGTCTAGAAAAAGCAGTTGGAGGATGGATGGATGGTTATAATTTAATATGAATTATTGACGAGTCACATCTCCTGAAAGTACTATCTACGACATGCAATTACCAACGTCAGCAGTAAGGTATTACGGTAAAGAAATCCCCTCAAACTATTGGTAAGCGCTGACGAAATGTCAGCCCTGACGCAAGATTAGAGTTTTAATAATGCTGGTCATTTGTTGTGGAACATGCCAGCATGGTTCTGGCTAAACCCCGGAGATAATGTCAGGTCAGCATCTCCAGAATCACCTTGGCTGTTTACTGGTCTCATACCATTCCGAAAGATGAATGCCACATCCCGCTTAATGGTCAGAGTCCGCAATGTCTGAAACCTCACTGCAATCAGGCTGAGCCATTTAATATTCCAGGCCCACTACAACGAACGTATTATGCTTAAAGATAACCATGAATGCCATGTGTATCACATACACCGATAAATGGGGATAAAATGATGAATTTGCTTTGATGGAGCACTGGCCAAAATGACACATAAATCCTTAAAAAAGGATATATTTTTTAATATGGAGATGGGGAAATTAACACCTGAAATGTTATTAATAATCTTTGAATGCAATCTTATGCATGCACTAAATTAACCTACCACTTTGTTAGAATGTGCATGCATGACTCAAATTATTAATAATTTTATGTTAATTACTTTTGCAATTTAAATAACGGTGATAAGTAGCTGAATCTGTCTGAGAAATTAATTATGAAAAAGAGAATATTGGTGTAGCTGTAGTTTGTCCATTTTTGATACACTAAGTGAACAAAAGTATTGGGACACCAGGCCATTTCACCCACAGGAACTTTTATGACGCCCCATTATAAATCATAGGCATCAATACGGAGTTGGGGCGCCCCCGCGGGGGGGGGGGGGGGGGGGGGGGGGGGGGGGGGGGGGGGGGGGGGGGGGGGGGGGGGGGGGGTGTGTGGG
>JAODJX010000051.1:6168188-6181196 GCA_026776945.1 Isichthys henryi
CCCCCCCCCCCCCATCTCACTCCTTTGTCTCACTGTCTCCCTCATTGTCTATTTCTCTCTTTCCATCTCAAGGCAAAACACAAAGTCAAAGGATCTTTATAACTCGTCTCCTTTGCCGAGAAGTCACTTCACATTTTGCATTATTCCCTCGGAGTCTCCCGGGAATGAGAATGTAAATTAAACTATTTTCTCGGAGGAGGCGGCGGCACAATAGTCCTCGAGACCTAATAAACGGAAAACAGAAGAGTGGAGTCGCTCCATGTGACTTGGTTTGCCGTCGCCATTGAAACGAGGACTTAACCTCATAGTGTGAGTATCCGACACGTATTGTGTTGAACTCTGAGGGGATAATCCCCATCTTCAGTAAGAAAGAATGAGCTCTCCACTATCAGATAATCCTGGACTTATTTACCCTACACATTTCTGCCAATGCCATACAGGACCATCCTCAGCTCTTCACAAACATAATAGATCACTGATATCTTTGCGCTTTCGTCTGTAACGAATTCTGGGGAAAACGTAGACGAAAATCAAACATGTTAACAGAGGTCCTGGATGAGAGGTGGAGACAATTGCAGAGGAGATGATTCATCTTCAGACGTTCCCCCTCTAGCAGATTACGAATTTCCCCATCATTCATGGGGAAATCAACGTATTTTGAGATAAGTCTTACGATGGCGAAAAATTGTGACCTATTTCGAACGACCTGTATTCCTTTCATTATTAAATGCAGTCTCATATTCATCAAAACAGAGAGAATCTGATTACACTAATAACAGATTAGCTTTGATCCATGCAAGACTGAACTTTTAAAAGGTTATACACGTCTGTACAGTAAGTGCATAACCTTAAAATCTTTTTAAGTGTGGACCAAAGAGGGTAAAAAAAATCGAATCAAGGCACTCTCTGTTGTGAAGTGAAGGTGTGTTTACAGGACTAAGAAGTATTGATCTGCACCTCAGCTCTCAAAAAAAAAAATAGACTGTCACTGTTTCCTTTTAAATGATGTTTTTTAGAACCACAGACAGGCAGAGTGTCGAAACGCAACACAGACAAAATTCTTTGTTCCCTTTTGGTACTGTCATCCCCCTTTTTGCATGTACCAAAGCATACGAGGATATATTCACAGCCACAGACTGTGTGTAGTGCATATTCTATACTCGCGAGCCAACCTATTGGAGAATTAGACAAAAGACCAATTTTGTCATTTTTTCCCAGGTCAGGTGCTCCCTAAGTACTCAGAGGGGAGGAAAAAGAGAGTTACTTTGAGTTTTTTTTTTATTGAATTTTAAAGCATGATCGCCAATCAAAATTTATTCATTATTATCACCCAACAGGAAGCACAACAGGCTCTCAGAGGCAACAGATCTGCAGGATCTTGTTGTTTAATCACTCTGACAGGACTCATCATTATCATCATCAGTTATGCTGTATAAATATCTTCCGTTTCCAGAAAAATCTTCCTGCCCGACCACTCTGTTAGACACTATAGCAACAGTTGCCATGGCTGCAATAATGAAATGAAAGCATCCTACCATTACTGCTGCTCCTTCACGTCGCTTGTTCATTATTTTGGTCTACCTATTTTTGGTCTCATTTTCATTTTTTTCTATAGAAATATTCTGCTGAGTTATACCTCATTTCTGAAACGCACATCCAAAATTATCCTTGGTTGCTCTTTCTGGGGAGATGAATTTAATTCGGACTTGTTTCGTACTCAAGTCAGGGCAGCCTGGGCATTGCATGCGTGTGTGTGTGTGTGTTTTGTGGCTAGTTAAGACCAGGAGAGGAAAAAACTGTTTCTGGAGAAACTGTGGTAGACACCCCTCAAATATTTGAACTTCCTGAACAGGCCACTGCATTCCTGAGCCCTTGAAACATTTCTCAGAGTACTTTATTGAAGGACATGAAATGGTTCAGTGGGGGAAAAAAAACTTAGATCTCAATCTTGCATTTTTTTATTTTTAAATATTTAAATACATTAGCAAAGGGGCGAGTCAGCGAGCACACGGGAGCTTCTCGAATTCTAAAAGCATTTCTAGAATTTTTATAGTGAATTATATGACCTGTAAAAGGTACAGGTAAGGACCGACACTCAGGGGAACATCCAGGTCACCATGGTGATTTTAGGAGGAGAAACGCAGCCTCTCAAGAAACAGAAACACCCTGTTCAACTACAAAAAAGTGACACCCAGGGTTAGACTTCCTGCCTGCCTGCTGCTCCGATACAGAGAGTCTGAGAGGGGGCCAAAGCCCGATGTACGATGTCGAGACCTGCGCATGGCCCCCCAGTCTCTGCCAGCAGTGGGATCTATGATGATTTATAAAACCAGGTCTTTGACAGACATCTCTGCACGTCATTCATGGAGCAGACCTCAAGCCTTTACTTTAAAGACGTTTTACATTTATTTTCACGAGGGCCTTTGTGTGATACCAAGCAAAGAAACGGAAAGCTAGCAAACAGGGCGGCTTAGCAAACTTGAGCAGTGGTGGTGTAATGGTTGGGGACGCGCACTTATAATTGAAAGATTGCTGGTTCGAATCCCCGACCAGCAAGGCACCACTGAGATACCCTGAGCAAGGTACTGCCCCCAAGCACTGATCCCCGGGCGCTGAATTAGCTGCCCCCTGCTATGTCACATTCTCACATATGAGTTAAATGCAGAGGACACATTTCATTGTTGTGCACTGTGTGCTGTCGTGTGTCAACAATGACAATTAATCACTAAATTCTAATTCTAACAGAAGCATATCGGGCAAAGGTTTGATTTACGTCCCTTAGTAGTTTCCTTTATTATTTGTTAGTTTGTGAATAACTGAGTTCGGTCAGTTTAGTATAATCTAATTCTTATTTTGGATGTGAAGCTTTTTACTGCTTAGTTTTCTAAAATGACTCATATACTTATTTTTATTGAGCTTGATGTGTTTGATGACGTTACGATCATGAATGGACTCCATCGGCGAGTTTTGACATATAATTGTTTTTAATTACGGGAGGCAAAGCTTAGATAAACACTAAAGTTCATTCTTAAAAGCCATATTTGACATGTAACATGAAAAGAGGGAGGACTGAAAAAAAATGCAGATTCTGGATTGCAAGAAGCATGCAATCATATTTCAGCAAAACCTCAGTGAAATCAAGACTGTCATTATCAAAGACAATATGCTTTGATCAAATCCTCAAAAGACCTTCACTCGTCACAAGCAGAAAGCGAGTCGTTTTGAAACATGAATGTAAACTTTTCGTAGTTGGGGTTTTTAAGAATGGGACCAAGCGTACTCGATAATCGCTCGGTGCTGAACAGGAAGCCAGGGGTACGGTGACATCCGAGGCACGGGGAAATTTCTCATAGGTAATGCCAACCATGACATGGCATGAGTAACAGATCCAGCCGACTCCAAAGCTCTCCTGGCTGGGAGAACCAGGCACTGGAGATGAAGTGCAGTTTCTGCGTCTTCGCTGGACGCCTCAGCCAAAATTAGTCACATAAAGAAAGCCACAAGCCACCTGTCACACAGCTGTCTTGGGGGGGAGGGACCGGCTTCTTTGGACGGAGGAAGGCAAAATTAAAAGTAGCTAACAGAGTTGTAGCCTGATGCTATTATTAGCATAGCAGCTACTTCTGAAGCCCTCAGGAACCTGGGAGAAACAAACAGCGCGTCATTGGCGGACGGGATGACATTACTGGTTATATTCAAAGCGTGCGTAGAGGGCTTGAGCTCTCTGATGCATCGTTCGCGGTTCTCAGCGATGCTAGCCTCGTCAACAGTTAGCCACCGATTGTCACGGCCGCCTGAGAGCTGTCACCTGGGCTAAAATGTCCAGCGCGGCACACAGCAAAGTCCCAGGAGTCACGCCCAAGCAAGGAACACCGGCAGACGCGAAACCCCGCCATGTGGCTGCAACACGTTTTGTCATTATCCCTGATTCGGAAAATCGACCCTTGTGCTCCGTTGGCTAATAACGGATTCATTTTCCGGGAACAATATGAAATCCCGTTTTCATTATGAAGAATAGCCGGTAAAGCAGTGAAGAGCAAAGCAAACTGATATAATTGCATTCAAGGTGTGAAGGTCAAATGGCCAATTAGGCGCCTTCCATGCTGTTTAAGAGCCACTCAGCTTTGAAGTGACAGAATAAATTATGAAGCCTCAGCCAATGGCGTGTGACGCACAGTTAAAATGCTTTAACCGACCAGTTTCGTTACTACCGCACTAATTTTTTAAAATCACTCTTGAGTAGCTGCACGCTTGATTTCTGGACAATATTCAGTGTATGAACATGATCTATCTGGTAAATTTTATTGTTAAAATATCTAAAACACTAATTCTAAATTTCTAAAACACTAATTTCTAATTACTACACTGACACCGTCCCAGAGAATGTAACTTTAATTACTGAACATGTCTTTTATCCTTCAAAATGAAAGGGAGAAATCAGAAAATCAGCTGATATTCATGAAAGTGAACAATTGCCAATAATTTAAATATAGACGAGACCCTAACAGTGCAGACTTTAAGGTAGAGTTGGATAGCAATTAGCATCAGTGGTGTATTCTGCTCTAGGGACACAATTATCCATAGATGAACATATACATGTATTATTAAGTAAAATAAATTACAGCACAGATTTATCCCTCATACAGCCAAAGGACAGCTGTTCGTTCACAGTATAATTTTAGAACATTTTCCGACAGCAGGACACGCGGTGTTATAAGGTACATCGAGCAGGGGAGCGTAAATCGCTCCACGAATCACCATATACCAGATAACAGATTGCTGCTTTCTGACCCCTTTGCAAAAGAAATCCGAAATAATGAAACGACCTCTCAGATTTGATAAGTCGTGTAGCTACACAAACATGACTATATTACCGAATTTTAAGCCTGCACTGAACATACACACTTACACATCTGCATATATATATATACACAGTATATATATGTATATATACACACACATTCATACAAGTGATATATATGACCAGACACATACATTCACACACACACAGACACACACACGCACACACACACACACTCGGTGTCCATTTATTAGGTATGGTTATGCAATTTCAGGTATTTTCCACTTCTGCCCCCATAACCCAGGAATCGGCCCACCCAGTAGGCGACACAGGCCATCGTCCAGTGCGGCATTCGATTTGGGGGCGCAAAAGAGCGAGACAGTGAAAAACAGCTCTGGGTTGCATTCTGTGGAATTACGTTCCACTTAATATTTCAGTACTTTGCTTGTGAAACAGACACCAGTTAGCTAGTCAGCAGCCAGACACCCAGTGCTACTGAAATGTCTTTCATACAAATGAACTGACAAAATTTGTTTTCTGCTCCTCTGGGGGGTGGGGGGTGGGGGGGGGGGGAGCACCATAACACCCAGGGCCGGCCCTGTCAGAACCACTTTAAGGCTAGACGAGTTGTATATTCAGAGAAGCCTTTCTGCGTATCACCGTTATACTGAGGTGTTATTCTTTCTCCCCGCACGCGGCCTTCTGGTGAACGTTAACGAATCCGGCCCATCTCTGACTTCCCTCATTAACAAGGTGTTCTCATCTCCAGAAGTACTTCTGGCTCAATGTTGTTCACTGCAGCTCCAGCCACTGTGCTGCATAAACACCTCAGGAGAGCCCATGTTTTCTAACCATCCACGACTGCTAGCAAGAGTCATGAAATCTTTAAAACGACTTAGTTGTTCTGGTGCACAGCTGCGTAGAAAGTGAACCCTGCATGCAGACTGCGCACAACGCTTAAGAGACCACAGCAAAAGCCTTGTGAAAATATACACAACTGCAGGCTAGTTTTTCCCTGCTTCTCCTCATTAACGAAGGGCTTCTTCCTTGTTTTATGGGACTTCAGTCCTGCTTCTGATATGAACTGTCCTAGCAGTGCACCTCACACCTGCATTTAATGTTTCCCATTCCTTTTGAGGGTCACTTGATGTGATCTTATGATTCATGACAAACTGTTGAATAAGTTGACGGTCGTCTCTGGCATTAGAAAGTCGCTTCCTCCCTCTACCTGCCTGGTTTCTGGTCGTTCCCAGTGTCTCCTGCTTCACCTTATTCTTCAGTCCTGCTGTCTTAGAAACTTTGAGCCTGGAAGCAGCCTGCTGCTCAGTGTAACCTTCTGCCAGCAGAACCAGGATTAAACCAGGATTTAAAAATGCAGATTTAAAAAAAATATATAGAGTGGTCCGCGACCCAGTAGGATAAGCGGTTTGGAAAATGGATGGATGGATATAGAGTGGTCTCTAGCGTTAATGTTTTACAGAGCTGTGTTTATTTTCAGCAATATGAAGTTTGTGTGAACAAGTGTATATAATATAGTAGCTGCCTAGCCTTAGCAAATACTTTATATACATTCAAAGTACATGCGTAACGTTATAAAACCCATCAATTTAAAACAACAAGTCTCCAATGTAATGAGTTCACAATTTAACATGCAGTTGTTAACAAACTCCTTTCTGTCAAATATTTCAGAATATTGTCAACAAGACAACATTTTGTCCTGCACTTTAGAAAAAGATAATAATAATAATAATATTAATGGCAAAGAAATCCCACAGTTCAGCCTGTCAATATGTCAGAACTGTGTTCATTTAATTAGGCTGCTATATAACTGTTTTCTCTCCGCATTATTTTTAATGTAGTGCAGAAGCTCTACTTTGACTCTGTCACCCCTGGACTATTTTACAATACGGCTTCGCAACGTTTCTCATTTTTTTTTTAGATTTATGATAGTTTAATGAGCTGGAAAAGGCCAAAAGGCAATAAAACTGTAATTGGATTGGTTCACAGTGGTCACTTTGTTTACTGTTACATTGTAACCCTTTTAATCAAAACAGAGGCGTCTCGAAAGCTACTTCTACTATTCGCCGGCTGGCGAGTTTTGACTTGTAGGCCGAACCAGTGAGTACAGACCGACGGAGGCGCTGAAATGTTTATGAGAGCAGAAAAACGGGAACTGCTAAAAGGAAAAAGCATATCTATAGTTGCAATTGATCACAGACGTTCCACACTGTCTCACATTAACATATTTCATAAGTCACGCTACTCCTATATCTAATGGATCGAAACAAGGGAAAATAGCTGAACTCACCCAGTTACCCACCTTAGACAGTTTCTGCCTCTGCTCACACTAAGTAGGCAATTAACTTAATGTCTGAGTTCTAGAACTCAACAGTGGCACCAATTAAATCACCACTGCATCATATTCTGCTTCCCATTTACAGGTAGGCTTATAGTCAAATGGTAAGAGCGTATATATGGGACATAGGCGGTTTCGTGAAATTCATGTGCATAATATGTTAAGAGTAGTTCCATCCCCCCTATTTATCTGTGAACATGAGACAAATGAGCATAATTACTATCTTGTAGGTTAGAGCATAATTGTTACTACAGTAAAACAAAGAAACGGCACTAATTCACTTACAATGAAGACCAATATTCACAGGAAACTCATTAGTCTCGCCTATCGTGCTTGAGCTGCATCTCTTAATGGTTTCAGACCATTTCAGATGACCCGCAGATACTTTGTGAAAGCTCTGCTGTGTGTGCATGTATGTATGTGTGTGTGTGTAAGTGGGTATACCTTACCTTATGGGGACACAATCTCCCCACAACGTGATGAATACCCGTTTTTTTTAATTTCCTTTATGGGGGCCAGTTTCCTGGTTCTTATAAGGGAATACTCAATTTTCAAACTTATGGTTGGGGTTGGGTAGGGGTTAAGGTTGTCATAGTTAGCATTAGCTTTTTTCCCCATAGAAATGAATGAGCGGTCCCCATAAACATATGTTTACCTGACATGCGTGTGTGTGTGTGTACAAATATATATATATATATATATAATTTCCTTTTTCTTTTGCCCACTTCATGATTTCCTCTTACACATTTAGACAGTAACAGACAGATAGCAATAGATAACAAACAAGAATAAATAGAAACAGTGCAAAGAATGTTAAATTTCCTCAGGGAATTGTTGAATTACCCCAGGAAAGTAAAACGTATGTCAACAAATGTCAGCACAGACTTGCAGAAAAGGCAGTTTTTGATGCAGTCTAACCATGTCATGCGGAACGTTATGTCACTTTTCTTTTAGATGCTTGTTTTGGGGATCTCCCCAGGGTTGGTGAACGATGGACCCGCCTATCCGCGGTCTCTGTCTCGTACGAACGAAAGCGACTCACGTGCGCAGAGGGTCATTATCCATCTCTGCCGCCGGCTCTGCCAGGTGCTATGCTACCTGTTCTTGATGGAGGTAGCTACTGCGGGCGAGTTGACATCTGTTAAAAGATAAATATGTCGTTTTTAACAACCTCCTCAGCTTAGAAAAATTGATGTTTCTGATTCAATTCTCCTGCTACTGGTTTTGCACATTAAACGTCCTCGACGGCAGCTGACACAAGGACAGCTGCAGTCCTCGAAATTAAACTGTGGAACATCCTCACAGAGCCTAAAGTAAAACAACCCAAGGCCTCGAAAACTTGCATGAACAGAAGGCCACCATTCGCTGTGTATGTTATACAAAAACACTGTAAAAGAGCCTTTGCAGTGAAACTGAACAGGTACATTACACTGTTTATTATAAATTAGTGTAAGCAGAACAGTTGCACATGCAGTCAACTGCAGTACGGAATTACCTGAGGGAAGTAAAAAATAGTGTCAACAAATAACAGCATAGATGGCAAAAATTCAGTTATTGAGAAAATCTAACATGTCACTGAAAACATTAAACAAGGTGAAACGCATCTGTATCCCTTTGAACTTGTAGAGGACCGTCAGACGCAAAGGGACGATAAGCGATCGGCCGCGTGGCCGTCCAAGGTCTCCGGTGAGAAACTGGCTTTGGAACAATAAGCGTCTTGCGATTGCTCCTGAGATTACGAGGGTTTTGAAAAGTTTGCCGCTCTGACTGAAAATGCTGATCCTCGGGATATTAGTTAGGGAGTGGATGGGAAAGTCAGGATGAGAGAAGCAGAAGACAGGCCCATTAATCCAGGTACGTATGGTCCGTCGCTGAGAGAATGTCACTAAGCAGCTATGGAACACAAATGCGGCAGTACATTACTATGGCGGAACTGTTTGCATTGAACGCAAATAAATTACTGATAATTAAAAACAATCTTTGAGTCATGTAATCAGTGCATGTTCCTTTCCTCTCTCTCTTTGTGCCATACTGTCTATCATATGACTATACGGTGTATGGTGTCCTTGAGTGTCCAGAAAGGCATCTATAAACAAAACGTATTATTATATTTTAGTCTGATGCGTGAATAATTTGACATCATCTGACGAATGAAAGACCCAGTACAAAGGGTTAGGTAGTCCTCTTCTGGTTAATGCTACGTAAACTGACCTTGTACATCCATCCATTTTCTGAAATCACTTGTCCTATTCATGGTCACGTGGGGGGGGGGGGGGGGGGGACCCAGAACCAATTCCCGAGGCTACGGCCAAAAAGCAGGGAATAACCCCGGATGGGGGGCCCGCCCATCGCAGGGCACACTCACACACTCACACATGCATACCTACAGGCAATTTGGCAACTCCAATTAACCTCAGCATGTCTTTGGACTGTGTAATTTAACGTAAACTGTGCTCTAAAGAAGCCTTCGGGACGAGTGTTATACCTGCGCATAATGGATATAAAAGAATCCTAAGATTTCAGATTTAACATCCCACTTTATGACAAAAAGTATATGAATTGGCAAAACTCTACATATATGTGCGCGGGCGTCAAAATCATTCCAGAGATGCGCATGAACTTCTATCGACAGTAATTTGGATGCTGTTCACATCTTTGTTTTTGCTCGTCGAAAGTGAAAATCAGAGACAGACGTCCAATCAGTTTTTATTAGAAAAGATGAAGCTTTAGACACAGGAATATAAACCCGGTGGCTTGCAAGGTGCTTTCAAAACGAACAAAAACTCACACACACACTCGCGGGGAATGGCAGCACACTTGGTGCGACTGCAGGGACCGGTAAGGCACCCTCCATCACTGTCCGATTTGGCTCCGCTTCTACGCCCTTTTTCAAGGACAAGCTACAAGGTTTTTTTTTTTTGGAATTTGCTGAGAAGGTTATTGGCTGTAGTCCCCCCTCCAGAACTCCAGAGTAAGGAAGTCTGCTGGCGGGTTTGTCTCTACCCCAGGACTCAACCTGCTCCAAAGACTCACTTCCAGAAAAAAAATGTAGATCAAGCAAAATTAGATGCTACATAGCAACTCCTGTACCAGAATCATTCTGCTTCCCATACCACCTTAGATTCATTACAGTCCCTCTGCGACTCCATAATCCTCCAAGTCAATTGTCAGAGATTCCGATACTTGGAAGTAAACGAGATGTATAATTCCTCGCTATGCATGTTCTACTTTACATTAAGCTAGTACTGCGAGGCATCTATGGCATCGTGAGCACTGCACTTCTCTACTGATCTCTTAAAGTGGCACGTTGTGTGGTTTCACTGTCAGTTTTACTTTTTTTTATTATTCTATTAAACATGACAGGATGAATTGCTGCAAGTATAATGCACTTAGCAAACGAAGTTTATTTCCCTTCAAAATATCCATACTGACCATTTGCATGGATCTGCAGGTCTCTGCTGCTGACGTTCATGATTAAAACCAACCTGAAAGGACATTTAAGCTCATCTTAAGCTTGTGAAAGACCACCTGGATAATCTAGGATTTTTCTGGCTACCTTATCTCAGCTCTCGGGCATGACTGCTAGGGAGTAATGCTCTGTACATGGGCGCCCAACACCTGAGGAAACATCTCAGTGCTCTGCGGACCAGGGCTATTCAGCTCACGGTCCTCAAGGGCAGAGTTCTGCTGATGTTCCTTTACCCGGGAACCAGGTGTGAAGCCTCTGGTCAATCAGAATGGGAAATTATTCAACTAACTGCCTGGGAGAACTGAAAACAAGATCTGGGTTTGGAATCGAGGGCCATATCTTCTGCTTTAGAGCTGAAGTTGCACCATCAATCGTGCCATGACGGTCATGCTAAACTTTCTAGCAAACCTACCACAGACTAGATCAAAAAGAAGAAATATGATGCTTTGGAATGACGAGTCAAAACCCAGAACTCAAGCCAATTTAAATGATGCGGAAGGACTGGAACTGAACCCTGCATGCAAGACGGGGGTAAGAAATATGAAGCCGTTATGTAAGAAAATAAAATGGGAGAGACTGTGAGGGATGTATTTGAAGGTCCGTTCAATTACGCACAAAATTTCAGTTACGTGAATACAAATGTCTTCGGCATGATGTTTAAATGATATGTATGTTGGTGTAAAACTACGATATACGTCAAGGTATGTTTCCTTAGCCATTTCAAAACCTTTCCGAAATTCACCCCAGAATTTACATGAACCATTTAATATGTCCATGTATTTTTTCACTCAATGACTGGCACACTTTGTTTAGATCATCACTGTCTCATTGAATTATCTACCTCATTAAAATTCATTAATTAATTGAGCAGGTGGTAAAATTGAACAAATACATGGAATGGTCGGGGTGCTCCTAAGGAGAGGGTTAGGGAACTGAAGCGGTGTTCATCTCGCCATCCAGCTAGATACCTACTTTTTTGAGAACAGAAGAAACCTTGTTTATTTTACTGTTCTGCTGTTAACTTCCATATATTCTAATGTTAAATGCCTTTTTTTTTTTAGCAAATATACACAGATAAATAGCTTTAAACATTTTCTTTGACTGCCTAAGACTTTTGCCCAATGCTGTATCTGCATGCGTCTGCCGTTCGGCTTATCCCCGCTAAGCTAAGTCTCGTGTGCTTTCAAATAACGATCCAGGCAGCTCCGCTTTCCCCGAGGAACGATTTGGGGGAGGGAGAGTTTTGGAAATGTGCGAGAGAGACTCATCTAATGATGAGATTTGCCTAGGGAGATGGAGTGAGTGCCCCCCCCCCCAAGTCTAGTATGTGCAGCGAACCAACAGAAATGGTGGGGGGAGGGGAAAAAATGCATGAAGTAGGGACGAGGGATGCGTCCGCCAAGTATTTCTGGCCTAGCCGTGCGATGCACCTGTCACGCGCGTTCTCCATAGGGAGGTTAAGTTTGCAGCTGACACAATGGTGAACGGCATGCAGGAGAATCACCACAGAGCGCCAAATATGGTGGTTGGCGCCACAGCAAAGGCAAATAGGGGCTACAAAAATCAGCCAACTCAGAAGTCGAGGCTGCTAGGAAAACGCGAAATGCAAAAAAAAAAAAAACACTACAATAAATTTTAAAAAGGAAAGTTGGAGACCGATAGCTACAGAAAACGGAGTGAGGTTTGGCGGAGAAACGTTTTATTTGTGTTTCTTCTGGTTGACTGGGCAGGTTTATGTGAAGATCATAGCTATCGTGTATTTAACATGAAGTCAATAAATATGAAAGGAAACTGCGGATGAAACAGCGAACTGCTTATTGTAATTGTCTTCTGATAATGATTATTTTTACAAATTGCTTTTTATTATTTTACTTTGGCAAAGTCATATTATACTTCTGAGGTATATTTAAAACTGAAAATTTGTTTTACTGTACATCTTCGTTTACAGCACAAAACTTTGCTTGTAACTCTCATCGTACCACGCAAGTCTTTAAACTCGGCCACTTTAGTGACTGCCCACAATAAATAATTTAAAAGACGAAATCTCTCAGGATATACCATAAAGTCTAGAATGGCAACTCCACAGCGACACATTTTAAAGGCATGACTACACAGCAAAACTATATTAACAAATAAAGAAGCGAGTCCGAGGAAAATGAATAACGTCTGTTCGTCGTTTTCCGCAGTTAAAATGAACGTCGCGTGAGGGTGTTTGGACGACTGGACGCACTTCTCAATCAGAGGGAAATCACCCCCGCCAGACAGGCCTCGGAGATAGCCTTTTGGGGGGTGTTAAGGATGAGGTCAAAGACATAATTCAGCACGGGTGGGGGGGGGGGGGGTGGCCCCGGGTATGCGACGTTATTTTTCCGAAAAAAAAGG
>JAODJX010000051.1:6194516-6220517 GCA_026776945.1 Isichthys henryi
CCCCCCCCCCCCCCCCCCCCCCCCCCCCCCCCCCCCCCCCCCCCCCCCCCCCCCCGTCCCGCTGTGATCAAGAGGCACAGATTAAGATCTGCTTTGTTAAGATACCAGGCTCATTATATAAAATATGCAATCAATAATTGGCAGGAAAATAAGACTGAACCTCAGGGAATGGAGTTGATGCATCTGAGGGTATGCACCCCCCCCCCCCACCACCACAAATAAATAAAAAAATAATAACTCCCTTCAGCACTGGGAAAAAGTTACATTTTCAATTGTTGTGGAGTTTATGTATGTTTATTAAAACACAGACTCTCGAATCTCCACTTATAGTTATAACGACACGTTATTCAGCATCGTAACGCATCTTTTATAATATGTACACCTGAGTTGCCTTTATCTGATTTTCTACTGACAATCATGACATTGAGAAGCATTTCGAAAAATAGCTGCCTATTATTGCGTTCTTACCTTCCCCTTGCTGCCGAAGCCGGGGAACTCACCGGCTACAAAGGGCCAGCTAGCCTAAAAATACACGTTTTAGCGTGTAGCAGACATGATGAACAGCCCTCCTTCTGCGGCACACACCTCCAGCCGAGCCCCAGAGATGCTCATGCTGGAGGTTATTAATGTTTTCTGAGACAATACAAAGCACACATTTGACAGGGACCTTTGGCTAACACCCTACTGCACGCAAGTACCATTTTTTATTACCTGCTTCAAATAAATATCAGACAACTCCCGGGATGATAAGAGAAGTTTTTTTTTTAAATAAAGATTTAAGACCGCCTGTCCCCATGGCGAATGACTTTCGAATATTTTTGGAAATAAGGTGCACTTATGCAACCTGTTTTATGTACTTGTAATTAATTGGCAACACTGCCCCGTGAATTTACAACATCTGTCATTTTAGGCAAAAAAACAAACGCTTTTCATATTAACGGGGGAAACTAGGGGAATGTTAGGAAAGACAAAAGGGTTTACTCACTCCCTGGGGCTGGATAGAGAATGTAATCTTTGACCAGAAACGCTTAAAGAGAGTGGAATGTCTTCTGCAATAAAAAATAATTATCTTTTTTTGGGTTTGAGGGCCAAGTGTCAATGCATGAACATTCATCATAATCAGTGAGCACACGAAGGTGTTGCAACCTCAACGACACGGAAACGGAGCTGGGCAAATGATATCGTCCCTTGGAGCTTTGATAGAAAAATCGAGTTTTTCCTAAAATGCATCTTAGAGGGAAAAATCGTTTTAAAAAACCTTTAAAATCTATCATTTGAGATACTTACGAGATACAAAGTGTTGAAATTTGGACAATTTCGACTGGGGAAAGAAGAGAAAAATCTAGCGGTGTGGAGAGATACTGACCCAGGATCAGTATCTTTACACGCGGCACTCGAATTTTCAGAAATACATGGGTACTCTAGTTTTTTTCAGCTTTGTAGTTTTAATACATTAAACTGCCGCTGGATATGCTCTGCTCTTAATTTTATGAATAATCTCCCCAACCTTGAAAACGCTATCCTACGGCTTTGATTAATTATTATCTAGGATAATCTGCAGCTTTGTATAAAATATTGCGTATTAATAAATTCTGTAGCAACAATGTAGGAGGTAAATTATGTATGCGGAAGACTGCAAGCACGCGGGTAAATAAGCGCAGCATTAGCGGAAATGAGTTATGAACCTGTTCGGCAAAAATGGGATACCTCTGTGTCACTCACCTCCCCAATATATCATAATCGCTGCTGCATTTATTTTAATCTGTTTGTTTAAACTGTGTTACATACATAATTATAAAGCAACAAAACCAAAACAGAATAATAAACACCAGTGTAACAAGTACTTGGGGAAACAGATAAATAAGTGTAATTTAATTTAATGCATCTTAACATTAGCCTACGTGCCAAATGCTAGGGATTATTGTTGAGCTTCAACTGCGAAGATATATTGCAAAATAAACATTTGCAGGGGTTCACGTTTATACCTCAAGGAAGTTTTCTTAGCTATAAAAATAAAACACTGCTACAGAATGTTAAAGCGGTGATTTTACATCTTTTCTGTCTGCCGCGGAACCGGAGAAATCTCTTTTCTAAGCGGGACATTGTACTCGATGGATGGCTGCAGACAGACCTGGCGAGTATAGATCGAATCAGGCCAGAATAAGAAATCACCGAGCGCCGCCCTGATGACTTGTGGGAGACCGGCATTGCTGTGCATCAGTAATGTGAGCCAGGCTCCCGTTACAGCAGCATCTCTGCCAAATTAAGAGCTGGAGGAGCCCTGCGATCTCGACTGGGTCATTCATTTAACTTTAGCGCTGGGGGGGGGGGGAGGTGGTAGCTACGTCTTGAGCGCCGGCCAAATTGGGTTCCACTGCACCTGAGAGTGGCCGACTTCGCCGAGGTTGACGTGTTGGCCTTCTTGGGTGGTCTGCGGAAGTCATCTTTGTAGATTAAAGCTATTAGCTGCCCTCCGTATCGCACCGCTGCACCGCAGAGCCGAGCTTTAATTCAGAAAGAGCATCGTTAGCCTTCGCCTACCTCTGGCTAAGCGACTGATGCTCTCATATAGTGCTTTTCATCTCTCCACTAATATCTTACCATGAACTCACATTTCACACGCTGGCTCAGGATTGTGAAGAATAATCTCAAAGAGAGTCAATTCTTTCTTTTTTTTTTTGGCTCGTATGGTTGACAACTATAGGATCTATACCGGGGGTGTCCAACTCCGGTCCTAGAGAACTACTGTCCAGGTTTTCTATCCTACTTGGTGTTTGATGAGACACATCTGTTCCTGGTATTTACTTGAGAACAGGGGTCGCTCGGCAGAAGCCAGGTAGGATAGAAAACCTACTGGATCATAGATCTCCAGGACCGGAGTTGGAGACTCCTGACCTATTTCATCAATGACCTGCATTAGATTGACATTAATAGCCTCAATAGTATCTGGTAATGAACTTCCGTCAACAAATTCTGGTTTGCCGTACTACCTCACCGAGTCCATCTATGCTGTAGTTAACATGACCGGCAGTTTCGGCAAACGTCCCAGTCCGTCCCAACTGGCCGGCATCAACCGGCTATAAAGATGCTCGTTTCTATGGAGGAGAACAGAGCCAGGACATGAAATGTGTGAAAAGTGAGGAGAAGCAGAGCATTGTCTTTGGTACCAGGAAAGGCTACTTTTGCAGGTACTTCGGAGTCCCATTTGACCTGTATCTTTCACATCATTGTGAATTATAGCACAGTTATGTTTCATTTCTCCATATCTGCTCATCAGCACCCCCCCCCCCCCCTCCCTAAAGCACGTGCAGCGTTGCCTGGAATCACAGACTCCCCTGATACCCTGCTCCGGGTTCCCAGCAATCAAGCCAACCTGAGCCCCTATCCATGCAGAATGGTTTTCTAGGAGCTTCTGTCAATTTACTATCAGGGCAAACTGCTGCTTGTTTTGTTCTGGGAACGTGAGTCGAGGATGAAGCCAAAGGTTCACTGAGAGCCATAGGGAAGAACGGGCTTTTAGGTTAAACGTGACGCTTCTGTTCCGGAATTTTGTGCACATGGTAATTCTTTTTCTCAACCAATAACATAATAATTTTTGCCGATAATGTAATTATTTATTACAGTATTGGCCAGCTGTTACATCATCAACATTTATTACATTATGAACTGAGAAATGCGTCATGTTAACGGCGTATTATTACATTATTCGCAGTTATTACATTAGTGGCTGCAGCAATGTGACACTTCTGTTTCTTAAGTTGCCTTTTGTAAATAATTTTTTACCAAGGTTGGAATAGTCAGTCTATTTTGGTGTCACCCGTCATTTGCCCTAGTAATGATAATTACCCCTGGGGGCAGAAGTGGTACTAATGGACTTACCCAATGATCTAAATGAATCAGAGAAAAAGTCGGTCTGGCCTTAAGTACATTGGGATTATAGGTCAGTAAACAGTCTTTATTGGTTTCTCTGGTCCATTGGGCTATTCATGCTTAAAAATGGTTATAATTAATTTGATGTGAATCTGGCACTATCTTTAATTAAACTTTAAAAAGCTAGATTTCTGGTTCAGTGGGGTATGAAATAAAATTATGTTTTGTATACCAAATGCTGCAGACCTCTAAGAAAAGATCAGATCAATTTTCTACGCTCCGCAGGTAAACCTTTGCTCTCAGCAACATAATTAATCATCATCTTTGTACAGTAACTCTTTAATCAATACAATGATTAACATTTACCCCATTTATTTTCTGTACAAAGGCTTTTAAAGTGCCAAGATCCTGTCAAAGGATTTAGCTTTAGCTATGTACTGACACCTGTTTTGCATTGTTAAAAGTGCATAATTAAATATTATAATTTAGGCTACCTGATATGCATCATATAAAAGCTGCAGTATGCATTCTTTAACATGAACTAACATTTTTTTCAGAAAATACACTGCTGGTATCTCTGTTCAGTTCCACAGCGACTTAAATTACCATGAAACATACCACGTAACGGAATACCTTTTAACTCAACAGATCACACCTTCAAAAAATGGCGACAGAACAAACACGCAGGGCTGATGGGAATTGTAGTTTTTTAAAATACCATTCTTTAAGTAATACGGTCATTTTCTTAACCGTTTACTTTACTTGAGTGTGAAAGTAATGTATGCAAACCTATGCTATCATAAGTCCCTCTAATTAAGGGTTTTGAAACTGGTTGTTTATTTTCGTAAACTTTACTTTATTAGACGTAAAACTATTTATTTGAAAAGAAATCAGGTAGCCTTAAACATCCATCCATCTGATTATACCGAGCAGGGTCACGAGAGGCAGCCTAAAGTCTGCACAAGGAGCAAGGGGTCCAGCTTTGGCATGACGCCGTCTGCTGCCGTGCACGCGCGCGCGCACACACTAACACACGCGCCCGCGCACACACACACGCACGCACATCGGTCAATTTGAAGACGCCAATTAGGCTAAGCGAATGTCTTTGGACTGCAGGAGACAGCCTGCGTGACACCGGGAGAACAGACTCCGCAGACAGATCAGAAGCGGGATTTAAACCCACAACCCTGACTGTGCGAGGTTTTAGTGCTGCCTACCGAGCCATGGAATAAAAACTGATAGAATTACTAGCTTATAAAATGTAAATAAATATATATTATATTATAGGAATAGACGGAGAATCTACTCTGTAACAATAATGAGAGCAATTTAAATTCGTTACTTCTCACCTTTGGCTCCGGCTCATTAATAACAGTGTTTTTGTTCACAGAAGCGACCTGTGTCAGGGGATCGCTGCGGTTGTCATGGCGATCTGTAACCTGTCTGGAAGTGTGCATACCCTGCAGAGGGTGCCAGCCCATCACCGGGCACTAGTGCACACATGCAGGTCTTTAGTGTACTCAGCCATTTAAAGCACTCAACTGAACTGATTATAACAGTAAACTTAACTAATCCTGCAGTCGTTCTCGGTGCTGGGGGGTGGCAAGCGCCGCAGATAAATACCGAAATAAAAAATTAAGGTACCAGTTACGTGTCGGGTGGTTCTTTGCCTCAGTAGCTGTAGATTTAAAAACGTATAATTCATGACTTGTCACACACTAACCCACTTAAACTACGCGTACTACACGCAAGTCATTATTTTCACGTTTAGATGCCGGAAGAGCATTTATTGGTAGAAGTGGGCTTTCTTCCGTCAATGATTAAACATTTCTGTTTGGTTTCCGTTCATTTTAAATTGTGTTCTACTTCTGGAATTTTAAGTAATTTTAATTAGAATTTGAGATTACATCGATTTACTTTTGTGATTGACCTGGCTGGCACTAAGTGTTATAGAAAATTAATCGACAGCCAGTCGGCAGCGCCGTGGTATCAAAAGGAAATAATTGCAATCTTGCATTTTAAGTAAATGGTTAGTGCATGCGGCATTTTGCCATATTTTGGCAGTTTTGTGTATGATGCTCTCTTCCAGGGATCCCATTCAGGTTCCTCCCACAGCTCAAAGACGCGTGGAAGGTGAACCGGGACCATAAGGCCAGTGTGCAAGCAGCGCGCGCCTGCCGGAGATGGACTCGCGCCCCATCCGGGGTGTAAACACGTCCGCTCAAGAGTCACGATTCAAGTACTTATTTGTCACATGCGCAGTAAACAATGCCGATCTTACTCTGCATATCCTTCCCGTAAATACACATTAAACACAAAAGAAAAAAGATGGCAAGTACAAATTAAGATGCAAACAGTGACACAGTTAAATTTATAACAGCAAATACGTAGTGAAATATGGATACAAGTGTGCGTCTGCATATATATATTATATATAAATAAAAACACACACATGGCTGGAGGAATTCCACATGAGCAGGGACAGACTGGACCCACATCCAGATATTACAAAATGGCTTTTAATATTAAACATGCAAAATTAAAAGCACTTCACACATAAATGTGATGAGATAATAAGATGCCTTATAAGTTTTAAATATTAAACTGTGGAATAAATCACTGTTTCACCTGCTCTTCTTCTCCTAGTCATTGTAGCTGCGATCATATCAGAAATCTACCACCCCAATTACACACAGCCTTCTCTACACAAGTTCGATGACCTTAGTTGCACCAAACAACTATAAAAGGAATTAAGGTGATGGATAGGACTTCAGAAATAAACTCGACCATTTTATTACGGCATATTTATTCCGATACTGTCACTGGGTGCCACGTTGGCATATTTATCAGGAGATAAAGGTCATTAGTCAAGTGTTTAGATGCCAGGAAGATGGAGAACGGTGGTGACCTACCGTAAGCTTTATTTATAACAGGGGAAGCCTTGAGGAAAGACAGGGGAATAAAATCTACTGAACAGAAGGGACTGTAGAGGATACCGGAGAGGGGTGAAGGAGGAGATGACATGAGCTTTCTGTCGGAAGATAAGCACCGGAATCATAGCAACTGATTCAAAATTTTAAATAAGTCACCGATGAATAACACCATCAATTACGGTAAATTTTTTTCATGGAAAAATATAGGTAATTGGCTTCCTAAGAGGTGCGTTAGAAATCGCTTTTAGAAACTGCTTCAGGCCTTCCGCTTCTGTTATCAGACTCTATGTGAAAGCATGATTGCGTAAAATAGCATATTAGTCCGTCAAAATCTTTTATTCTCCTAAAACTTGTAGGCTTTCAGTGGATGAAAAACTGAAGCAATTTCCAAAACAAGGTCACAAGGTTTTAAATTACAATCTATTTTCCATTCAAATATTTGATTAAATGGTGGTATCATTTGTCCCTGAATAATGCAATTCCGAAGACTATTGGATCCAGATATTTGCCTGTCCTCAAAAGTCACATGGTGACCTCTATACGTACGCTTCAAGATGTCACAGAAAACGAATGACAAGAAGCCAAGTAGTGAAACAAATTAAATTTCTCTTTTGTCTGAAAGTATTATGGTGAATAATTGATGCTCAAGCCATGACAAGCCACCAATGTCTCTAATTAATTATATTATAATATTAATTATTGATGTTCAGCTTTGAATTAAATAAGTAGCCTTTATGCTTTAAGGTCATAATTCAGTGTATATTGTATAAATTTAATGGAACAAAATGAATGACAAAAGTATCTGCAGTATTCTTATCAATTTATATGTAAATATTTGTATATGTACTGAGTTGCTATTTCATTACAACTATAAAATCCATTTTTTAAAAGTATTGCACTTTGGCAGGGAATTGGTCAATATCATTAATTAGTTTTTCTGTTTTTATTTAGCAGTGGTGAAAGAAAGTTCTGACCCTGGGATAAGGTGTTCCGGAGTGTAGCTGGCTAGCTGCATGGTAAACAGGACCTCTTCCCAGCAGTTGATGTGACTCGTGCATTACTCTTATTTTGAAGACCTACAATTTCTATGTCTCCCCCTTCTGGCCCGGGGGTGTCATCACCAGCCATATCGTCCTTCCAAAATGTCTTCTCAGTTTCACCGCCCAACCCTTCAGCATATCTACGGTGTGGCTGGTAGTGTGGTCCAGCCCATCACCAAACTACTTCCGTTTGTCATCGTCAGGCTTGAGTGGGACTTATTCGCGGTTTGCAGGGTGATGGATGGTCTTGGGTCGTCCCTCAGTAAGTCCCACTCCTCCTGGAAACTGCCGATAGCTCTCCCCTAGGACGTTCCTCTCCTCCCCCCCCCTCCAAAGTCAGAGTGACCTTCTAGCAAGTCAGAACTGAAGAGTCTCTTGGTTCCTTTCCAAGTTAAAACCACAGTGAGCATTTCTCGCATTTCAGAAAAACAAAGTAGGTCCAAGTGGAATACTGTCTTTGGGGGACCATGCATGTCCTTTGATAGTGATGCTAACTCCAGTGTTTACTCATCATTATTACATGATTAAAATAAATACATTTATACATCTACAGTTATTGCAGGTCAGAGCTAAAAAAAAATCCTTCAAGGATTCCAGTTAGCGTCTGTTTAGCCAACTGAATTCAGGCAAACTCCCCCGTAGCCAGAGGCTCAAGAGCCGCTGCTATCTCCAGGCTAACAGGCTTCTCAGTCCGGACATGGTCACTGACTTGTTCATAATTGTCTGTTAATTATTTATGTCTCTCACTGCAGCAACAGCACACTGCCTATTGCAGTGCTTACTGTATGTCATGCTATTTTGCACACCGTTTTTAAATAGAATTTTAAACGTAGCGTTTTATTTATCGTCTATTTGACCTTTGTTTCCCCTCTCCTCCAGCCCCCGTTTTCATTTTTTAATCAATGCTCTTGTTTTTGTACAGTCACAGGAGCGAAACCAGATTCTCATAGCGCTGCAAATTGTACCAGCATAACTGCGGATGCGACAAATAAAACAGAACGTTGAATTACGCGCGCTCTTAAAGAGGCAAACAACTGTAAGACGGAAACTACAAAAGCGGCGACCTCGATTACCGAACTGGATTCACAGTCAAGCAGATATTAATATTAAAACAAACTTTTCAGTAAGAAGTTTGCATTCACTAAATATTCATATGTATGCCGGAAAATGCGGGGGAAAAAATGAAACTTTGTGATCTGGATCAGGTCACCCATTAAGTAAATGCAATTCTAATGAATACACACCTCTTAATTAATGTTTAATGTTTTAATTTAATTTTGATTAAAGTTCTCCAGCTGAACATTGCACGGTATCTAATGACGAGAAGGCTCTCAGGTGGGAGAGATTCCTTGCCAAGGGACTAGGCAGGGCTTTGCAATCCTGGCGCTGTGTTCAATAATAGCTTCCTGCCATTTGCAATATCATTAAAAGGCAGATCTTTAAGCCGCACCAAAAGGATATGAAACAACTAATCAAGCTTCACAGAGCTTCAACAATCCAAATATTTAATAGCTTTCTTCCCCATTAAAGAGGAAACCCATCTCAACAGACAGATACGTTTAATTGGTACCATCAAAAAAACACGCACACACACACACACTCACAGAAAAAAGCAGGGCACTCATTTGGTAAAGTTCTACATATCTGCATTCTTTGAGCGGAATCGAGTCGTCAAAAAAATTATTTAGGATCTATGTGAATACCATTTGTTTTCAGGAAGCAGGCAGACATATGCGGACTTGACCACTGTGTTTACATACGTTAAGTAATCTTGTAAATTAATATGAAATTATAGTTCATAAAACCTTATAATCAGCCTGATAAAGAATGATTTTTATCATCTTCAATAAATGTTAAAAAATTATATGGTAAAAGTGTAAGAAGCCATTGATTAATTGTCTTTAATTGTAGTTATCAGGCTGAATGCATAATAGATACCTTTATAATGCAGTACAAAGCATCCTTAATTCTTATACCGACCATTATAATGCATTATGAATGTATCTACAGTGCATTATAGATGAGAGCTTCATAGAGCATTCGTAATGCATAATAAACATGGCTATAATGTGTTTAGCCTTTTTATAAATAGTTATGGCCGTGTTTATAATGCTTTATGAATGCATCATAATGCATTATGAAGGTACCTATAATGCATTATGACGACTGCTTAAATAAAGTATTACCTCTTGTTGATTTACATTACCTTACGTTACATTCACTTCTTGGTGATAAATCGGCAAGCGCGGTGCGTGAATCATTTGTCATCTGTGAAATGTAAAAAGAAGGCGCCCTTTTGTGTAAGCTAGCTTTGTATATTAACTTTTCAGAGACATCTGAGATACTGCATCTTACTGGATATATCTTTTTGTGGAGGAACAAAGGGTTTCTCTCCTGCTCACCGAAAAATATTGACCTAAAGGACAGCATTACTTTTGGCATGAGGAGGCCTGTGAAGAAACTGAATCATGTTTAACAAGCTCTCTAAATTGAGCACCAAACCTACGTTCTGAAGCCAGTTTTAATAAATCATTCAGGGGAAGAAATTCCCCTTGTTGGTATTTATTCTTTAAATTGACACCCACTTGTTAAACCATGTACCGGGAAATTAATGAAAGGCTGGAAGGTAACAATAGGCAGAGTCCTGCACTTTAGGAAATGGCAAAGTCATTTATCATACGAGGCCATTATGCAGACGCGGAGCCACTGCCGTGACATGCGGTGTGCCCCAATTAAGGCGGTCACATGCAATCAGAATATGCCCCCTACAGACGAGGCGAGTCATTGACCATAATATCCACTCATCGCTTTCATTATGGAGTGTATGGCAGGGCGAGCAAGGCTCCATCTACACCTGAAACAGTCACACAACATGAGCGGAATGACTTGTGACAGGCAGGTCTGCCATCATGGAAAGTGGATGGAACATTGGCAGCTTTTCTGCTGGCTAACACCGATTATAGCTGGACGGAATAAGCCGTGTTTCCTCTAGATAGAGGGAGATGTAACCACCATCATCAGCATCATCTTCATCACTGTAACCACCATCATCAGCATCATCACTGTAATCACCATCATCACCACCATCATCAGCATCATCACTGTAATCACCATCATCACCATCATCATCACCATCATCACTCTAACCACCATCATCATCACCATCATCACTGTAATCACCATCATCTTCATCACTGTAATCACCATCATCACCATCACCATCATCACTGTAATCGTCATCATCACCATCATCACTGTAATCATCATCTTCATCACTGTAATCACCATCATCATCAGTCACCATCATCATCACTGTAATCACCATCATCACCATCATCACTGTAATCATCATCATCATCTTCATCACTGTAATCACCATCATCATCACTGTAATCACCATCATCACCATCATCATCATCATCATCATCACTGTAATCATCATCTTCATCACTGTAATCACCATCATCTTCATCATCACTGTAATCACCATCATCACCATCATCTTCATCATCACTGTAATCACCATCATCTTCGTCACTGTAATCACCATCATCACTGTAATCATCATCATCATCTTCATCACTGTAACCACCATCATCATCAATCTAATCACCATCATCATCATCATCACTCTAATCACCATCATCGTCATCAATCTAATCACCATCATCACCACCATCATCACTGTAATCACCATCATCACCACCATCATCACCACCATCATCACTGTAATCACCATCATCAGCATCATCTTCATCACTGTAACCACCATCATCACCATCATCTTCATCACTCTAATCACCATCATCACCACCATCATCACTGTAACCACCATCATCACCATCATCATCACCATCACCATCATCACTCTAATCACCACCATCATCACCATCATCATCTTCATCATGAATACTATTAGTACTACATTTAATATACAGTATTAAAACATCATCACCCTCAGGTCTGCAAATTTTACTGAGGAATGGATGGATGGAGGGATTTCTAGTACTACAACAACAACCCTGTGCTGGATAAACAGTTGTGCAAAATGGAAGAATGGGCATGTGGGTGAATTATCATCATGTTATTTGACTATTATTTGACTCTCCCTGCCAGCCCCTGGAGGATGGGCTCCCCCCTTGAGTCTGGTCCCTCCCAGGGTTTCTTCCTTCTTGGGAGTTTTTCCTTGCCACTGTCGCCTTTGGCTTGCTCACTGGGGGCTTTGGGTGCGGATGCTGTAAAGCGCTTTGAGACGATGTAATGTTGTGATAATGCGCTATACAAAAATACATTTGTTGTTGTTGTTGTTGTTGTTTACAGAAAGGTTCCCCAATTACGGTCCTGGGGGGCCAGCTTGCAAGATTTTCCCGTTCAGACACACCTGCTAAACCTTTCGATTGGCTGGTGAGCTGAATAAGGTGTGTTTGAGCAGGGAAATCTGAAAAGTGGTCCTCCAGGACTGAAAAAATCCAGAACTGGGGAATCCTGGTCTACTGCAACATCTAGGATAAATAGGCTATGAATATGCTATGCATGAGATATTTGCTGTGCTGGTGTTAGTACAGCTGCAGTTGACATAGAGTACTGCCATTTATTCTAACCTGATAATTCTAAACATCTCACACCCCATAAAAAATGCTACACCTATTTGAAATTTTGATACCATTGTCAGCATTGGAAAAAAAAACTGGTTTGTACAGTTCCTAAGGACAGATGTACAGTCTAAACCAGTGTTTCCCATCCTGGTCCTCAGGGACTCATAGACGGACCATGATTTTGCTTCCTCCCACACAGGGAGGAAGTTGGCATGGACTGTCTGCAGGTCCCTGAGCACCGGATTGGGAAACACTGGTCTAAACTGGTCTGCACTGGCTAAGTTTTAACTGGGTGGCGGGGTGGGGGGTGAGAGGAGGCCAAATGCCGCAACAGAGGGAGCAGGGAAACAGGAATGGGATGTCAGGATTCGGGAGGCACACTATCCACGGCGCACACGGTGACAGACGCCCCAGGCGATCCCCTTCAGCCAGGCGCTCCCTTTCATTCTCGCTCCCCCTAAATCAAAGTGGATATCCAGCCCCTCCTCTCTTGGGAGCGAGGTCACCATCCACACGAGGGGCGAATCACCCGCGTTTCACCTCCCCCGTGTGTAGAACACTTAGCCTTACTGTCATCACATACTTGCCGAGTCAGTTTCATGTTTTATCTTTTGCTCCTCCTTCCTGATTGGGGGACAGGTTTCTGGCAAATCAGCAAACACCAGCCGTGTCACGCCCACAGTGCGGCCAATCAAAAGTAAGTCTCACAATAACGGAATTATTTAAGTCCAATAACTCCAGTCAAACAAACAAACAAACAAATAAAAAACACTATTTATGTATTATTAGCTTAACTTCTGCATTCACACTCCAGCTGGCAAAATGCTATTGACAATTTAAAATATAGCAAAATCCAGTTACTGCATGGGAATCAGAAACACCAAACCTTACACTGCATCATCTGTTTATATCTGTTTCATAACCAGTTCATTCTGTTTTTTTTGCGGATCAGAAATGCGAAATGAACAATTAATGACATTTTGACTCCAAAAAGACCTAAAGGAAATGAAATGATAAATAAGACGGAGGAAGCTAGTTGAACTATTTGACAGAATATTCAATCATTTTAGATATATTATTTTGTGAAAAACGCGTGTCCAAATTTTGTTAGAAAAAGGGAAAATAATTTGTCTTTGTAACTGAATTATTTAATCTGAGCAAACCGTCGGCAGCACTGGGAGGCCCTGAAGCAGATCTTTCTCTCTCAGACAAACGGAGCAGGATCTCCAGTGAGCCCGGCATCTCCTGAGGTTCCTTCCTTCTTAGGGACGCTCTCCATGGAGAAGGTTGGTCTCCTGGATTTGGCCATCTCTTGTCATTCCGCGTCCCCGAGACGGCTATATTTTGGGAAAAGACACACGGCAGCCCACATCTCCACAAGAAACGCCAGCATCGCAACTCCTGGGAATCACTGCTTCAGTCATTTCAAAAGTTCCAATTTCCGAAATTCCAAAATGTTTAACTTTCAAATAATAGACCTTGATCTGTATAATCATGTTTGTCCGTCCATCCATCCATCCATCCATCCATCCATCCATCCATCCATCCGAGTGAACCTTGTAAGCTAGGTAAAAGGGACCCATTTTTAATAGCACCATACTGCTGGATAAGAATTTTGACTGGGACTAAAGCCATGAAGAAAAAAAACATGATTTAACTGAAGGTGAGCGACTGTCACTGAAGAAACAGCTCTGATGCCATTCAGGCAAAAAACTACAGGCGCTGATATGAGGAGAAAAATAAAAACAGCACTGGGGGCAAAGGAAGCTCTGATTTTCCTGATGAACACAAGCTGCGCTTGGCAATGTTTCTGCAGGTGTCGATACTGGCGAGATTTTTCAAAGCTAGATGCCCTGAGTGGCAGATTTACCCAGGAGATACAGGCTGCAGTGTGTAATTCACTCTCATCAACTCTGAATGCCAGTGCATTATGCAGAATTATTTATATCAACCGAAATATATTATCTTCAAATTTTATGCGTTTATTAAATTATAGAGTGAAGGATTGGATGCTTTTTTGGATATTTGTACATAACTTTTTCATGCAGGCTTTTCTCTGTTTAATTAAAGAGCCGGAGCGATCTTGAAATTTAAACACGCAGCCGAAGGATTTAGGAAATAGAGGTGGGCGTAATTTAAATCTGCGAAAGACAAGCAAAGCTCAGAAAAGGCATCAGCTTTGGGAGAATGAGACAAAGAGTTCAATATGGTTTTAGATTAAGGTGAATTTCAATGGCAGATAGGGTGACTGATCTATAAAATGCTCAGATCTAAAGATTTAATGATATTTTATCTTCCATGACTAAGTCCTTTTTCATAGGCCTGAGTACAACACGAATACGTTATTGCTTCATTCACAATGCATAAAACGGGAAAAAGGGTTGGAGAAGGAGGTTGGTGCTTCTTCAGTGCAAACTACAGCCTTCTCCTTTAAGTATAAATCGTTGTCATGAAATCTATGTTTATTTTGCTTACAAAATATCCTCAGGTTTTATAATTGCAGAATTGGCATCATTTTTAATAGGCTATAAAGGTATTTTAAGGTATAAAAATGTTTTAAGTATTGTAATATGTTATAAACCTTTTGTCACCTATTGTACATGCAATTATGAGCTTAATTTATCTGCTTGCAGTTAAAAGAATGTACAATCTGGGAACACTGAGATATTATGTCTCTGTTGGTCCATGATGCAATAAAGAAAGGAAGACAAAAGAACCGTTAATTACCATTTTACTACGAATACAGATATTTAAGTATGGAGATTCAATCTGCCTTTGGTTTCATGACACACAGCAGACATTCATGGAATGTTGTGAAAGTGCACTTTCATGTTACCCATAATGCAACTCTGAATAGCCACAGATTCCAATCCACAAAACCACAAAAAAGAATGACTCCGTTTAAATGCCACACATGGGCAGGAATCTAAATACATTCCTTGTAAAATGTGAACCAGAAATAATCACTCCCTTAGTGGAACCGTGGGTTAAATTGTCTGGGCCACAAGGTGAGACGTTCCATTGAAATGGATCATAATTCCAGGTTGTAACACAAGAAAATAAAGGTTGTGATTTGTTGTTGGTTCCATACATTAGCAGGGAATAGTGATCATAAAACCATGACACTAAATGGCAGCATGTCAACATTCCGGATAAATAATGCCTCTGATTGGTCATCCATGTCATATTTAGCCTGTCACTGTTGCTACCTCTATCAGGTTAATGATTATCCAACGCTCTAAATCAAATTACTGCAGCTGTAATCAATGCGTGCTCGATAAACAATTCTGCATTAATATTCTTTCGACAACAGAGACATTGATTCTGATAACACGGCAAACATTAGGGGGTTTGCTTCCAGTGTTTTATAGCACCAGGTTCTGAAGACGCCCTCCAAGATGGATATCAGGATGAAGGGGCTGGGAAGGTAGAGAAATCTGCTTCCAGGAAACTAATTTGGAACAGGCAACCTGGTAGCAGGTGACTGTGCAAGATGACTTTCAAGCATTTCTTAGGTGAGACAAACTTTTTGATAAGGTCAATGGTAACACTTTACTTAAAGCCATCATCTACAGTGCACTACCTAATGCACTATGAAGGTATCTAATGGTAGGTATAAGAATTAATAAAGCATAACAGCATATTCTATTGACAGCCGTAAGGCATTATAGTGTTGATTATAATACTTCATAAGTTCCAATGACGGTCACTATAGATAACTTCATAATGCATTATAATGCTTAGTATAAAAATTAAGCATGCTTATAGATGAGAACTTCATAAAGCATTCATAATGCATAATAAACATGACTATAGTCTGTTATGCCTTTTTATGAATATTTATAGCCATGTTTATAATGCTTTATGAATGCATTATAATGTGCTATGAATGTGTTTTAGGACTCGTAGATTTATAATTGCTACAGCTGGTTTATTTAAAAATATAGGGAGGCATAGCACCATTTATATTTGATTACAGGCTTTCGCTTCAGCTTTACAAATTTGTAATCAATGTAAATGGTGTCATAACTACCAGCTTTTAATTTAGATTAGTGGTATGGAAGCTGCTTGGATGGATGGATGGATGGATGGATGGATGTTAGTGGGTGTTAATCCTGCTATCGCAGTAGTTATGTCACTGTGAATTGTATCCACAATTCATCCATCCATCCATCCTCCACCTGTTCTTACTGGTCTGGGTTATGCACATCGGGTACAAGGCTGGGCTACACCCTGGATGGGATGTCGGTCCATCACAGACTGAAGTGTGCTTATAGTAAACTGTGTTGTCCTTGGGACCCAGCCCCAGACAGTCCATGTTTTTGTTCCTTGAACTGCCTGGTTCTGGGAGGGAGCAAAAACGTGGACTGTCTGACAGGGAGCAAAAACGTGGACTGTCTGACAGGGACCAAAAACGTGGACTGTCTGCGGGTCTCCGAGGACCGGACTGGGAAGCGCTACAGCAAACAGCATTTAAATAAATCTAATTACATTGGCCTTTCATTTGAATATGTATAATAAGTCTAACTTACAGAAGTTCCAAATATGCATTTTCGTGGAAAATCCCACATAAAAAGCCTACAGAAAAATACATTTGTCATACATCTGAGACAAACGGTCTTAGCTGCCTGGATTTTACTCCATGTCAACTAATGCTTGATTTTCAAAGGATCTTAAGCAGATTTTCTTCTTTAAAAATAGTAAGATGTGTATTTTAAATAACATCAGAACATTAATACGATGAGTAAAAAAAAAAAAAAAAAGCGAAAAAAACTCATGAAAATCATCAAAAAAATTCATGTTACTGGTACATCGGAAAAATTTAAGCGAATGAAAAATCTAACAGATTTTTGAAACAAAAACAAATTATCCTGATTAATAATTTGTCTGAATTGTAGTCATAATTATAAAAATGTGCGGCCTGTCTAATTAAGAGAACAAAACAGTCAGTTATACATTACAATTAATTAATTTAACCAGTCTACGACCCTGTACTGCATGAAAGATTAAGGAATGGATTATTTAAGTTATGTCCAAAAATAATTCCTAATTGAATCTGGGAAACAGCAGGGTAATTATGAAAAGCACACACGATGAAAGATGGTGATTTTACATTTTACACATTCACGGTATTTCTGGGGTCTGGCTGGCTGTGGGTCCCCAGTGTGTTTTTTTGACTTTGTTGTGGCCTTGGTGGTGTCAAACGACTTCCCCCCAGTTAAATAACAGGTTTGGCAGCCTACACAACCCACACGCTCCCCTCTCGTTCCACGAGATGTAACACAGCCTCTAAAAAAAATGGTTATTACTTTCCACGCCGGACGATTTGCATTTTTATTTACAGCATCGCGTCACCATATTCTGAGAAACGGCATCACTAGAGATGTCATGCAATGAAAGCATGCAAACTGCATTACGGTAAGAAGTTCTTTCTAGTATTCATTATTCTTGGGGGCGAAAAATGAGAATCCCAAGAAAATACTTAAAATAGCATTTTAACAACCGTTTTGTGTTTATTACGTCCATAAATGGCTATTGCAGGCAGACAGAGGTCCGGTTGAAGCTTGTTGAATTATAATATGTGGGAGCTGTGACAAACCAGCAGGTGGCGCAGTAGTTAAGGTGATCGGTTTGAGATCTGAAAGGAGGCGCGGTTTTGTCCCTTAATATTGGACGCTGCAATATATTTCTCATTTTCAGGTGAAGGCAGTACTTAGCTTCACATGTTGCTATAATCCGAACGTGTAAAATTCACAATTGTCAGAACATAGCACTTTCTCTCGGGACACCACGCACCAAAATATAGAAATCTTGTCTTGCACTTTACTGACAAACACAGCCATGCTTCTGTAATACGTGTTCAGTGTCTTAGGATAAACAACACTATTCTCTGTGAAATGCAATGTCTCACATTTGTTTATCTTGCTGTTCCATCGTCCCTGTATGTTTATGTGTGTGTCTCTGTGTGTGTGTGTCTGTGTATCTGTCTCTTTCTTTCTCCCACCCTGATCCTGAGCCTTGTGCTGTAGGTTCCGTCTTGCCAGGTCCCTCATTTGGGATAGAGTACTTTTGGAAAAGCGATTAAGGGGAAACACGGCCATTAATCAGTTGATTGATTATGCTTACAGATGGGTCAGTTGGAGGAATAAAGGCAGAAAGGGTGACCTTTAAGACACAATGAGTACCTGGGGCTTTGTACGGTAGCAGTCACATCTGATATGTTTCAGCAAGAAGCAACATCGTCGCTTCTACGGGTAACACTTTTTTAAAAGCAGAACTGTCAACACAAAGGATTCATTTCACTGAAGCTTTCAATCGGCACATCTGACGTGAAAACTGGATGCATTTACAGGCTGATCACTGCGTTCCGAAATGTTCCACGTGTTAGCCAGTTAGCTTCTGTTAGCACACGATGGCTTCACTCACACATCACCTTAATGGTCCAAATTGAGTTGAACAAGTTTTATTTTACTCCCTGTGCTAATGGAAACCTATGTCCGTCCTTCGGGCACGGGGGAGACCATGCTTTAAGAATTTCTTCCATTTGTTGGGGGGAAATTAGTCAAGGAATATTAACAGAAACTCTTGGGAAGCTTTTTTTTTTAAATGAAAACACAGATTCCGGTGTGAGGAAGGTCACAGGGTTCCAGTGCAAATATCGACTTCAGTGAGATGTTAGAAAAAAAAAAAAAGGGCTAATGTATAAATTATGACAATTAATACCGAGGCCCTTTACACTTAAGAACCCTTAAATACCGCAGTTAAGGGCCTTTTATAAACCCAACACTCCATCGCATGACACTGGAATCCTGGGTGATTGTGGCCGATTCGTGTGCAGTGTGCCTTCTCCTCCCGCGGCTCATTAAAAGTACGCCTCAGAAGAGCAAAATGACTCTGAGGAGAAAAAGGAAAAAAAAAATTCAAGAAAAGTTTATTCCTGATTTGAAAACAAAGGCCTAATAAGACCAAACTCAAAGTTTTACATTTCAAGCCGTAACAAAAACGACAAGAGCCCACAGTGGTCACAGCTGCAGTGCGTCTGGCTGATGTAGTTTTAACAACATGGTGCACGATGTTTGAAGGCAACATAAAGACCAGATGGAGTTTCTGCAAGTAACAGCCACTGGTTCTGACAGGAATTACACAATTTAACGTTAGCCTTTGATGCAGCGGCATAGCCTGCTGTACTCAGACACAGCAGAGCTTTGGAAGAAGCGCTTCAAATCAAAATGGTAGCCCGCACTAACCTTAAACGTCCATCACGCGCGCGAGTCACAATTTGGCTATGAGTTTTTCCAGCTGTAAGCAGAGATCCATCTCTTGCTTGCGGTCCCTGCTTTCTCTAGCTTTGGAGACTCGGGGTAATAACTGGTGACACTTTACTTGAGGGGGCTCAAGTAACTTAGTAACTCAGTTACTACTCAAGTACAAATCATGAGCAAATATAGTAACTGCATGAAATACATGAACCGTCATGATTTATTAATGATGAATGAACGTGGGATTAGTATGTAACTAACACTTTCTGGTTAATTAATACATTAAATGGTTTACCACATTATTTGTGTCCCCTCGAGTAAAGTGTTACAAAATTACATAATATGATTTGTTTTGTGTATAAACCTTTGTGTTCTAGGTTACTAAGAGCCATTTCGAAGTTAGGAAGATGACGGAAACAGACTGACGTTGTCCAGATTCTAAAGGACGGAATGGTGAACTTTGCTCAGCAAGTATGTTACCAGAACGATTCTAGCCAAAGTGCATTTAACTGTATAGTAACCAAGTAAAATGGGTACAGGATGGTTTAAGATGGGGTGGGGGTGTGGCCAAGTGACCTGGGTTAACATTTAATTAGCTACACCTGTTCCCCATTACCCAGGAGATTATCTGGGTATTTTGGTTCCAGAGGTACGCTTGTATTGGCATTCCTTTGTCCTCCCTTCCCTCGCTGTAATAAAACATTCCTGTCTAATTCCAGAGTCACATGGTTCCACTCACTGCTCTGATTGGAGGGAACTTTTTCCCCCTCCTCCTTTGGCCTGAGGCAGGGCATTTTACTATAAGCGGAGCATTATTAAAATCCCAGGAACAGGTGGACCACCTATGGTGCGATTCAGGAGCTGCAGCCTCATACCCGCCTCAGCCCGATCGAAGGTTACTCACAGCCCGCACGCTGGATCAATGAAAGACTCCAGGCAGGATTGGGTTACCGAGTCAGGGAATGCTTCTGCTCACATGGGGGCTGAGTTGAACCAAGAGGCACACTTGCTGGGCAGGAGATCAGTGTGGTATGGTGCATGAACTCTCTGCTGGTCAACACGGGATAATTACTATTGGCTTAGTAAAATGAGTATCAATGAGTATTAGTGAAACTAAATGAGTATAAAATAAGTAAAAAGCTGTAAGTTTGGTCCCGCCACTTTCATTCCTTGTCTTGCTCACTTCCTGCACTCCTCTATGCTTATACACACTCCTCCTCTCGATCACTCCTTCCCATTTTGCTTCACATCAGTCCTTGTGTTTTCATGCCCCTGCTAACCATCTCTAGCCCGATTCCATGTTATGTTTCCCCTTATCTGTTTTGACATCTCGTTGCCTGATACACCTCCTCCATTAATTCAGGTCACACGCTGTCAGATGAAGTCAGATTAAGTAACGTTAAGGTTACCTCTGTTGCCAGAACCATTTTCTTAAAGGGAATTCCATTACTGTACGGCAAATTAAACCACTCAGTACATTGCACATCTCCCCTTCACTTTATTCAGTTCAATTATCTTATATTGTTCTATTTACTTGCTTATTTTTCATTCATTCATTCCATTCATTCATTCACTCACTTTAAACGTACTTATTACTAACTATAGGGCACGCTCACCCATTTTGTTGCCTGCATCTATTGCTGTAAGCTGTGCTGTTGTGCATTCGATTAAAAAAACATGCTGATTTGATTCAGCGGAGAACAGATGGAAACCATTGTATTTGAGTTATGGCATCATAAATAATGTGTTAATGTTACAGTAGCAGTTATCCTTTCTGTGGCTATTAACACATGCTATTGCGCTTTTCTGCAAGTAAAGCATAGAAACAACTGTGCAGGCACTTATTTTGTGTGGGACTAAATTTCGGCGTTTCTGGGACACTGAAAGTCAAAGAATGAAGCGATTATGGACTTGGAATAAAATCTGCAGTCGACGCATGGGCGCACCTATAGAGCATGGTACTCGAGTTACCCCTTTGTGTTAAGATGTGCCCCCCACCCCCCACCTCTCATACCAGCAGTAAGTCTATGAAAATGCAGTAACCAGCCGGTTTGATTATCCTGCGGGGCCGGAAGTCTAAACAGGGACAATGGCAGTTAAAGATCACGCCGTCTAGCAGAGACATCCCAGGAATGTCATGGAACATAGCAGCTTGGGCATGTCGAGGGGTTGAGAAGGTCAGGTCTCAGTTTACGGCTTGACTTCTTACCAATAGGTGTGGCATTCATACGGGGAAGAAGTCGTCCAGATATTTCCACACAGCTACGCTTGGATCCGGAGCGCAGATATGGGCAGCCTAGTTGGCATCCTTTAACCTGAATTCTTTACCATCCCGGCAGGAAGAACGGATACACAGACACTCTCCCACCAGCACATTGAATGAGCTGAGATCTAACAGATGGCCTCAAAAACCTGTTTGCCAAAAGAGACGTAATGAACTCTGCTCCAGGAATTTGTGACTATATGCACACACACACACACACACACATACACACACAATACCACTGCCCTCTACACCATCCCTAGGTATGACTTCATTATCTTTCAATAGGGTTATCCAATAGTTTTATCTTTCTGGAAAAAAATTAAATAGATTAAGATAAAATGTGCCCAGCTCTTACAAGAAGTGTGGGAAGAGGATTCCGGAGCCAGAATGTCTACTGTATGGGCTGACTCACAGCCCAGATGGATGTGGCGAATTTTACCAAATACTGCCACCCCAAAGTCTGATGTGAGAGCTGTTAGTAAGCCCGAGTACTACGGCTATCAAAGGGTGGATCACCATAAAGAGCCGGGGAGACGCATTATTATTAGCACACAATGGGAGATGATGCCGGAGATGGCTGCCAGTATTGTGCACGATTAACAGCTGCCATAACAGCGTGCAGACGTACGTAGGCACAGTTATAGATAGTCAGGCCCTGGAAATGCTCACTGTCGACTTCGCGGGGCTGTGGTCTGCCGCAGACGGTTAGTTTTGTGGCTTTAAGTAATGCTTCTGCACATTCCGGCAAAACTATATCGACGTAAGTTCCCCAAAAGCATAGATGTAGATCTCAGATGCATTTATCCAAAGCAACTTAGAGGATCTGCCAGACTTTGGAGGGGATGCATTTTTGATTGGGGGGGGGGTCACCCTCCGCATATGGTTAAACACCCCCAAAACATGACTAGCTTCAGCTTTTTTGGGCAGGGGTCCAATGGTGGAACCGCCACACCAATCGTGGGATTTGAACATGCAACCTTGCAACCACAGGCACAGCATCCAAAGTCACTTAGCCACACGCCAACCCTAAAAGAGAGCAAAGTTTCCATTAGGGTCTTAACCGCTGGGCTCCCATATGACGGGCAGGGACACTCACCATGATATTCATAAGGAGACTCTGAGCAACTATTAATTTAGCATCCAAGGCAGAATCCCATATAAAACCAGCAGTAAAAGTACAAAAGCTCACTGAATAAATTGTGCAATTTTCAAAGCATCATGCACTACAGCGTCACGGTACAAGAGATCTGTGACCTTTATGCATGGCTACTGCGAAAAGAAAGTTACTGTACTGATGTAACATGAGTATCCACATGCTACAGGTTAGCCTTGGATGAGACATCTCACATTAAATTTTGAGGAATTTTTTTTTTGGTTTGTTTTCCTTTGCAAAAAAGGACCTCGGTGCGTGTATCCCTGATTGTCACATTCTTGTAAGGAAGGAAATGTTAAGTGTCAGGACCTCTGAGCTGCATCGCACTGGGAACGGAGTCGAAGACGTCGTCTGACGTAAACTTTCCGATTTCTTGCTAAAACCGGTACAATCAGAACAAGGAGTGGTAAGGCTAAAATCTGTCCGTTTTCCCGCTATCCCTCACCTTCCAAATGCCCTTCAGGTAGTGGTGTTGTGCATTCCTGTGCTGATGATTCATTACGTAGCAACCTGCTGATCATCCAGGGTGCAGCCACTAAAGACATCAGCGTCCGTGGGTGTCAATGGGCAGCGGGAGCAGATTTAAGCTCCTCAGAATTTGAGGTAACACGTCTACATCTGCAACCCCGGTCTCAGTCAAAGGAGTTCAGCTTTCGTGTTGGAGCCGGGAAGAAGAATCTGTGCAACTGGGGAAGTGGACTGATCGAAGTTGATTTTGAAGCCTGAAGCAAAGAGACAAAACAATCTCAGCATGCGCTACCACTATGGAACCTGTGAAGTGTGGGTATCCGCCACAGGCAGTGAAAAGGATGTCACAGCTGAAACTTTAAACTCAATGTGGTAATAATATATATTTGACATATAATTTGACTTGATTTTGTTATATTCTTTAGTCTTTCTGCCCTGTGCACAAATTGCCGAGGACAGACTTCAAGATAAGCGCTTGGCAGATGGACGGTTAGGTTTCAGTCTTTGGAAAATATTCACGTCTTCACTTTAATACACATGTGACTGCAGCGGATTTTGACGGCGGCTGTGTTACTTTTTAACTGCGATTTTCACATCACTGTCTTTCCAGTTCCTCGCGGTTAGGAGACAGCAGTGCTTTGAATTATGGGACAGTGGGCCACTGCTGGTGTTTGTTGGCTTGCCAGAATTAGCTATACGGTAGCAGGAATTTTTAGATAGATCTTTTGGGTTTTGCTACTTTGCTAAAATACCCCACCGATAGTTATGAATGGACAGTTGCTTAATTTATGCTTTCAAAATAACTGTCCTATACTTTAAATGGGAGTGGCAGTTTTTTTTACACGCAGTCTTATGGTGTCACAAACTGGTACCAATAGTTTTCACTGGGGTAGTGAAATGCAAGGTTAATTAAGTATCTAACGTAAAACAAGTTTATTTCCCGGTAAAACAGAAACATAAATCTTCTTAATTATTGAATTTCAATATTTTTACTTTAATTAAAACAAAGACCACTATTTATTATAGTCTCAACAAGCAATACAAATACACGTGTACCGTCGAGTTTAATAGTACAATCGGGGTCCCATATTTACGGAATTCGGCGTCCGTAAGAATACAAACAATGTATTAACAATTACATTTGAAATAAACATAAATATCAACATGAATAACACGTAACATAAACCACGTTAACATGCGAGATTAGCAAAAATGCAGACACTGTAGACGTGTGTCTGTGTTCGTGTGTAGTTTATTTACGCATGCGCCGTAGCTCTTGCACATAACACCTGTATCGGTTTGCTTTGGAATAATGTAAACCGAAGCAAAATTCTTATTAACTGAGACGCTATGCTGGTGAAATGGCCAAATAGTTTTAAAACATGTACAAAAAACAAAAACAGCCCTATCATCCTGAACTTTGAAATCCAAGTAAAACCAATTTGGAGAGGTGCAAATATAAATTCAGCAGCAGCAGCAGTTATGGACACATAACCAATAAAATATGAGAAGACATGAGCCAATAAAAATAAAAATTCAAAAGCATATTAAATATGTTAAACTCCCCCAAAACATTTACAGAAGTAAAAATCACCATAACTACACTGTCACGATTGAAACTGAATTCCTAATTTAAAATGACATTATTTATACTTCATAGTAATTTAAATTTCATCATAGGCTGGTTTCTGAACTCAAAAAGTAGCTCTGCCTACAGATCACCGAACAGCAGGATCCGCGATGAGACGATTGCAGCTCCGTACCTCGGGAGAAGCTTTCAGCGACTCACTTAATCTGACGTTCATCTGTAAATACCCCGCGGTATGACTGTGTGAAATGTAAAACGTGTAAAAATCAATGTAAACCTTCCGTCTACGGAGGAGAATTAAAAACTCTGGTGCCGGAGATTACGGGGGAAGGGATGACAACAAAAGAGGAGCAGATGGCGATGGGGGGTTACAAGGATTTCGAAGCACTTAGCAGTTGGTGAATAGGTTCAGTGTGCGAGCGTCAGGGTTTTGAACTATATTAAGAGGAGCGAAAGCAGTGCTGGCGTTAACGGCGCACTGAACACACTTCGGAGATTAACGCGCAGAACGGCTGCCTGACCCGTTTTCATGTTTATATACCTCCCGGTGTGTCATTGCATAAAATCAATAAGCTGGGGAAATTGAATAACGTCTCTCCCAATGAGCATGTAAATGAATTTAAAAAAAAGTGGCTTTTAATTTACAAATAGCGACGGTTTTACTCAATTGCATGTTCAGTTTACCGCCATACCTTGTAATTATGTTTTCGTACAACGTTCGTATGAAAGTAAATAGGAAAAACCAGCCAAATTATATGCATATAAATGCATCCATTTTGTTCTTTAAGTAATAGGCAGTTGGGCGTCACATCTCCAGGTCTGGGGGAGG
>JAODJX010000051.1:6244743-6264913 GCA_026776945.1 Isichthys henryi
GACATGGGGAGAACATGCAAACTCCACACACATGTGACCGAGGCGGGGATTCGAACCCGGGTCCCAGAGGTGTGAGGCGACAGTGCTAACCACTGCACCACCATGCCGCCCCTGACCACATCATGTAAATGATTTATTAGTCATCAACGCTGGAGAGGAAAATGGAAATCGATTACTTTTTTCCCCTCCACCATACTGTTTTTATCCGCACTTTTCGCATCACAGATGATGTTTATGGTGATACCGTCCAAGAGCCACAGCCGCTCACTCGGGGCCGTTTCCTGTTTGACTTCCCGGCTGCGATTTGTTTGAGTTGCGATGCTGTAACGGTGCCAGCAGTTTACCGCATTGCCAAAAACCGATGTGGCTGAATGACCACCGTAACCTCATTAAGCTGTCACTTCGTATTCTTTGTTTTTCCTTTTTTTTCTTTGCAAAATTTGTGCTAATTTTAGAACTATGGGCTAAAACAAATCACAAAACCAAATCTTAATTTCCTGTTACATTTCAATTAGAATTACAATTACAATTGTGTACATTGGTATATCCTGACTTAATTTGAGGCAGTGACGTACACATGTAACGTAGCCCCGCTCGTGAATGGAAAAACTCATTTAACACAGAGAAGCTACCTGATTGGCCTGTGAACTCTGTCTAATGTATTCACTGGCCAATCAGGTAGCGTATCTCTCATGAATATGAATAAGTTTTCCCGAACCACCCTATAAAAACAAAATTCTCGCCCTGCTCAGTATTTATTGTCAACTTGGTCCATTGTAGTAGGCAGTCGACATATTTTTTTAGGACAGGGATATATACCCAAACGTAGCATTCATTTTGGTTAGATCAGCTGTTCCGGCCCTATTTATGTCGGACAATCTGATCCGTGGTCTACTTTTAGCTTAAGACATCTCCATCTTTCTGTTTGCCATGCTTCAGCGTTACTCAAGAGTCACAGCTTGTTAAGCTCTCACAAACGATTCAAGCGTAGGATTCATCGCGTTCGTGCGGGTGTTTCACAGCCGCAACGTGTGCTGAATACATCCTACTAGCAGCTCAAAACTTTGAAAGATTGCGAGAAATCGAGAAATCACCGGTTGATGTGACCTCACTACGAACATGACACTTCCGACGGGGCTCTGAGTTATGTTTTTTTTTTTTTTACCGGTGAATGTTGCTAGCGGAGATAAGAAAAGTAATTATTTGCAGAGTGTAATTCTTCACTGCATATCCGTCTTTATGCCCTGTACATTTAAGCAGAGTCTGTCGATCACTGTGGGCCTAACAGCTTATGATTTACTAAAAATGGATGGATAGATAACTTCCACAAATTTTCTATTCTACATTTTCTATATTTTAATTCTCCATAGCTCTCAAATACAAATCCAGACCGAAATATGTCTTAATACCATTAGGCGGCTTGGATTTCCATCACATTATCGCAACACAAACGTATGATACAAATATCTGTTTTATCATAAGTAGATTATTAACCTTTTAAAGCGTAAAAAGTGAAACTTTAGTGAGATTTATTATATGTGTATACGTGTCCACAAACATTATTCCCGTATATACGTTTAAATTAATTCTGCCATTATTCTAAAAGGAGCAGAAAGGCTTCGGGAGCATTTTGCGTTTTCCTTCCCTGCGGCTTGTCAAGTACAAAGTGTGCATGAAGGAGGCGTCCTGACACTATCGCGTTAACGCTGGCAGGCAGACCGGCCAGGAGTGGCAGTTTATCACACAGCAGCTGTGAGGGTCACCGCCAGCCACAATCCCCCTATTACGCCTTGAGTGATGGTCGGGAAAAAATGGCAGACGGAGCCTTCTCTCCGTCACCCGGGAAACGAATGCCGCAATTCGCGCCGATCTGAAACGTATTGCAGGAGAACCAGGACCGATGCCTAGACATTATAGCGTATTGGTGCGGAGGTTTCGGACGTAATGGCGGTTAAGCCAGAATATTTAAAGAAATAAATGTAATTTAATGTAAGCAAGATGTGGATGTTTTATACCCCCGCCCCCCGCTTTAAAACTGAATTACTGAGACCAGTTCCTTTATAACGTATTTGTGATATTACATTCAAAATAATGAAAATCAAAAATCTGTTGATATCTTGCGCTGTAACCAGCACAGACTCACATTGTTTCTCATTGGGTTGTGACCCGTCCATTACTCCATAACTGCATATCCGATGCGTAACAATCCTGAATCGTTTCCTAAGACAGAACTTTGTCCTGTTTGTTATGTCCTGTGTGTGTATGTGTATGTGGTTCTATTTCTCAGATTTGCCTTTGTAAAGTGACTTTGAGTATCTAGATAAAATAAATGTATTATTAAGAAGCACCGGGCAGGATACTGGCCTACACGACACGCTTAAAACAAGATTTTTTTAAAGTGTGGGCGGGGGGAAGACGGAGCGTAATTTATATATTGGGGCCAACCTCATCATTATCCGATGACGTGTTTTGAATCAATAAGTGACAGGGGGAGGGCCAATCAGCTGGGGCCTGTGCCCCTCTGGTCCCGCCCCTGTATATACCCCAAACGCCAGAGCAGTACAAGAATCTAAAATGCTGGAAGTGTGAAGGCACAGCAAGCCCCAGTCAGGAGAACGTTTGTTGTTCCCTGGGCCCCTCCTGCACCCATGTAGTGACTCTTTGTGATCAACAGGGGGCCTAAACCTCGGGGGCAAATGCGTGGTTTGAGTGGTGGTTGACATGGGCCCCAATGTACCATCACATTTCCCATTTAACATAATTTACATTACCATCATTTAATTTACATTACCATTGTTTAATGTGCCTTAGCTTCTCTTTTCATCCACTTTTAACTTGTAGGGATATAAAGCTCTCCGTGTCCAACAGTTAGATTCTTATAGTGTGGTGATGGGTTAAGCGGCTTCCCCCAGCCTGTTAGAGATCTTGAGAAATTCGAAACTAAGGGATAAAATAAATAACAATTAGACTGCACTGCAGTGGCGTAGGTGTATGGCCACCCACCAAACCCCAGTGGACGGTGTTCAGGACCACGGAGAGGAGGAGAGAGAGCTGGGAGCCATTTGCAGGCGGTTTCTCTTCCCTTGATAACAGGAAGCGCTAAGGAGGAGCACCTAGACGGGCCTGCTGCCTGTGGACCTTCACTCCGGGAGATGCAGGACACAGGATTGGCCACCTGTGGACGAAATGCCCCACTGACGCAGCAGGGAACAATCTAATGAAGGTTCCTGAACAATTTTTGCTATATTGTATGACCCCAGTAGATGGTGCTCTCCATTCAAAAAAGGGCACAAAGCATGTCCCAAGGCAAACCAAGAGCGCCATCTAGTGGGGTAAAAAAATACAGTAAATGGTTCATGAAGCTTCGTCCGGCCATTTCTACCACTAGTCCCTCTTTTCAACGGGCATGTCTCCCTGTCCTATTTCTTAAAATAATGACAAAGCATGCTATTCTGGGGTATCCCTCTGCACTCCAGCCTCCATGTCACTAGGGGGCACCCATGAGTGAGTGGGGGGGGGGGGGATTTGGTAGAAATTTCAAGGGCCCAGCCCTGTCTTTGTGTCGCCATCCCCGGTCAACATGCCACATTTTATTTAATACAGATCCTGCATTGTTACATCTATGCATAGACATTTTTGGGCTCTATTGTCACACACAATAGCTCTCAAGTTTGAATTACACTTCATGCACGTAAATAAGATTCCATTTTGTTAAACTGTTGAAGAAGAAGTGTCATCTCTTTGGCTGTCCTTAAATGTCACCCTTTTTTTTTTAAAGATAAGGCACAGTATCTCAGACGGGCTCTGTGTGGCTCTCTACTTTGCAGAATAAGATGGGGGGGGGGGGGGGCAAATGAAATGTAAGCATATTTGATAGACACTTTGTGATTGGTGTGGAGGGGATCATTACCAAATTTGTAGGGCTTCGGGGAAGCTGCAGGTGTGTGTACAGGTCTCTGGGTGGGGGGGGATTCGCACAGTAAACAGAGCGATTCTTCCTCTAGAGACAGATGGAGGACATTTGCCATTCTTCTCCAATAAATGAAATGGCACGATAATTGTATATGTCTCATTTCTATAAATGTGCATTTGTAATCAAATTACATACTTCCTCTGCACTAAAGCACGTAAATATAAATACAATGGAATACATAAATGCTTATGCAAATATGTTAAAATCATTGTTATACTTATATGTATAACTATAGGTATAGCGAGAGAAATGAGCCACGTGACCACATCCTGACGTAACTGCATATAACAAACGCGGCACAATCACCACGATTGCCTTCCTTAGGTCATAAAGCGACAGTATATTATGCATTCAATGGAATCTGTTACTCTCACAAACAATGCGTATGTATGCCTCATTTTTATAGGGAAATGCAAAAGACACTCGCAGCATTTCTGTATGGGGTACAGGGGTGACCCTTACGGGCAGGACATGGTCTTATGAACATCGGAGACCTAGTTGTCTTTAAGTTGTGGTTGAATGGCATTAAGTAGGCAGGGCCCTGTATGTTACTGGAATAATAAGGACTCCGGGTTCTTGAGATATAAACTTGTAACGGATTGAGAGTCACGGTTTGCTGGGGGCGCAGTGGTCATAGCGGGGTCCCTGGGCAACGTGCGTATCTCAGGGCTTGTGCTGGGCTTTCATGTGCTTCGCGCATCAGAGATCAGTATTAGTCACGCACGCCGCGTCCATTTGCGCTCGGTTCTCGTAGGGATCCGACTTTTCGGATGCACTCATATATATCCTCACGGAGGTGGAAGGTCGATGCTTCTCTGCCAAGTTTCTTTTTTTTTTGGTAGAGTTGCTCCTTCTCTCCTTGCTTTTGACAAATTCTCCCCTGCCTCATGCCGACTCGTACCCAGTCCAGTCCCTGAACGCAGATTCGCCCCATTTCCCGGAACCAGACAGCCGCACGCTGTTCCCTGGCTGATCTGCAAATATCGATTAACCTACGATATGTGCGACGCCTCATTAGGGAGATCCCGAGATATCGACCGGCCCTCCCGCATCTCCCCATCCATTCCCAGAGAGAATAAAAGCAATTATATTCTGCCCCGCTTTGCTCTTCAGTAATCCCACAATCCTCTGCTTCCTATTTGCGGCAGTTATAATTAATATCAATCATAATAAGTACCTGCTCCAGACTACCTTTTTCTGCAGTTCCCCAGCCAAAGCCCCGATCTTCTTCAGGCTTAGACTTTTCCTGTCATTATCTTGTCTTGTGGGCAGATGGGGAGAGCCGCTCTGGCAGGACAGAGGAGATAGTCAGCAGTGGGGGGCAGGTAACTCAAGGGCTAAAGGACTGAGGGTTATACTGTAAAGTCTGCTGCTGTGGGTCCCATAGATGGGCAAGACAGTTAAGCAGAATCACCCATCTGTATGTAAATGCATCAGCTGAACAACCGAGAGTAAATAGCTGTTCTAGAGCCCAAAGGTACGGCAACGTATGGGGGTTTATAGAAACCGTGGGTCTTTTTGTTCTACAGTTACAGCTTATTTTGACAAAACCGAATGAAATTAGCCAGATTTACTCTGCAAACTTCGAAACGATATTTAAATGGAATTTTTCTTTTTTTGGAAATGCATTAAAGCAACAGCGATTAAGAAAAACAGGCTGAGCTTGGCCGTGTGAAAAGGGTAGCACCTAGTGGCACTTCGAGGTACTGCAGGGTAGGGTACGCTCACAGTAAAGAAAATCGTTGAAAAGATCCATTTATCCATCCATTTTCCAAACCGCTTATCCTACTGGGTTGCGGGGGGTCCGGAGCCTATCCCGGAAGCTCGTTGAAAAGATGTACGATAAAAAATAAATACGGATTATACTGAGGTATGCGATGGGTTCAGATCCCTGGTACCTCTACTGTGTCTGCCTTTTCAGGCGTTTCTCGTGGTGTGCGCCAAAATATTTAGCTATTTGTAAAAACAAAACAAATCTACTAAATTCTTCTTTGAACGACTGGAGGAATCATGTAAATGCTGAGGTAGTTGTAGGTAATGAGGTATATCGAAAGCCAGGGTCACCTCGCAAATGCATCTCCACATTCATTCGGCAAATAATAAGCAAGTAACTCACGCTAAACTGCTCATCTACTGCAGCCTCACCTTGTTTGCCTGGACAAATGAGCAGAGCCTTTTTTTCTGCTCTATAAGGGCCGTGTGAGTGGAGAGTGCGTGGGGCCTGTCCACCGTCCACAAGCCTTCCATCAACACCACAGGTGTGGCAACGTTTCCTCATTCTTTAAACCGATGTTTGAATATTTTGTGAAAAAGGAACGGGAAACGTAAGATCTATCCTTTTTTGGCATCATTTCCTTCTGAATACTGGGGAATTTAATCATGAGCATTTCCAGTCTCACTAGATCAGGAAAACACACAATTGTTCATGGTTGCTTAGGAAAAGTAATCTAACCCAGATATGACTGAAAATGGATGGAGAATCTCCTAGAAAGGATTTTTAAAATCAGAGAATAGCACTACTGGGCCAGTTTTAAGTGTGTGCCACTCTCCTGATCCATTTGATAAACGTCCGAATCCAGGCGGCCAAGGGCCTCTGTACCGTCTGATCTGGTCTCTGAGCTCAAACTCTGGATGTTTCCTCAGGACAAAGAGGGGCTCGTTTGGTGCTGTACACGAGCAGGGATGTGCAAACGAGCAGGGATGTGCAAACGGACGGGGATGTGCAAACGGACGGGGATGTGTGAACGGGCAGGGATGTGTAACCGTGTGTCTCACCTCTCAGCTTCCCAGAATCATGGTGGCATGGCTTCAGGCGTTTCCACTGCTCCTGCTTCTGGTATTGTCCTCCCCGGGGGCCGACGCCGCCTCCAACCAGCACCTGTGCGGCTCCCACCTGGTGGAGGCGCTCTTCCTGGTGTGTGGGGAACGTGGCTTCTTCTTCAACCCCGACAGTAAAACAGATGTGGACTCCCTACTTGGTATGACAGCTTCTACACATTTACTGAGATCATTCCATCACTTTGCCATCTTTGTTCCCAGCAGAAGAACTACTATCCATACTGTATTATTACATACCAATAATGTGTAGTTAAAGAAGTAAATACATGATTGGGAATCATTGAACGCATTTACCCATGTTCCCATGTCATCCTTATTTACATCACCCCTTATTGGCTGTTGTGTCGATCTCTTTTCGAAGCAGATATAAGTCAGCATCGCCATTTGAAGGCGCTGTGTGGCTCAGCGGGTTAGGCCTCTGTGTTTGTGATCAGAAGGTCGCTGGTTTGAGTCCCATCCTCAGCAGAACAGTCACATCTTCGTTGGGCCTTTACCCCCCCGAAATGCTCCAGGAACGACAGATAGATCAACACAGGACAGACAAGAACTGAACAATTTCAATGGACCTGCACTCATGATAGATGCAGCATCGTTTCCTCTAGAGAGGCTCTGCTTTTACCATATCGCTGTTATTGCAAGGATATCACAAGACGGCGCTTAAAAACGACAATAAAAAAATTAAACATGACTTCTGTATCCCATATCACACAATAATCATTGTGCATACTAAAGATGTATTTCAGTGACAGTGGGTTCTGGTACTAACGCAATAATTTCCCTGAGGCTTATGCAGACGACGGTCTTTCAAACGCAGATTCTGCTTCAGTGCCCATGTGTCTAATACAGCCTATTACAAACTACGAGGACCCAGGTCACCAGGAAAGCAAACAGAGGTCTGTGTGCAATACGGGAGTGCCAAGCGCCACCCTCTGTAAATATTTTAATGGATGAAAACGCAAGGTAGACAATAAGAGGACACAGGAGTGCATTATCGCCCTGCTGCATAGGGGCTACAGCTGTTACAATCACCACAATAGAGTCATACTGTAGAACTTATGGAGTAAACAACAGCAGGATTATTAAGAAGCTGCACAGCCTCACTGGCTTTCTTCCCATCCGCACCGTAATCTTTCCTCTGCCTTGCGGATGTAATCCACATAAATATGGACACACATACTCATTCTCTGTCTCACTCTCTCTCTGTCACACTCACGCACGGTACTCGGGACATCTGCATTTCGTAGCTACAGTTGTAGTGTTTACTACCCTGCAAACCACACATTTCGTGTGGCGGGGGTTTGGGGGGGCCCCCTGTAGGCCACAAACAGTTACTGCACTAAATATTAAACATTCTTTAATTAGGAGATGGTGAAGAGGCATGTTCTGCTAACTTGATAGCTTCGATCTTCTGAAGTGGGGGGTGGGGGGCAGAGAAAAAAAACCCACCCCTAAGTACCCCCAGGGTTAAGGCTACGTTTGAGATATTTCCTGTTAAAATTCTGACATCTGCCGCTGGTGATAGATGCCGTATCTGAGAGCCAAACAAACTGAGAAACTCTCCACTCCCCCTGTTAGTTGTTCTGTTGGCCTTATGCTCTTTCTCACCAGCCAATCAGCTTCAGCCTGTTACTCTCTCCATCGTTTCCCGCGTGCTCTGTGCATTTCACAGAATGTCACTGCTTACTCTCCGTAACACCCACCCCTCCCTCCCCCCAACCGAGTTCAAATTCAGTGCAGTGAAACCTTACAGAGCGTAACACAAATGAGTAGTGAAATATATACTGAATGTATATTACATCCCCAGTTTAACATTAAGTGAAATGTTTGTCAATTGGCACGGAACTCCAACCACGTGAACGAGAAAGCGAAACCACTGGGCAAAGTCTGTTAGAATCCGCAGGAGCATGCAATTACCCGGGAAATGACAAATGGCACGGATAGGAAATAATTTCTGCAAATCCCCACGTCAGCAGTAGTGATACAAATGTATCCATCCATCACAGGTAATGAATCTATAACAATGCATTCTTCTGATGGGACTACACTGGCTGCAAATAAAGCCTTTAAAAATACCCCTAACTTTTCCACAAAACGAAAAAGAAAAAAAAAAAACAGATATTGTATATCCTTCAAAAGGTATTTTAAAAATTAAATGGAATCGCTATCTTTTATAGCATAGAACATATAGTATAATTATATTAGAGAAGTCAATATCTTATGAAATTTGCTACATTGTATCACATTTCTCATAGAAAGGTACATCTATGACAATGTTAAATGAAGGTTTCACATCAATTATGCACAAGTTAGCGAAATAAGTTATACACAGACGAACAGCTCGATGGCATAACGACAGTAAGCATCCGTCAGCCGCCGGTAGCGATACGGAGGAATGTAAATGCGAATTCAAATGCCGCAGCGCTAAATATTTCATCTCAGCTGGATATTAAATTTGTTTGTCAGGTTTAGCCGAAAAACTTAAAACGGGCATCCTATTGTCACACAAACGACAGAACAGGAACGACAATGAAAAACAAACAAATAAACCCAGCGGAGGCAGCTGTTCCTGCTGGGTCCTGTCTGCTCAGAACAAACTCCGCCGTATGGCTATCATGGCGATCAGTGACTTTAAAAGAGACGGCCTCAGATGTTTCGCACTCTGGGGTCACGAAGCTGAACAAGCCTACCCCCGCATGTCAGCAGGTTGCATGCGCCTTCCTGACCCAGCCAATGAGCATGCAGTGACTCATCAGGCCTTCTGGGAACATCAATGACTCTTTGTTGGTGGTGGGGCACTTAACCAATAATGGTGGGTCAACCAGTGGTGCATTATATTAAATTTATTTAGCATAATTATCCAGAACTAGTCTTTAAATTGTCTTAACAGGGTCTTCTTTTGTTAGAAGTTGGTGTGTAGATCCTGTTTCCAGTGCCGCTTACTCCTGTAACTGGGTTTTCCCTGGAAGCTCAGCCTAGCTGCAGTTATGGCTAGCCGACCCTCTGACAGCATGGATGTTTGTATTGTGCTACTTATCTCACTTCTATGTCGCTTTGGACAAAAGTATCTGCTAAATATGTAAACGTAATACAAAATACAACCGAGAGTCAGGAGCAAGTAGGGTTAGGGTTTGTTTAAGGGCTGAAGTGACATTACTGTGCGTGTGAGAGCACTCAAATCGGCGACCTGGCAAGCACGGGCCGCCTACCCTGCGCAGCCTTACACCATCACTCAGAGAGGCGCAGAGAGCAGAGTCAACTGACCGCAGAGTCAACTGACTGCAAAGCAACAGAGAACTAATATTGTCAAACTGACCATCATTCACCTTACTTTGAACATCCAGACAACTGCATGTACGGCACAAGCATAAATAAATATGCAGCCCTAAGTGTATGATTCAAGGGGTCTTTGTAGTCAGGGTGCATCCCCAGTGTAATCTGGAGGAACTCTGTCCCTAGGAGGCTTGATTAATACTAATTGCGACTAAACCATCACCGGAGCCTTTTATATTTATTATTTTGCTGCTAGGAAGGATTTGCACGCGGCACCAAATTGGTTTGACGAGCGCAACATGGAGTTAATCCACACGCCACAGTCCTCAGATCCGAGCACGGCCGGGAATCTGCGAGACACCCCGGAACGGCACCTAGGAAACCATAAATCAGGTGGGATTTCTCATCCGGATGTTTGATGGAGGAACGCTGTGCTGCTGCCATCCACCCCGTCTTATCGCTATCAGTCCACAAGACACCGGGCTTGCGACATGAAGACTGAGCACCGCGGACCAAAGTGCTGATCGCACGGAGCATAGGGACGAGCGAGACCCCCCCCCCCGGTAATCATTCACCAACCCCGAAGGCATCACTCTTTGCTCTTCCTCTTAAAACTTTTTTTTTTAAATCATAAAGGCAGTCATGGACCAAAACGGTAACATCTGAACAGACAAGCAAATTAAAAAACTGAACTATAATGCACAAAAGTTAAGGCAAGCTACAGTATATTCCCATCTGAAATACTTCAGAACAAGGCGTATTCTATGAAGTACAGTAGCCCCCCCCCCCCCGTATCCGCGAGTGGTACGTTCTAAGACCAAACGCGCGATAATAGCAAGCCATCCTCAGACCCCTTATGTAACACGATTTTCATGTAGTTACATATAATAAAACATCATGAACACGAAATACAGTAGTAATAAAGTGCTTTATAGAACTTCACTTCCCCGAATGATAGAGATCCAGAGCCTAATTCTCAAGCGATGACTGGGCGATAAATACCATGCGTTCAATACCCTTAAAAGGATGAAGAATGAATGGAAAAGCATATTGTTACACATTTTACAAACCCTTTTTTTTGGTCTGTGGTAAACCACAGATACGGGGAGGGGAGAATACTGAAACACCTACGTCATCCACTTGAAGTCCTGTAGGCCCACTTACATGTATCTAGGATCACATCTGACCTCCCTCTCCCCGATCATCTCCTCTTCGGTGTCCCCCTTTGCAGTGAAAGCTGAGACCGCGAGCCCTAAGTCCGAGGACAACTGGCTGACAAATAGCTTCTTCCCCCAGGTCACCATCCACCTAAATGAGGTTCCCTAAAATGGCACCTTTCAGCCCATTGTGTTTTACAATCCGTAACTTATTTGTTTCAGGTCCAGAGAGTAAAAGCCCAGACCGGGATTTTGTTTCAACCAACCAGTTGCGTACTCTGTGACTGTTTATGCTAAACTGGCTGGTTGAAACAAAATCTTGGTCAGAATTTTTACTCTCTGGACCTGAATTACCCGCCTCTTCATGTTTTGCTCGTTTTTGTGTGTATGTATGTTTGCGTATTTTTTATCTTGAAAGTAGTCAATGTTAAAATCTCTACCACTATGTATTCCTTATACATGCTGAATAAATGGTTTCTGATTTGTTGATATTTCTCAGCTCATCGAAGTAGGAAATGTACAAATATTATGAAAATGTACATATCATAAACGAAATACATTCTTTCAGACACTTTAACACGAGCAGTTTACGTCCATGAATGGTGATACATACATGTTAAAGATAAAATGGAATCCAGAGTAATGTCATGAGAAATGGTTTTAAATATATTTCTTGATGCTTTACAATGCGGGCTGTTTCTTTTAGAATTTACTGTGCCATACTTGGCAGAACAGTAGCAAGTACCCTTAAATACATTGTCCCAGCAGGCTTAGCACATAACGCAGATGTTTTCCACTGCTGTCCATACTGCTAAAAAAACAGGTCAAAAAAGTTCCGTCATTGCATTATACGAGGACTGAGTGAGTTTTGGTTACCAACACGGTAACGTACGAGGAAGCCTGATTTTAGGTGATTGGCGGTTTCCTCAAAAACACAACAGCAAACGGACCGACTTTTGGAAATTTCCTCTTTTTGAGCTGAAACAAAAGTAGAAACATGGCAATTCAGGACATTGTTTAATTACTGCTATATTAATTAAGCATTTTCTCAACTGATAGACATTTATATGGAAATGGTCCTACATTTACTTAACTGGATAATATTCCATATTCTGCCTTAAGACTGATCTGTGTGCAGGGCCGTAGGAACTTGTACCCCGCAATACTTAATTTGGCTTCATTACCCCCCCCCCTTTAACTTTAAACTGATAAGCTATGTCCCCCTCCATGTCAAACTCTCCCTTACGTCTTTTCCTGCGGAGTTATCTCGTAATATTAATGACACGTTGCATTTCTTACCACACTTGAGTACGACAGGATTTTCAATTGTTAAAATATGCTTTTTTTTCGTACATACTATGACGTCTCCTTTTTAATTTCGTTAGAAGTTAAATATTCGTTTACTGCGTTGCTGCTTTTACACTCCAAGATGAAAAAGTTTGGGTCGCTTTTCGCAGTGGTTGGTGTCAGACGCCAATATGCTTAATTAACAAAGCTAGACAGACCCTAATGCGATCAGTCATTGATTAGCGACACTGACAGTGACGATCCCTCGCATCAAAGTGTCCCAAGAAGGAACAGTTTTGAATTCCGCCCTTTTACCTCCAACCACAGGAGGTGATCAGGACACATTAATCTAAACGCTCCTTATTAGCCATCTGCTTGCCCGAGCACCGTATTCAAGCTAAAAACTAAATATTTGCTCTGTTACTTGGGGCTAATTGGGAGACAGGTGGCGCAGTTGCGGACGCCGTCCGCCTTATACGCAGCGAGCAGCTAAGTGCCGCGCGCCAGAAATGTCATTTAGCAAGACAAACATGGCTAACGAAGCATTTCGCGAAGGAAGCCATTTACAAAGATCGACAAATTTCCACTTCGGGTTTATTTACTTTGTTTCCCCCCCCCGTCCCACCCCCCCTTATGGAGACAAACACGGGAGACCCGCGGGATGTATAAATAGAGAAAATCCGAGGGACTCTGCCTCAACCACCTACACCTCCATCAATTTCCTGCAGCAACACCACCGGCAGCACTCAGGTCCAGGTAAGGAGAAAGATCTCCCCACGCTTGTTATACCTGACTTTCTTTAAGATGAAGAAGATGAAGAAGCAAAGAGCTGTGCAAAACTCTGTAAAAATAGTCCTGTACTTCTTACTCTCCCACCATTATTTGTGTTGTTTCCTCCGACTCTAAATTGCCTGCGAAACACATATTTCCACATTGAGTTTCTGTCTCCTAAATCCCCCTGATCTAAATGTACAGTTGAGGAATCTGACAGAAAAGCAGAATGTTTTCAGTTAATAGAGAAAAATGCTTTAATGGTAATATAACACAAGACATTGTTTGTTAGCTGTTTTCCCTCATCTGTACTGTGGAGCTTGTGTCACTATGTCAAATTCCTAGTATGTGGAAACATACATGGCAATAAAGCGATTCTGATTCTGATTCTGATTCTGACATCATCCTTAAAACACGATTTCTGCTTGTTCCCAAAGCGGAGGCACTAATGGGCCAGTTTTAAGTGTGTGCCACTCTCCTGATCCATTTGATAAACGTCTGAATCCTGGCGGCCAAGGGCCTCTGTACCGTCTGATCTGGTCCCTGAGCTCAAACTCTGGATGTTTCCTCAGGGCAGGGAAGGGTACTTTTGGTGCTGTACACGAACAGGGATGTGTACATGAGCAGGGACATGTAAACGGGCGGGGATGTGTAAACTAACAGGGATGTGTAACCGTGCATCTTACCTCTCAGCTTCCCAGCATCATGGTGGCATGGCTTCAGGCGTTTCCACTGCTCCTGCTTCTGGCGTTGTCCTCCCCGGGGGCCGACGCCGCCTCCAACCAGCACCTGTGCGGCTCCCACCTGGTGGAGGCGCTCTTCCTGGTGTGTGGGGAACGTGGCTTCTTCTTCAACCCCGACACTAAAAGAGATGTGGACTCCCTACTTGGTAAGTTGATACTGACTTTGACACGTTTAGCCACATCAGTCTGTTCTTGTCATCCTTCTCTCAACACTGCAAACTTTCAATTAAGTTCAGGGTTTAACGAGGAAACCACACTTACCTTCAGCAAATATTCAGTACTTAAAACGCATTAAAAATTCTCGTCATATATTCACGAATCGTCCATAGAAGTAAATGCCCATTTATAAAGCAATGCTTCAGCAAGAAAAGCGTTAAATTTAAATTAGTTCCGAATGTCCACCCCGCCTTGAGCACTTCTTATTAAAAGGTACAATTATAATCAATTCTTTGCACCTGGTGAGTGATATTCTAGGCTAATCTTCATCTCTGCAGGCTTCCTATCTCCAAAATCAGGCCCGGAAAATGAAGCTGATGAGTACCGCTACAAAGAGCAGGCACAGATGAAGGTGAAGAGGGGGATCGTGGAGCAGTGCTGTCACAAGCCGTGCAATATTTTTGACCTGGAGAAATACTGTAACTGAGTCTGGGGACTCCCAACGCCTCCGCAGCCACCGATGGTAGCAACGACACACACCTCTGCAAGAATTCACTCGTAATCATGCCGTGAAAAATGAAAATTACAGGCGATCCCCGGTGTTTATTTTTGCTACAAAAATAAATAAAGATTAATCAAAACATTAAGATTGATTCGCCCCGCTTCACTTCTCAGCAGTCAGGTGTACAAGGATCTTGTACGTATTACAAGCTATAACAAACTGTCATGGCGCAGTGTTCAGGAAGAAAGCGCAAGGTGGCTTGTAAATGGAACAGAGAAGCAGAGATGCGTCCTGTGTAAATATTTCAATGGATGAAAACAATGTCATTAGCACTGTTGCCTCACACCGCTAGGACCTGGGTTCGAATCCCCGCCTGGGTCACATGTGTGTGGAGTTTGCATGTTCTCCCCATGTCATCGTGGGGTTTCCTCCGGGTACTCCGATTTCCCCCCTACAGTCCAAAAACATGCTGAGGCTAATTGGATTTATCAAATTGTCCGTGGGTGAGTGAATGGTGTACGAGATGGGTTGCTCCCTGCCTTGTGCCCATAGCCTCTGGGATAGGCCCTGGAACAACCATGACCATGAAGAGAGTAAGTGGTTTCAGGAAATAGATGGACGGAGAATATGCGCGTGACAACTTGTGGCCACAAGGGGGCACTGGTTTTCACTTGTCTAAAATTGCAGCAATTGCAACTGTCTGATTACTGGCAGTTGGAATAAATAAATCACTATCATCAAAATGAAATTGGTTTTATAGGCAAATAAAATAATGACTGTAGCAATAAATCCCAGACCACAATGGAGCAGGAATAATCCGGAAATGTGTTACACAAACATAATATCTAAATTTGCTAAATTTTGCACAATTCAAGGGGGAGACAAGATACATTGTTTCCAGAAAATTAATAAAAATGCACACAAAGTATTCGAAAGATCCACTGGGCTCTCATTTAGATACATTGTTACAAAAATAACTATCCACAGTTTGAGCCCTCATCTCATTTAACTTTGCAGGTTGTTAAACAGATTTTATGTACATGCTCCCAAATGACAAGAACTATGCCTTTAAGACACCTTCAAAACTGAAATGTTTTTGTGATTGTCTGCAAATTGAGGAAACCCTACAAATCATTTGGAAAGAAATGGCATTTCTTCATTGATAATGGCATTATCTAAGATAAAAAAAATACAATTTCTGAATTCAATTCAATGCAATTAGCGATAAAACTGTGCATTTCGGGTAGGTGAAACCTGAAAGAATAAAAATTGATTTGCTATGTATAAATCCATTACTTAAAAACATTTTGTCCTCCATAAAATATATAGTGCTACATATTAAAAGTCAAGAAGAAAACATATAAAATTTAGGGTTCTTTGACAGTGCATAACATACATAAGCATACAATGAACGTTAGTATCACCAACAATTAGATTTATCCGAAGACGACACACCTGTGGTATTCTCAAATAAAAGTTTCCTTACGAAAAATCAAAGTGTTACATTTCCACAGTGAACGTCAAGTTAGTGCAAAAACCAGTACGAACTAATCAGATCTCTCAGTCTGAGCAGATGCAATTAGCTTGCCAGATTTGGTAGGAAAACCCCTAACATGTCTATAAACGACAGTCAAACAAATGACCTAAATACATTCACTAGACACCAGAATAATGGAAATACCTTTGGCTGCGGGGGTTGCATTTATCACGATGCAGCAGTGCTCCGAAATGCCGTTATGCTTCACTGGCAAACGCCATCAGCAGTAACAGGACGCTAAGCTAGAGTAAAGAGCGAAGCTCACATATTTACATTAAAATAGCTTTGCGGGTCATCAAATGCTGCTCAGCTGATGATAAAGACCCGCGGTGCATCGTCCTTTACAGGAGACAAAAAGTCTATGTTCTCTATAAGGACACGTTTGTCCTCCACTCTGTCCTTCTGTGTCTCACCTCGCTGCACACGGATGCTGTCTCTCAGGCTGCTCAGAGTAACGTTAACATCCCGCAGGATATGCAACATGCCCACTCCTAAAACTATGACGAGGAATCCGCAGATGGTGCCCACCACGTCAACACCAGACATGGCACCCCATTCCTTAAAGAGAATGACGGAGGTGGTCAGCACCACGGTGGTGAAGAACACATAGTAGATGGGGTAGACCAGCAGCGTGTTGAAAATGTCCAGGGACTTGTTCAGGAAGTTGACCTGCGTGATGATGGAGACCAGCAGAGAACACAGGAGAATCCAAGTGAGCGGCTGACGCAAGACCGTAGGGTCGGAGAAGAAGGTACGGATGGCAATGCCCAAGCCTTTGACGGAGGAGACCGTGAAGGCGCCAAGCAAGGAACAGATACTAATGTACACCAAGATGTTGGTCTGACCAACGCGTGGAGAAAAGTAGAAGATCAGAATCAGACAGGCCACCAGTAGGATGCTGGCGTAGACCAGGAAACCTGTGGAGACACGGCAACGACAGATTAAAGAGGTTCTTAGTGGAAGAGCCGCGAAAGGTCAACATACACCACATTAAGCAAACCCTGTTATGGGAAATACGCTTAAATAAAATATTATTCATCGAAACACTGCATATGACATGGTATTAAATATCTGACATTTGGACAAGCAGAGAAGTCAAATATTTCTCAGTATTTTTATCATTTATTAAACATACATTGTGCTTAGTAATAATCTTACATGTAATTCTTTTATAGCTTTTAACCAATTCCATGTTACGTTATTTTCATTTTACAGTGCAGGTATTGATCTTTTTCAGCTACATAAATTCACCAAAGATGACCCAAGTCTGCTGAGATGTTCGAGGGGTGTACAGCAGTAGCTGAAGGGAATGTCCTGCAGCTGATTATGTGAAGTACCTTCTCCTGGATCTACATCCAGCTCCCAGTTCACAAACTCAAAGAAGTCCTAGTACATGGTCTAACTCAACTGTTTCAAATTATTCAAGGAAAGAATCACTAAATGGATAACAATATTAAGTCATCAATGATCTTTTCAATGAGGCAAAACCAAGGTCTTCAGAAGTACTGAATCACACGGGAGGTTGAATATATGAAAACTTAACAGTTGTGATTTTCAGAAGTAATGAGTAATTCCACCCGGTGGAGGATGTTAAGGTCTGCCTAAGTTTATCGTTTGCTACAGCAGTACACTGCAGTCATGAAATGCACATAACTCTTATCTTTGAACCAATGGCTGACTAGTCTTACTCACAATACTTTGTCATACTCAAAACTGCCAGGCCATCTTCTGATAGAATGGAAAACACAGGTCAACATGTACATACACTCTACGGAAAAAAGTATCGGGACATCTGGCCATCACACCCCCACAGGAACTTTTATGAAGTCCCATTATAAATCTGTAGGCATCATTCATCTGGATGAATGAGCAAAAATTCCCACAGACACCCTCCAAAATCTTGTGGAAAGCCTCCCCAGGACAGCGGAAGCTGTTACAGCTGCAAAAGGGGGGGGGGGGGGGCAACTCCATATTGATGTCAATGGGTTTAGAATGGGGCGTCATAAAAGTTCCTGTAGGTGTGATGGAAGGGTGTCCCACTACTTTTGTCCATATAGTGCATTTGGACACACAGACAGACACCCATATATACACAGAATATTTTATCTACCAGGATCAAGGAGCTTCTGAGCCATCTGCTGCAGAGTAGTGACTTCTTCTTCTTCTGGAGCATGAATCACCATTATGGTGCTTCCCAGCAGACTGAGGATGCAGCCCAGTTTTCCAAGGAGGTTCAATGACTCCCCCAGCAGATGGGAGGACAGCAGCGCGCTGTTAAAAGCAGCCACAGCCGATATCAACAATGGGCCGCAAAGCCCATTCTCACACTGCACTGCACACAGTCATTTGAAAGCTTCCCAAATCACTCAACATCAGAAGGGCCCCCTCTTGACTACAAGAGAACCAATTCCCTAAATTTTGGCCCCTGTCCTTCAGAGGCATTTGGTAGTATATGGTGTGCCCATATAGGTAAATAGTAGGGGTTTAACGGTATGTGAAACCTCAGTTCGTGACTCAAGGTTCGGTGCAATTTCAGTACAGCAGATAAAACAGAACTTGCTTTTAAATGACTTCTTATAAAAACTTCAAACACAAACTAGGAACAGTTGCAATATAAAGGCAACGTGACTACCAGCGTGTCTGAATAACAAAACTGACGAGATGTTTATTTGCGCATCGTAAAAACAATTACGTAAAATAAAAAATTAAAATAAAATAACCATAATGAACTACACCGTCTGTTCTCTAGTAGCGAGTACGGTGACATATCTGCAGCGGTAAACACCCCCACAGCCTAGACAGACGCTCTTTGTGATTGGTCAACTTGCGATATTTTGACTTTGTGTAACCGAACCAAATATGACGTACTGAATACGTGAAGCGTTATAGGCGTAATGAATACGGCTTGTCAGTTTGGCCAAGGTGGTACTCGTGGTGTATATGAGCAGAGAGCCGGGGGGGGTTACCTGATTAGCACGCTTAGTGCCCCAAGCGGTGTCACCACAGTAGCAGGAGCAAACATGTACGCCGCGAAATTCACAGCCTCTCCTGCGCCCACTGGGAAAGCGCAACAACGAATTATACAAAGACCATGAGCAAGAATTAATAATACGGTGACAGTATTTTCCATTAGTGTTTGGAATTGTGCGACTGGCGAAACTTACTGGTAAGGAGGCCGCCCCACCACAGCCAATCCTTTAAATACCCATGACCGCCATCACCTGGACAAAGCGACACGATCAGAACCGTAATCACCTCAACCTACATGCCTCCTGAATAAACACAATCTATGGCCATTTTCTTTAGAAAGGTATATTTCAGTGGATAAGCATCATTTTACAGGTTAGTCTTGGCACAAGATGATAAAATAAAATGACCATTGTCTTTATAGCAGGGTGAATCCAATGTTATGGATATGTCATCAAGTGGAACTTTGCATGAAATTTCCCAGTGGGGGAAAAAAAAAAACTTTTGCATGAAATATCAGGAACATTTACAATATGGGAAAATGTTCATTTAGATATCGTGACCTCGCTGGCTGAATCACAAACGAATGTGTGCTACTGCATAGAAATGACCGCATGTACAGTACTGAGGAAAAGTCTAAGGTAGTCAAAAAATTATTAAATGATTTTCATGTTGGTGTAAAGCTATGATATTGTTAGATTTAAAACTTAAAAATCGAAATTCACCCCAGTATTTGCAGCAATGATGCAATACATCTATAGATGTTTTTCACTCAGCCACTGGCATATTTCATATAACTAGTCAATGAAGTATTGATTTTTATTTTTAATTTTTTTAAAGTGAATTCAATTAATTGAGATGGTGGTGAAATGTAGCAAATACATAGAATGGCTGAGGTGCCGCTGAGGTGGTGGGGGGGGGGGGGGTCAAGAACTGAAGTGGTATCTATCCATCCCAGAAATAAGTAAC
>JAODJX010000051.1:6265465-6280998 GCA_026776945.1 Isichthys henryi
CGCCCTGCCTGCTTACTACCCGCTCTCCAGCACGCACGATCGCCCGTACGCCACTCGCTCGGTGCCGATCGTGACACACACACAGACAGACAAACATATCTTTATGGGGACCGCTCATTCATTTCTATGGGAAAAATACTAGCGCTAACTATGACAACCTTAACCCCCACCCTGCCCTAACCATAAGTAACCAAGCGAAATACAAGAGTTTTTGCATTTTTAGCTTTTTCATTACAGTCACGGATTTTTATAAAATAGAGTTTTCCCATATGGGGACCAGAAAACTGGTATTCATCACATTGTGGGGACATTTGGTCCCCACAGGGTAAGGTATACCTGGACCATATGCACACACACACACTCACCTGCTCTGGGTTCTCCTTTTCCTACTAATCGGAGGAGGGCTTTCTTCTTCAGAATGACACTTCCTCCAATGAGGAAGGCCGACAGCACAGCCAGGGACAGACCAATCCAGAATTCGTAGTTGTTCCATTTATCCACTGCAGAATGAGCTTCCATGTCAGTGACATTGTTCCTGTCACCAAGGGTGTCATTAGGGAGCATCTCCTTGCCGACACTACAGACAACAGAGCGAGACGAGCACAGCATCCGCAGAAGCATGTCTGCAAGAACAGTGAAGACAAAATATAAAATTTCAGCCTTTATTTTGACATCTACACCTTCGGCAAAATAATGCCATACAGCAATTTCCCGTTAATGCCAATTTCCCGTTAAATTGCACAAAAATATGCGATATACTGTCAAATCATTATAACCAAGGCTGATACTACTGACTTAAGTTGCAAATTATCTTATTGGACAACACCCAGTCAACGGCAATAGTGAAGTGTTGAAAACTACGCAGTGCGTCTTACACCGAAAATGAGCGGAAGCTAGACTACAGCATCTCTGAGGTATCCGCTCATCACTCGCTACAACCTCGAGTACAGATTCAGTCTGGAACCACTTGAGAAACAGGTGCCGTTTCAGTTTGTACATCTGCTGTAGAAGTACAGCCAAAATTCCCCTACGTCTAAATCAGGAAACACAGCTGACAGAAAAGTGAAACAGTGGTTCGTGGCCAAAGTTTTGTTGACACACCTGGTATCGCATTCATTAAACAAACAAAAATTATTTTAACCCATATAAAATTTAATATGATACAATATAAAAATGGGGGGATTCTAGTTTAAAATTGCATATCAATATAATAAGATTAGACGAAGAATATTTTTTGTAGAAACTCAAAACTAGCCAGTTTTTAATTCATGTTGTTGAATCCAGTGTGGTAAACTGCACTTTGGACCTTAAGAAATAGTAAATATTTTGATATAATTCTCTAAATTTTTATATCTCAGCCTGCACAGGGGGTGTTGTTACCGCCTCCCACACTGCCAGTGACTTTTACTTATAGGTGAGCTACCTGAAATTATACATATATATACTGTAAACACCGATATCTTTCAATTCTCCATACCCGAGGTTGCCAGGTCTCACTCATCTTCCATGAACACACGCTTTTAGACTTATGCAAGGAATCTTACTGCAAATCTATATTATTTCATTAAAACCCTAAAATTAGCCACATCGAAAGCGTCGGGGTAGTTTGCAAACCCTATAAACTATTTACAAAGTAACAAAACAGTCTCGCACCATCCAGCTGCCCGAAACTGGCAACCCTGCCTACATGTCTACTGTCTCGTAGCGGAACTGGGCTGCAGTATTTACCCTGTCAATATAATGTGCTGCTTTGACCAAAGGGCTCGTATTTCCTGAGGGGGAACTACCCACCTCAGTAGATCAGCACGCGAAAAACTAGTTTTGGATGAGAAACAGAGTGTAGAGGCTGGTAAATATAATGAGAGGAAGGCGCAGGGCATGACCGGTCAAGTGGCCTTGGGTTTTTAAACATTATGGCAAATGCTGTCTTGTTGACCTAGTCCGGAGTACGATGCCTCAGACTAATTCATTCTTCACCATTACTCACGAAACCCAGATTTTCATTTAAATCCGTTCGAAACACTGACCACCACAATTTAAAGCGAAATAAATATTCACAATCGATCGTTAAGATTCTCGCTAAAGGGTGATTATGAAGCCACTATATCTTTTTTTAAATCTCCAACTATTAGCTCCTCTTGTCCATCAAATTTGAGTTCTCACAGTCCTCATAACCTTAAATCACAGCCCAAAAAAGCTGGCCATTAAGATCTAAAACAGAAAAACAAATAAGAACGGATTAAACAACTTACCGTTACTGCAAGAATCATTTGACAGATAAACGCCCTGAAACATCGTGTTTTATACAGGTACGAAAGTTATCTAGCATGTAAAAAAAATACAAGTAGGAAAGGCTGCAAAATATTGACCGATGATCTGCTTTAGCAAAATATCCCCCTGGATATACTGTCGTTCCGGGTAAAGAACAGAGCGTTGTTCTTCTGGGTTTTGAAGGTAATCCCAGCTGCGCCTCCAGTATCCCCCATAACCAAGAACGCTGAAGCAGGAGGAGATAAATTAGAGTCCGGCGCCGCTCAGGTGAAGCGCACCTGACGGGCTGCCACACCCCTCCCCTCCCCGCCGCGCCCTGATTGGCTGGCCGCGGTGACCTCATACACTCACCCTTGCACCTTGGAGGTTCCCACGTGTCTGCGGACCCGGACTGGGATCTGTAGGTTGGTCCTACGGCGACTTCTTTGCTTTAGCCGTTTCCTTTTTTTTCCAGACGCAAACACAACGCGAGGAAATCAGGGTTTGTTTTTTAAATGGAAATATACACAATTTTTTTTTAAAATTAACCCCCCCCCGCCCCAGCCTTCCGCGGCTCGGTGAAATACTGGCCACAAACCAGTAGCGGTCCGCAGACCGGAGACTGGGAAGCTGTAGGACAGGATTGCCCGATTGGGCCAGTCAGTTTGCAGATTTCCCTGCCCTAGAGAAGAAAGGCACGTGAATTTCTAAGACAGCAGGACAAAAAGAAAGTGAAGCAGGAGACTCTGGGAACGACCAGAAACCAGCCAGGTAGAGGGAGGAAGCGACTTTCTAATGCCAGATATGACCGTCGAAGTATCCGGCAGTGTCTCGTAAACGGGAGGATGACATTAAGTGCAGGTGTGAGGTGCACTGCTAGGACAGTTCATATCAGGCTCTTGGAAGCAGGACTCAAGTCCCACAAGACAAGGAAGAAGCTTCATTAATGAGAAACGGGGAAGAACCAGGCAGCAGTTTGCAAAAAAAAAATGTACATGTTATTCATAGATGCAGACCCATAAAGTGAGAAATGAGTGAAACAAAAAGTTTGGTTTCTTAATTTCTTCCAGAGCTGCATTTGAGCTGATCTTTTCAGTCTATGTCAGCTTGTATAGACTTGAAAGCCTGTATTTGTGCAGGCAGATAATGGCAAACCCTGTCAGGCCTGGTACGTCGTGACTGCAAGCCTGTCCTTTCTTGCCCTGTCACATCCGGGTTTTCAGCTGAACCAGTTTCAGAGAAAAATGTGACGCGTCCTGTAATGCGGGATTGCGGAAGCGCAGTTGCTTTATCGTTCATCTCTCTTGTCCCGTTAACTATAACGGTGTAATTAAACAACCTAAGAAAAGAGTCTGATACACCAGATCATGTTATTAGTCTAACGGTTACAGTTGATGTACAGATATGTTATAATAATGCCATAAGCTTATTCTCTTTTGTAAACTAACAAAAGAATTTACAAAGCATCTTAAAATTTATTCCTTAATGTAAACCAATTTCTGCGTATAAGCATTAAATGTACCAGAAAACTTAATAATAATTAACAAATAATTTCTTCCACATATTTAGCTTAAGAATAAGGCGTTTCACATTCAGGAACTGTTATACGTCTGAGAAAATACAAAATGCAGAAAGTATGCAGATCAAAGCTTGGTTTGTTGTTTAATCCGCTATCTATGTAAAATATATCAAATTGATGTAGCTACATGATTTGAAAGATAATTAAAGGCAAATTAGAGTTCGGGCTCCCTGCAGGCCTGAAACAGAAAGGAAAATGAATGGATGGGGTGGGCAAATATTGATATGGTTACGCAATAACTGAAGGCTATTGTTTTATACTGACACTGCACATGTTGGCTGAAAGAGCTGTTGGAAAAGCTGCCATGATGTCCAATAGCTGGTGAGATCTGCTTCACAGACTTTCACGGTAACTACTCAGTTTTCTAGGAAGCTAATTTCAGGTCGTGCTTTTCCATTCACCAAAGTCACTCCTACAACATCACAACTTCATCGGGTTGGCGATTTGCCATGGAAAGTAACTCAGCTTAATTCCTATAAATAATTCCGTCAACCATTCATGGTACTATGAAGTATTATTTATTCATCGATTCACCCCAAAACAACTTCAAAAAGACACAGAAAGCATAAGTACTGTTAAAAACGATAAATAAGGAACGGACTGGATACACAATTTACAGACAAGACTTCCACAACAGCATGCATTTAGGATGGTTATCAAAAAACATTTCTAAAAAATTCAGTTGACTTCATAAATTAATATATTTTGTTTTAAACACTGCTGAGCTATAGAGACAATTGTGTGTAAAGCCAGAATTGTAAAAATTAACCTTTCAATGCAGACTCTCGGATATGATGTTTATTGAAATATAGAAAAGAAAGAAAAACTGACGAAGGTTCGAGACAATGCTAGTCGGGTAAAATACTCTTGCAGGGCTTTCATTTAAGGATGCCTGGGCGAATTACTCAGCGCATATATATCAAATACGGAAAATTAAATATACCCCTTAGAAACAGAAGCCCTTAGGAATTCGCCTGAACCCAGAGCAGTCAGCTTTGTCGCATGGTCACATCACGTCGTCACACGTCAAAGGTGAATTTACACTGAAGACACTAAAGAGAAGAGTAGAGGTTGTGATTTTTCCTCCAGGCACCTGCATCCAGTGACCCCTGCACGTCGCTTACAGCATAGAACTGGGTGAACTTACACTATGGAAGTAACCACAAACGCTTTACAAAACGGCAAATGAACTCTTCATCAATACTTTCACAGTTCCTGTGCTTATTTCCCCCGGCTACTATCCCCCCTACCTGTCTGCCTCTTCCTCTCCCCACTGCATTCAGACTTTTGGGAAATGCTTCCAAAATTACTTTTTACTAACGCAGATCATTAAAAATGGCCACAAACCATCCCTTATGGTAACGCGCCAACCTAAACCAAGTACGGCTTTAGGGCTGTTTATTTTTAAATGTCAGAAGAATGGCACGTGTTAAGAACCAGAAGGGGCAGGGAGAAGGATGTGAAACTGAAAAATGGAGCTACGGATCATTGAAGACGACCCCACGGAGCGCCGGGGGTAACAGACGGCTTCATCATTCCAGTCACTTGTCCCATGGCCAATGGCGGCCACGTCCATGAGATGTTCCACCTTAGACAGGGATGGACGGAGTGCCTGGAATCCATCCCATCAGCTTGCTGAAGGAAGTTCATCCCTCCGCGAGAGCCATCTTAGCAGGTGGTGGCCAGGGATTGGTGTATGGGAGGCTGGAAGCATCGAATGTGCTCCACGGTGCTGCTGTCTGTCTCCACCGACTTCATGTACTTATTCAGTATGGCGAATATCTCGTTGTTCAGGATTTGGTACTTCCTGATGCGGTCTGCCATCTTCTTTAAGGGCTGCAAGGGGGAGAATGACGTTTCAGTGCCACCGTAATTGTATATTTGCCCCGTTGTCCATATTTATTTTATTGAAGCACTGTGTTTTATATTGTACAACTGAAGGGCAAAGTTTCCAAAACTCACTAAGTCCCATTTTTAATTGGTTTTGAGGTGAGTGTCCCTAAGCCCCAGCACCTATTTGTCCGACTGATTTTGACGCTCAAAGTGCCCGTCAGGCACCCCTGTCAGTGCACGGCACTGGACTCAGTGACCTAGACTCAAATGTCGTCATGTCCCAGTATTGGGTCCCAACTATCACTCAGTCCTCATGTAATCCAACCAAGAACTTTCGTTAAATTAGCAAAGCTCATTTAATTAGCTCCACGGAAATATTTTCAAAAACATATCCTGCGGGCTGGGTTGTGGAAATTTGCCCTTCAATCCTTAGTGAATGGTTCCAAAACAAGAGAAATCTGTGCTTTGTCTTCTTCGTAAAGAAGACTTGGTGATTCAACTTTTGTTCCATTTTGGGCGTGAGATGTACACCTCCCATGTATGCTGGCTGAAGGAACAGGTCTCCACAGACGCCTGAACACTGATTCACCACCACTCCCGTTTAGAAAAGTACCGTGATTCATTCCTGCATTTTAGCGTGAGGATGTCTGGCTGACAGTGTCTGAGTGACAGTGCTCTACACAAACAGTTGCCACACTGTTTGTTACCACTGATTACACATTCCTGCACTATGAATACACAGTGCTAAGTCCAGCCCCCCCTGTTCTGTACTGTCCTGTGTTCTTGCGCTTCTTAAACTCAATGTGAATCCCTGCCTTTATTGTCACTCCTTGCCTGTATGTCGCGCCGTGGTTAGTTAACAATGTACAAAAGAAATCTGAGGCAAATCTGATTCAAAAGTTTGGACACGTCAAGCCTCCTACAAAGGAGAGTGATAGTGTTGCATTAACCTGAATGCATGACCTGGCCACCTGACCTAAACACAGCAGAGATGGTTTTGGAGGAGTTTGACCAGAGAGTGATGGAAAAGCAGCCAATGAGAACTCAGCTTATATTTGGGGCCTCTTTCAGGACATGAAACGGCGTAGACAGTGGGGTCAGTCAGTCCCTGGAGCAATTGGGGTTAAGGGCCTCACTGAAGGTTTCATGATGGGATCACTCAGCTGACAATGGGATTTGAACCAGCAACCTTCCGAGTCCCAACCCACAGAGCTGCCCCTCCATCATCAACAAATTATTATTTTTTTTGCACAATTCGATATATGTTATTTCATAGTTTTGATGTGTATAATTATTCCAAAATATAGAAAAGAGTACAAATAAACCTTTCTATGGGTAAGTGTGATCAAACTTCTGTCCAGTGCTTTCCTGTGTGTGCTGACAGCATGCAGTGAGCCTATGTGCATATACACCAAACGCACCACGTTCTTGATGATCTCGTCCTTGCCGTCCTGCCTCTGCACCTTCAGCAGGTGGTAGCAGAAGTCAAAGAGGTCGAAGCGCCGCTGCTCTCCGAGCAGCGCCACGATGGAGCAGCCGGCCCAGTTCAGGCCGTCCCCGAAGCACTGCCTGCTCAGATGGACGAGAGAGCGGTGAATATAAATCTTGTGATCTTGTGATCTGATTGGTCGTCTGCAGCAGACTGAACGCCCGCTCTCAGTGTTAAGGCTGATTTATGCCTCTGCGTCGAATCGCAACTGTAAAGTACGACATCGCCGTGGACCCACGCCTTAGCCCGACGCGCACCTCCCCAGAAATGTAGCTACATGTTGCAGTGACCGCAAAAACTGTGATTGGTCTGCTTGTAGTATAAATTTTTTTTTTTTAATGGAAGTGAAGAAAGCATACCTCCCAGGTGTACTTACATCACTGATTGAATCTGAAGTGCTATTTATATCTAATATTTAGTATGCCCCCCCCTCCCCCAGGCATCATAGCAACAGGTCCACAAAACACTCAGGATGCCAGCGCCGATTTCACTTACCTCCATTCAGTTCATTCGTACTTTACGAGACTATGAAAGTAAAATGTAGTACAGGCACCAACTTTATAAGGTGAAAATGTATAAAGAGAAACTTTGTAGCGGCCAAATTTGTCTGCGGTAAGTTTGTAGCAACACAAATGTAAACAGGACATAAACAGATACTTTGTTAAATGTTTGTTTTTTTGTTTGTTTGTTTCAATTGCATGATTCAACAATTGTATAAATTGCAGGGTGGGAAGACAATAAATACAACATCCAAAACTATGTATCACGTAGCGTTTTAGCGGGATAATTGCTGAGCGACACAGACAAACCAGCGCACAAGTATAAATGCTTGCAACAGCGTGGGCCATTTCTACAGGTCACAGCGTACAGCGTGGCCTCGACGCAGAAATATAAGTGAGCCTTTTACAATAAGCAGACATCTGATGTCTCGCCCCCCCCCCCAGGTAGTAGCGGAGGGGTACTCACTCCGCCGTGAACTCGTGGGTGCCCACGGGAATGCAGTAGACGAACTGCATGGCGCTCCAGAGGCGGTGGAACTCGACGCACTCGTCCACGTGCATGACGCCATTGGTGGGGGGCGGGCCGCGCCACACGGCGTCCTGAAGGTAGCTGCGCACGCGGGTCAGGATCACCTCGAACATGGAGAGGCCGCAGCACAGCCGCTCTTTGGTCAGCAGGTCTCCCTCGCGGGCGATGGAGATTTGCTGTAGCCGGACGCAGGGGGGAAGTGGGTCATTACTGATGACTGCGAATTGCAGCTATTTCATGGCACCAAAGTTATAAAGCTGTGAACACAATAGCAGATGTGTCAGAGGGACATGAGTATCATTACAGATTCATGTATACTCTGGCAGATTCAGGGGGCCCAGAATAGGAAGAATTATAATGTATACCAGGGGTCCCCCCGAGTCCCCTGGGGGCCAAATTCCATCAAGCATCCAATTTTTTTTTTTAAAGATACACAATTAACCAGCAGGACAGGCGTGGTTTCACTCCTCCAGTTGGTGACCAGTTATATATACACTCGGAAATATTACACATTTGCTTGGCAAATTCTCCTGTGGGGTGGGAGGGAGACAAGATGACAGGGGGTCCAGAATTTTTGGCTATACTCTACACAATATGGGAGGACCTTTGAAAGCAAGCTGTTAGTAAAAAACAGTCTGGCAGCTGAAAAGATATGTTAAGGGGACCCATGTGCCAACGCCCCCCCCCCACCCCCCCCAGACAGTGAGAAAAAGAGGGCAAGCTACTCTAGATAGGGAAAGCTTGAGGACTCTGTGAAGAAAGGTCAGGCTAAAAAAAAACCTTTTCTCAAAAGGTCCATCTGCAGCTCTGAGTTGGAAAACCTTAGCAAGACCTCTTCATCCAGCAGCTGAAAGCGTCAGATTTCACACATATAAAAGCGATAGATTCAGTTTTGTTCAAATTACAGGCAACACAGTGAAATTTTGATTAAGTAAAATTGTGAACAAGATGCGTATCTTGTAGCGGATGTCAAGTGAATCATACTTGCCATTTAACATCCCGTGAGATCAGGACTGGCCTGACATTAAAAATGGGCCCTGGACTGGACACTGGGGTACCCCATGATAAATTTTACCAGCCCACATACGCATTGGTCCACTGGGAAAATGCCCAGTATGCCAAATGACCAATCAAAACCGGTATGGGATTACCATCCGTGTCTCATACTTCAACATGGAGCGGGCTTTCTGCAAGTGACAGCTCTCGAAGAACTAATGATCATGTTCCACGTATCGACCAATTCGCAAATTTAATTTCAATTGCAGTTTTGTAAATATCTTCTTTTTAAGCCATAAAGGTCATATGAAAGGAACATAAAAAAACTTTTTTACGATATTTTTACGGAACTTGAGTGTTTCCATGAATGGTTCTCCTGTTTGCATCTTTGCAAAATGCACTAAATGTAGGTTAATGTTAACGACACTACTAATCAGGGTTTAACGGCAGTTATCTTACGGAAGAACATAATCATGCTGCACGGGCCTTTCAGTAACTTACCAGCTCCCCTCACAGCTACTATGCAATTTACTTCCAGTCGAACCTGTTTTTTTTTTTATTGCTGCTAATGTTTCTGCACTGGGAAAATGTGCATACCATCATCCCCACAGCCTTTCCCAACAAACAGGTTCTCCGGCTTTCCCAGAGAAACGCCCGGATCTGGCGAAGCAGCCCCCAGCTCCTCGGCTCACACTCGCTATTCCGCTGTCCATTTTCAGGCACACACGCGCTCACCGTGCCATAAAACCTGCTGAAGGCCAGGCCGTTGTGAAACCGGGAGCCGTGCGAGAACAAGAGAGATGGGCGCAGGGAAGAAAAAAAAAAGGGGAACGTCAGAAAAGACCAGTCTCACCTGCGGTGTTCCTAATCTTTCTATCAGGGGTACCAGATGCAGGGGGGCATATTTTGCCTCCAGCCTCTTCATCCGCACATCGAGACGCTCCCCCTCTACACAAAACAACAGTAAACCCTGAACAGTATACAAATCTCCAAGACATACTTTATTACACATTTGATAACAGCAGCAACAATGATAACCATTTATCCATTCTCTGCAACCGCATATCCGATTTAAGGTTGCTGGGAGCCTGGAACCTACGAGCACAAGGCAGGGAACAACCCAGGATGGGGCGCCAACCCATCGCAGGGCACACTCATCCAGGCAATTTGGCAACTGCAATCAACCTAAACGTGTTTTTGGACTGTGGGGGGGTGGGGGAAACCTAACGATGACATGACACACAGAGCAATGGCAAAAATTTGAACCCTGGTCCCAGAGGTGTGAGGCGATAGAACTAACCAGTGGCCTGTAATACAAAGCGGGGTTACTGGATTATCGGGGTAACTTCTCGAATTTAAGGTACCGACAGCTTAAATGGGCTTCATATTCGTTCACTTACATTTTGCCCAGACCACCTTAAATCCGACAAGGCCAGTAACCCCACTTTGTAGAACAGGCCCCCTGTGCACCACCCAAGCAACAATAATGAAAACAAACAATAATAATAACAATAATTATCGCTGTTTTCCTGGTGCTCCATGTTTTCTATGATAAGGTGACGTAAAGAAAGGCAAAGTAAGGTAAGACAAGGGATAAATACCTTTGATATATACTCTAGGAAGGATGTTTTGAAAAGGGGCAGCATGAAGCAAGTCACAGACTTCTTCCTGGGACTGGATTAAAACACAGACACTCGATCAACATGAACCTATATCTAAGTACATTAATATACTGAGGACAGCTCACACACAAATTATAAAGAAGAAAAAATAAAACCCACTCTTCAGGCCGCAGCTGTGAAATGACAGAAAACTGATGCGTGACGAGGGACGAGAATGCGAGCGTTAATGCCCGGGTGCACGTGCGATGAAATCACGCCAGTCTGTGCACTTAAAACCGACACACACACACACACACACACACACACGTCAAAATGGCTGCCAGTCACTGCTTAAGCTCCGCCCACACAGGCCTGTCCATACAGCGGCATCGCTGGTCCTGAGCACCCATCTGTACCTCGTTTCACTTAGTGTATTCGGAAGAAACCTAATGGTGATGACACAAAACACACAGACACAAACAAGATACCACCAAATAAAAAAAAAAAGCTAAATTACACAGACAACACTCATCTGCTTCACATGACTGTATTTTCAGTTATTCCCTCTGCAAATATATTAATTTTAGTTATATTTTATATTACATATTTCTTTTTTAGTTTTTCAGTCATGCTTTACAAATCCTGTTAAGTTAACTCACACAAATAGGTGATCAGAATGCCAGGCAATGACTGCATATAAGTTTGGCGGCAAAAATGCACTTTTAGCGTAACCTTTTAAAATCTGTTAAACATCAAAATGTTACTATAACTGAAAGAGCACAGACTGCTACAGTCCAGCCCAGCTGCCGCCCATTCTCAGAGATCATTACGCACGGAGAATTACAATAAAGGAAAGAGTTATCCTATAAAATAATAACTATTTCCAGTCATCAGGCGAAAGTGTAAAAACTGCCAGACTGTTTTTATTACAGATAGCGACGAACCATAGTAGCATTTAAGATAAAGGGTGCTAAAGGTTAATTAGCGAGTCTGAGGCTAGTAACTCTCGTTTCAAATGGCAAACGGAAATTCCGTCATCTATGAAGCTTGCAGGGAGGAATTACTGCGTGGAGGGCAAATGAAAGTTGGTCCGTGAATGGGAGACAGAGGCACAGCTGGGAATGACAGATTCGGCAGAAAGCACATCTAAGCGGCAATTCTAGGATTTTTGTTTAAGGTAGGCGACATAGCAACGGCCATCCTTATTAGCCAATGATATGTTTCGAATTGGTGAATGACAGGAGGGGAGGCATTTTGGTGGCCAATCAGCTTTCAGTCTCATGTGACCCCACCCCTAAGCACATTCTGCTTCAGTATGCAATCAGTGCTACAAGCCCATTAGAAATATGCTCAAAATGGAAAAATATCTGCCAATATGCCCCATTAAACATGGCAGCGGTGTAATGCGCCGCGTTAAAGCAAACGATCACTATCAGACGTGCCTCATTCGACCAGCAGGCGGACATGACGAATAAATCGACAGGCTGAGTTCTGAGGTAAATTCACTGGAAGTTCATCAGAACACGAAGGGAAGTCTATCAGAAGTCAAACAGAAAATGAAGAACCACCATGGAAAGGAACAGGCAAAGCAAAACGTGTAGAGGAAATTCACAAAATACCAAAGTAAACAGATTACCACTGTGAGACATAAAATAGCACAAATGCTTCCACACAAAAGAAAACACCTGTTGCCATGGAAACCATGGGAGTTAAGCCAAATCTTACTTTTGTCCAATTTGTGTTTTCTTTTTGTTTGCTGTTTATGTGTGATTCTGGGTACAAATTGTCCAGATACTTTTCCGGCATATAAATGGCATCCGGTTCCCCTCAGGTAAAAGCTGTGAAACTAAGCCACACATTCCATGGCAGTTTAAATGATGAACAGAACAGGTGACACAACAGGAACTGAAACCAGGGAACTCATAACTGAATTGTTAGCTTGTTTTTTTTTTGCTATCATGGAAATGGCTAATCTCTTACCACCTGCAGTATTCGCCAGCATGTAATGAGAGAGAGGTAGTGTTTCAAGGAGAAGCACGGTCTGATTACAGCCAACCCACCCTGGGCACACGTATTAAAACACTGACGCACGCCTGCATGCACACATACACATACACACACACACACACACACACACACACAGAAACACAAGCAGACACTCCAGGCCCCTGATTACCTGTGTGTTACAGATAACAATGAGATTCATTCCATAAAAACAGTCCCATTATGACAGAGAACTGAAATCATACCTTAGGGACACGACTGAATGAAAGTGAAGCCTCACCTGAACCTCACTGAAACTTCACCGAGACCAGATTGGGGCCTCAATGAGATCACCTGAGACCTCTCTTAGACTTCACCGTGTCCTTACCGAAACCTCACTGAGATCACATGAGACCATAATGAGACCTCACTGATATTTTACATAGACTTCACTTAGACCTCACCGTGTCCTGAGACTTCACTGAGACTTCACTGAGACCACACTGTGGCCTGACTGAGCTGGCTCTGAGCTCTATCTTTTGAGTCCAACATTTCAGCTGAGATGTGTTTTAACTGTTTAACAATTTACTCAACTGCAGTGACCACTGGGCATTTTCTACTTGGAGATGTAACCAAAATAAGAGCATTTCATTGTGTTCAACATTGTAGGGAGCAGTTATTTTCACAGGAAGGTTATTTATAGTAAAAAGAGAAGCTGTGTGTATCGGGATGAAAGGTCTCTGTGTGTGGTTACTAAACTGGCTTAAGCTGACCAAATGTCATCACAGACAGGGTCTCAAGACACAGGCTATAGGACAACTGCAGACAGCAGAAGTGGATGGGCGTGCCCTGATTCATATATCAAGCTGCAGAATTTATGGCTCTTAACGTAGGATGTGCAGTACAGAATGGAATACTCTCCACTGTTAAATGGGTTCAAATGCCGGTGGCTCATTTACTAGGAGAATTACGTGAGAAGTAGAGGAACGAGAGGCCAGAACCAGAGACGGCGCGGCACCAGAGATGGTAGCGTCTCGTCCAAACATAGCACCCGCCAGCGAGTGCCTCTCGCCTGAGCCCTGCGATGGAACGGGAGGTGTGGCGTGGTGTGTGAAACGACGCGGTCAGCCTCACCAGCGCTTGCTCGACCAGCAGGCAGAAAAGTATGGCGTTGCCGACCTCCCGCAGACTCTGGAAGACGTCGGTCTTCAGCTCGGCGTACTCGATGATGTCCTTCAGCTGGTGGTGGAAGAACTCCAGGATTCCTGCGAAAGTGACGCGATATGTGAAGGCGGGGCGGAGCGATTTGCCCCCCTCAATGGACGGGTGCAGCATTACCCATGGAGCTGGGGGTTAAGGGCATTGGTCAAGTGATCACAGACATGTGACTATTACGCCGAGACTAGGCTCAAACTGGTGACCCTCTGATCACAGACACAGAGGCTTAGCCTAGTGATACACTGCCCCCCCCCCCCCAAGAACCTTAGATGAAAACAAACATCTTCTGGCACGGCTTGACCTCTCTGCTAGAACCAAGGGTGAAGATCAATATTGCTCAGCTTGGGTGATGATTTAAGGGAATCATCTTCAACCACCAGCCAGTGACCTCACCTGGAGAACCATATTCGTGCCGTGGAAGCCGACAGATCTTTGGCATGACCTCTATGAGTGTCTTCACATACTGCAGAATGGTGCCCTGTAGCTGAAAAACAGGACAGACAAGGAATGACTCTGAATCCCTGACACATGCTGCCCGTAAGCTTCCACTTTCTGGCTTCTACTCTCAGGCCGTGAGGTCATTTTAAATTCAACCTGTTTGGCGAGATCTTTCCAAAAAAGGAAGAACAGGGCAGATGCTATTTTCTGTGTTAGGGTTATATTTAAAAAAAATATATATATCGGGCAACCACAAACACCAAAATGGTGACTGTGAAATCGCTGCGATCAAAAACAGCTGAACCAGAAAACCTTTTAGCGAAACACAGATAGCCACGGCGCTACAAAAGTCAACAAGATTCGTTTTATACGGTCCTCATCCAGACCGATGATTCTCCCCATACATCCAGTGGACACCTAATATTTAGGTCTACGTGCAAAGATTAAGGAGTCAGAGAAGGCAAACCATCACTCTACACTGCAGAAATGTGAGTTAATGACCCAGACTCAGCCTGCAGATGGAGATAAGCCAAGCAATGTCTTTGAACAAATAGCACCTATCATAGCAAGTAAGAATCACCACATTCGACACAGTGTCAGGCCAAAGCTTTCGTGTGAATCACTCGCTGGAAGCTGGATAACGCCAATGTTTCACAGATATCTACCTGCAGGAGGACGCTTTCAAAAGCACATTACAAGTTTACAATGTGGCCAAGCCGTAAACTACCTTTCTGTTAACACACCGCAGGTAATAAAAGCGAGTCTGAGCCCGTTTAGAAAAACAGGTTTATGACCTTGGCTATTCTTACGCTGAGAACTTTCACTCGTGATTAATTGGATGTTGCTTTCGGTATTTATTTTAATCGCAGGAACGTGAACACGGCCATCGGCTGGGATGACCGATCACTGCCACGGACTCTTCCGGAGAGCCAGCAGGCTGCCGCAGGAATGATTACCTCCCTGCTGCGAATTTCAGACCCCGAACGTGTTCCGGGATCGTTATACCTGCGCTCGGGGAAGTCAAGATAAATGAGGGCGTCGCCCGATTGAAGTGTGTCGGTTTTTAGCGCATGGAAGGTAAACAATGCGAGGCCTCATTTGTGGTGAATAGCAAATA
>JAODJX010000051.1:6293593-6308810 GCA_026776945.1 Isichthys henryi
CACCTACGGGCAATTTAGAAACTCCAATTAGCCTCAGCATGTTTTTGGACTGTGGGGGGAAACCGGAGTACCCGGAGAAAACCCCACGAAACATGGGGAGAACATGCAAACTCCGCACACATGTGACCCAGGCGGAGACTCAAACCCGGGTCCCAGAGGTATGAGGCAACAGTGCTAACCACTGCACCACCATGCTGCCCCTGGTGCCATCATAGCAGTATAAATTATATTGGCTTTTGGACTTGCTAATAACAGTCTGGATGGTCCTTTTTGTCTTTGAACCAGAGCACACGGTGTCCATTTCTTCCAAAATAGATCTGGAATATGATCTGTCAGACCACAATTTACGTTTCTATCATGTGACGGCCCATCCCAGATGCCTCCGAGCCCGGAGATGTTGACGCCACTTCTGGGCATGATTAAAATAAGGTTTCTTGTTTGCACAGTAAAGTTTTACGTGGCATTTGTGAATGTAACACTGTATTGTAATGCTTGACAAAGGTTTGCCAAAGTAACCCCTTGGGCACGTGGTTATACCAGCTATTGATGAATGATGGTTCTTGACGCAGTGCCGTGTGAGGGATCAGAGATCATGAGTGTGTTCAGCGTAGGTTGCCTCTTAACCCGTTCCGCAATGGAATTCCTGCAGAGTCCTTGAATTGTTTAATGATATTGTGGGAGCCATTCGTTATTTTGTTGTGGTGGTGGTTGACACTAGGGGGCAGTGTGGGCTACAGATTACAGTGGCAAGAGGGGTGTGAAAAACCCTTAATATGATGGGGCCAGGGGCGAAGGGGTGAAGTGGCAAGGAGATCATGCGTTTTTACCACTAATATTCCATGAACTATAGTAACCCTCACATTGTGGTAATTGTGACCTTTATAACATCGTTATTAAATGGTAATTTGACCCAAAGATTAAACGGATGTGGATCTCAAGTTACTTTGTATAGTTATTGGCTTGGCGAGTCATCAACAGGATCTAGCCGCCTTCGCGATAGAGACGACGATGTTGGATAGTCACTACAGATATTATGCACCGTACTGGGAAAAATACACAAATTCCTTCCAATCTGACTTTGAGGAACATTGTCGTTAAACATTTCAATAATTTTCTCGCACATTTGTTGACAAGCTGGAGATCGTCTGCCCATCTTTGCTCCTCAAAGCCTCAGCCTTTTGTAGATACTGCTTTTGTACCAAATCATGATTACAATCACCTGTTGACATCACCTGTTTGAAATCACATCAATACAAATAAATTGCACACACAGACATGCAAGCAGTAAACAAAACATACACACATGTATAGCTGTATGATTTTATTTATGATACTTTATTTTTTCCCAAATGATTTCTCTGGAATAACCCTGAACACACTTTCTCTTTATGGTAATACACCCCCTTCAGTTAATCAGCAAGTTTCAGGATTATTGCAATGTTTAACATCTGATAAATTTACCCCAAACATAACTCTGTAACAATATTTATAACTGCATGAATACAATTCATTCTATTTAAGCGTAATTAATATATTCCACTTTGCATTCTGAAAATTAAGTTATGAAAAAAGTGATAATTAAAAATCAACTTAATGTAAAATCAGCATTCAGTGAGTCACTAGTGTGAACTAGGTTAGATTTGGTCAAACATAACGGCATTTGTAAAATCATAGTTACTTTAAAAATGCTCCCTGGTGCTTGGGTAACAATGCAAGCGATCAGATTCAAAAAAGAAACGGCCGACGGAAATGCTTTTGGGGCATATAAGGCGGCACCTACTGCTGCTGGTTCATTAATTAAAAAACAAAGCAAATTCTTAACGATGTGATTGAGCATAATTTAGGCTACTTAAGGTGGTAAGATTAGCAAGAAGGTTAGCAGAGCTAATAATAGTAGGGATGCAGTGATGATGCTCCGCTGCATTGGGATTCTGTGTCTCAGAGATGAATGAGTCACCTGCATTACTGCTGTAAACACTGATTCGCTGTGGCCTTCATTTTTTCTCGCATTTTATCTAAGACCTCATCTAAATCAGATGAATGTATGGCTATGTTCATGACATCCACTCCACCTTGTAGTGCCCCAGAAATGACTTTCCAGACGGCCTCCCCAACATTAGCTTTCATCAAGCCTTCTTTGAAGCCCACCAGTGCTAAAAGCAGCACGTAGCCTGGTACGGCTACTAGGACAACGGCCACCTTTTCAATCAGTTCCTTTCTGGCTTTTGCTTCCAGGTCCATCTCCCCTGGATCCATCCCCTTTATGATATTCTCTAGGTTTTCTTCGATTCCTGTCAGGGTTTGAGTTGTGTGGTAACCCCCGCCGTTGCTCTTTACCATTTCACCGATGCTGTGTAGCAGATCTTTCACGTTTCTGCTGTTTTGTCCATCTTCATTCCAGCACTGGCTGTCAATGACATGGACTCCGCCTCCACAATCATCAGCGCATTTCTTCAGGTCATCGTTGTCCGCTACAAAGTCTTGAATGGGTACTTTAAGTTGTCGGCCGTGGGTGTACAGGAGAGCTGTGTACTTCAGGGTTTCCTTACCAAAGCACGTATTTATCATATTCACAAGCTCTTTCGACTCTTCAGTATACCTGTCTACTTTCATCACTAAGATGAAGGCATGCACACCAGGAGCGCAATCAACAATACAGGAAATTAAGGCTTTCTTTAGATCTTCAGCGTTATTGTCAGGATCAAAGATGCCCGGTGCCTCAATCATTTTCACTTTTCTCCCATTAATCTTTCCTTCTTCAAGATTTTCTTCAAGAAGCTCTTTCACAGCTCTGATGTTAGATTTAGCTTTCCCGAAAATGACAATCTTCAGATTGCTAGAATCTTCAGGACAACGCATGATTAGTGTGGCAAATATACAAACTTACCAGAATTATTCCAGAAAAAGCATCTCAATGAATGTCAGATACTCATAGTGAGTGACCTACCTGCCATGTTTCTGCTCTTCGATGTATGAGGTCACAGAAAGAGCTTTCTTGCTGGATGTATTTTTATGTGAAGTGTCTGTATCTGCATGTGAAAACCATGGATTAATGTGTTTGTGCACACTACGTGAATTTTGCATTGAAAACAGGCAAGTATATGATAGACCAGGTTTAAATATCTTATCAGTTAACTTGATCAATTATAAAAGATCTTAGAGGTTCAGGACGTGTCCAGGTTTACAGGTCTAGTAACTCAAAAGTCATGTTGGCTGTCAGTTAAATTTGAAAATACAAGAATAAAGGATCAACCAAACTATTCTTCTAGTCTGCTTCCCTGGACAGTATCAAAGGGCATTTCACTCATCAGGGAAAAGACTGGAAAATAACTATGCATCTGCAGTAAATGGCCAAATGCCATGTTTCATAGCTGTTACTACAGTATATGCTCTTCAAGGAAGCTTTAAAAGAGTACAAATTCCAGAAAAAATATACAACTCACCAAGACAGCTAAATGTTTTCTTGATAATAGTGAAGGATTGTAATTCTTTAGCAAAATAACTTGGATATTATGGCTATAGTAGTAGAATGATCCAGAGTATGATGTGCTGTATAATGTCTCCTAGACACACTTCATTGTACCTTATATACTCTTCCAGCTCATCCAATAAGGCGAAGAGGAAGACACCTTCCCGGCCCCCAGAAATTAATTCATCATACAGAAGGCCCATGTGATATTCTGACTTCCGGAAAAACACACCCATTAGGAAAGTTTCTGCCCATGTCTCCATATCATGACCTCAGTGATGTTTGAATATTTATGCCATTTTTACATGAACAGAATTAGTTCTGTTTTAAAATTAATACTAATAAATACCTTCAAATGGAAAAAAGGTAAATATTCAGTCAGGACTATAAACCAAGCTGCCGTAAAATGATACATGTTGAACTTGTGGAAATAGAAAAGTTGAATTCAAGTGTTTCATTTAGAAATTGGGCTTGATTTAATTTCACCATGTTAAAGTCAGACAAAATGTTCCCTTTTGCAAAGCCTTGTTTACACATTTGCATTAAGTTAATTTTTATTAAATTGACAGCTTTTGCATAAAGGCAGCTTAGAACGATATGAGTGAGCAAAGTAGCCTGCACTTATTTCTGGAGCTCCGGAAATGTTCTTTAAAGCTCATCCAAAGGGGGCACCGTGTGGCGCAGTGGGCTAAACCCATGTGCCCGTAATCAGAAGGTTGTCAGTTTAAACCCAGCCTCAGCACATCTGCGGGTCCTTGAGCAAGGCTCTTAACCACTGACACTCCAACAAGTGGCTGCCCTTCACAGACAACTTACTCTATAAGGAGCAAAGGTGAGGGAGGCATTAAAACAATTTCCCCACGGCATCAAGAATTATTGTGATGATTAACATGTCCCTCAGCTCCTTCTCTGACCCAGAGGTGCTCAAACTTGCTTTCAATGGGTCCCAACAAACTGCTGGTGCATCATTCATCTCTCTTCTGTGTTCAGCTCCTCATCCAAGCTGTCATTTTAGAGCTTTGGACAGATTCTTTAAGGCTCGTTCTGACATGTCTCCCGGCTTCTTCTCTATCCCAAAGATGGTCAAACAGACTATTGTTGCATCATTCATTTCTTTATTGTGTTCAGCTTGAGGTTTCAGCCTGAATGGTATCCATTCTGATTATATCAAACGTATGGCAGTAAATTTTTCTTGCTTTAGTTTAAGAGCATTGAAAGTGGTACTATTGTAAAAGTTGTCTAATAGGCATGACTGACTCAGAGCATTCATGTCAAAAACATTAGCATTCAGGGACAAGGTCTGTAACAGAACACCTCAACCTAGGTTGCCCATCCTGTACGGCGGGTTCTCTGCCCCCTGATACCAACAGTCCTAAAACTGCTGTAAATAGGGAACCGGGGGGGGGGGGACTCGAGCCACTAACTGGATGAACAGCCTCCACGATGAGGTGAAGCAGAAGGCAGACTAATTCACAGAGGACTGGAGAACCCAGACCAGGAATCTAACAGGGGAAAGACCACTAGACCCAAGACATATATAAAAAAAAAAATCCCCAAAGACTGGACACCAGCAGCACAGCATGCAAGCTGTGGAATATTTGGGATTCCATACAGAGCAACTGGCTAAACAGAACCCAGTCAACAAGGACCACAAACCCCAAGCCACCACCAAGCCAGTACCCAATGTTTTCTGACAGGCACAAAAGAAGTCAGGACACCACCAAGCTCCATAAACCAAACCCCTGACAAAGTAACAACTGAGCTCTGTGTCTCAAAAAGAGTGTTGACAACCAAGCATAAAGTTACAAAAGATTAGGCTCTGACTGAATCAAGCCTAGTGCAGTTTCAGCTTCCTGACTAGCAAACTGGGGACAGGTGTAACATTAATTCTAACTTAAGCTCTTCCTTTAAGACCAGGAACTTCTATGAACCTCATATTAGTACATGGCAAATTGTATCCAGAAGGCAGAACAATGGGTTTGGGTGAACGAGCCTGTAATCGCTCTGTGATACATTAATCTCCTGTTCCACCCAGTGTATCAATCCTGCTTCACCTGGATCCATCCCTTCATATTTATATTTCGTCCTTGTTGGCTCCAAGCCGGTCCCAACCCTATCTAAACCTGACCAACATCTGTCTTTCTGCCAAGACCTTCAGTCATTATCACACACACCGATCAAACTCCTGTAAGTAGGAGGTTGGCCAGAATATAAAAACAAGGTCTGCCAAACTTAATCCTGTTGCATTGCAATGAATCAAGGTTCAATCGTTATATACTGCCTTATCTACAAAAAAAAAATCTATTTACCAAATAGTAAAGTGTGTAGTGATTCCTACACATAGTCCTATTCTTATTAATGATTAAAAAACACAAATTCCCCCAACTCCGCCCACTAACACCTTCGTAGTCACCGCTCCCATCAGTTTACAGGACAGTTCATGCAGGAATGCTCAGAATTCTCCCTCTTCATTTCAGTGACTTTCTTCCAAATCTGCCTTTCTTCCTCTTTTTTCGTTTTCTTTGGCAGCTCAATCCAATCGGCCTCACTTTCCCTCTTTTTCAGTAACTGCTGGGCCTCTTTCTTAATCTCCCATGAAACGTCTTGAAGTTTTTTATTTGTAAAGGGACGCCCTCCATTGTTTTTCACTACCGCCTCAACACTCGCAAAGAGCTGTTCAATCTGAATGCTGTTACTTCTTTCCTTCTCTTTGCTCGCATTTTCTTTACTCCAGTCTTCATCAATGACATGGACTCGGCCTTCACACTGATCAACAAGTTCCTTCAGAAATGCGCTACTTGTGTTTTCTACATACTCTTTAATGGTCTGGTCTTCACTAAGCAAATAGCCGAAGGTGAAGAGGACAATTGTGTACTTCAGGAAATTCTTCCCAAACAAATTCTTAATCTTGGTCACAGCCATTAGATCCTCTGTCGACTCATTATCCAGTTTTAGAACAAGAACAAAGGCATGTGGACCAGGGACACACTTATTAAGGCACAACCCTAGCTCACAATCAACATATTCCTGGCATTTATTAGTGTGATCGACACCTGGAGTGTCGACGACGATGACCCTTTTCCCATGAACGGTGCCGCTTTCTTGGGCACAGGTTTCTGTAATCGAACTGGAAGACGATTTACACTCAAACGCTTCCTTTCCCAGTATTATATTTCCTGCTGTGCTGATTCCAGATCCAGTTTTTCCCACCAGCACAATCCTCCATTCACTAGATGCTCCTGGAAAGAAACAGGATTAACGTACAAAAAAACTCAAAGGTCTTTAGAGATTTGGACTGTAGGTTAAAAATGTCATAAACAGAAGTATAACAAATATAAAACTTCAGTATTTGCTTTAAAAGCACACTTCCATACATTTCCACTGGAAATCTCAGCCAGTGCTTCTCCTCTTCAGGATAACATACAAGCAAATACATGCTGCATATAGCACAGTAACACGCACATATTCAAAAAACAGAACAGCTAATTTCAGGCAGCCCATAGACACCATACCTCCATGAAAGTCAAGGAGACCAACTCAATAATGCCAGAGAAAAGAATGCAGTAGAACTTGTGTCCCAGGAAGCAGGACAAACCAAAGGTACCGAATGGTACTTTTAATGCTTACCATCCATTCTCCTGTTACGATCCATTGTATACTGGGTTTGCTGGTTTACACCAGGAACATGCACCTGAAAGTGTAAGAAGGAGGTGTATTTGAAGGATAAATGTGGGGATGTGGGTCCCTAGGTCGCTGACAGATGCATGTGACCAACAGCAAGCTATATGTGAACTAATCCATACACACACACACACACACACACAGGTTTGTAATTATATCTTTGTGGGGACTCTCCATTCATTTCTATGAGGGAAACTCTTATCACAACATCACGACCTTAACCCCTACCCAGCCCTAACCTTAACCATAAGTAACCAAATAAAATATGAGACTTTTGGCATTTTAACTTTTTTAATTGGAATCTTTGTGGGAACCTGAGAAAACCTGTTAAAAAAACAGGTTTTTAATTCACTGTGGGGAACATTTGGTAATAAGATGTGTTAGAGGGATGAATGCTCTCCTGGACTGTACGCCTCCAGGGCGTCACCCGGCCCTGTGCTTTCTGGAAGAGGTCCAGGATGGTGGTGATCCAGTGCTGAATGAGCAGTCTGGCTGGCAGACAGACAGACAGACAGACAGACCAGTCCAAAGTTTTTGCACACCACAAAGTTTTACCACTTTCCCATTTAGTTCATAAACTGCAGATTTTTTATTCTTTTTAAGCATTGGGAAGTTGATTGAACAACTATAAATGAAAATACGTCAAATAAAATAAGTTTCTTTTATAACATGGAAAGAGTATGTAACAGTGCATGTCTGACACCCAATTAACTGGTTGTGTGGTGATGGCAGAATCAGAATCAGAATTACTTCATTAATCCCCATGGGGAAATTCTAGGCTGTGCTTTAACTTTAAATGCATCACATGAAACAGCAATATTTAATGTCCCTTGTAGAAAGAATGCCTTGAATTTTCTTTACTGTTATCACTGCTAGAGGAGGTCACTTTGATTAATCAAAGATATGGCATTTTCTTTCTAATAAAGGTACTCAGGTGGTGATGATATTGTAAATTTATTTTTAGCAAAGAATATTGAGTGTATCTTTAGTAAAGTGAGTAACGTGTAAAATGTAGAAAATCTTAGTATGTGCTAAAACTTTTGACTGGTAGGATAGACAGACACAGACAGACAGACAGACAGACAGACAGACAGACAGACAGACAGACAGACAGACAGACAGATAGATAGATAGATAGATAGATAGATGACTGTCTCAGCCAAGCAATCGCATGATCGTCATTTATTTGCACGGACCTGTCATCCTTCCAGGTGTATATGCAAGTACACAAACTGCAAGGGACCTTTTACATCCTCCACAGACTAGTCAAACATATCACAGTACATTTCGCTGTGGAAAATGACCTCCACCTATACATTTAGGAAACACTGCTTTAACCTCACACCCCTTCCTTTTATCCATGGAGGGATGAAAAAGCCCCAAGTTCCCAAGACCAGCTTGATCAACAGTCAGTACCAGACTAACCATGAAGCTGCACTCTGCAGAGTAAAAATTTGGAGCTGTAATATTAAACCAGTATTAAAATACTTGGGTAATGCAATTCCACCTTCTTTTATGTCATTTTTATTGCTATATCTTGATCCACATCAATAGGAACAGAGCATATTCAGACTTTTTGTGTTATTTAATCTATTTACACTGTAACCCCATGGGTCTCATTTCTGTTTGTTGAGGTCTTTTGTAGCAAAAGAAGCAACAGCATCTTGCAATTTTTATCCTAAAGAAAACAAAAATAAAGAGGACTTTTCTGTCCAGTCTAGTGCCTTGCATTGTCTGCACTGTCTAATATGACAAATACTTTTTACTGTACACCTCTGCATAAAATAAGCAGGCATAAAATATTCATCAACCACTGGCTTTAATCTGTTAACCTACTAAGGATACTTCATTCTTTAAATGAGACATTAAACAGCATCTACACTCAAGATTATGAAAGCTGTTCCTCTAATAACCCACTAAAGTTGCTTCCCTGGACAGTATCAAAGGGAACCTCTTTCAACATGGAAAAGCCTGAAAAATAGTTCCCCCAATATGCATCTGTGGTAAATGTCCAAATGCCACATGTTTAATAAGCTATTTCACTCTTCAAAGAGCTTTTAGCACTCAACAGCAATAACTGCAGAAAAAAAATCATACATGCAAATATATAACTCACCAAGACAGCTGAATGTTTTCTTGATAATAGTGAAGGATTGTAATTCTTTAGCAAAATAACTTGTATATTATGGCTATAGTAGTAGAATGATCCAGAGTATGATGTGCTGTATAATGTCTCCTAGACACACTTCATTGCACCTTATATACTCTTCCAGCTCATCCAATAAGGCGAAGAGGAAGACACCTTCCCGGCCCCCAGAAATTAATTCATCATACAGAAGGCCCATGTGATATTCTGACTTCCGGAAAAACACACCCATTAGGAAAGTTTCTGCCCATGTCTCCATATCATGACCTCAGTGATGTTTGAATATTTATGCCATTTTTACATCAACAGAACTAGTTCTATTTTTAAATTAATACTAATAAGTACCTTCAAATGGAAAAAAGGTAAATATTCAGAGACAGCACTATAAACCAAGGTGTCGTAAAATGATACATCAGTATAAAGACCATCACAGTTTTAAATGTGATAATCCTTTAGTACTAGTTAATCTGATAATGTGAAATGAATCAAGTACACGTTGAAATGGGGAAATAGAAAAGTTAAATTGAAGTGTTTCATTTAGAAATTGGGGTTGATTTAATTTCACCATGTGTGAAGTTAATACTTCCACCATGTCAGACAAAATGTTTCCTTATGCAAAACCTTGTTTACATATTTGCATTAAGTTAATTTCTATTAAATTGACAGCTTTTGCATAAAGGCAGCTTAGCATATCAGAACAATATGAGTGAGCAAAGTAGCCTGCATTTATTTCTGGAGCTCCGGAAATGTTCTTTAAACCTTGCCCAGACATGTCCCTCAGCTCCTTCTCTGACCCAGAGTGTCACGATCTCGGGCGAGCAGCGAGCATCGATCGTGCGGGTCAGCGGGTAAGGACAGGCAAGCAGGCAGAAATCGGGGTAACTGGGGTTTAATAGGGACGGGTAACAGGAGACGAGCAAACATACCACTACTAACCACAATGACAGAGAAGGGAAACAGGCAAGACCAGGACTGAAATAGACAAGACTAAGCAAACTAACTAGACAAAGCTGGAGACAATCAGGGAATCACACGTGGGTAATCAGGGGGCGTGGAACACGAGAGGAGCGGACGAGCGGGGCATGACACAGAGGTGCTCAAACTTGCTGTTGATGGGTCCCAACAAACTGCTGGTGCATCATTCATCTCTCTTCTGTGTTCAGCTCCTCATCCAAGCCATCATTTTAGCTCGAACATTTTCCAATCAGATTGTCAAGCATACACTAGCAAATATATATTCTTGCTACAGTTTAAAACAGGGGTGCCGATGCAACTTGTCGATCATTCGATCATGACATGTTTCCAGATCAGTAACGGGATGATTAATGGACGATACTTTATTTCATTGGTGGCCAAGAGGTCAATGGCGATACCAAGGGGACCCCTGCTGCGATTTGGTAGCTCATCATAGCATTTTAATACTTTCTTTGTAAAAGTAGCCCTCACTGTATGAAAGGTTGGGCACCTCTGGGTAAAAGAACTGAAAATTGCATTTTAATAAAAAGAAAGCAATCAAATTCCACATGTCCATGATCTTAAGCTGCTAAACAAAGGCAATTTAAACCCACTTTAAACCACACTCTCAAGTCCAAGCTAGGGTCGTTCTCAGAACTCACCCTAGACCACCCTCCATGCATGAAAGACCGTGTCTCTAACCAGGAGAATACTGAGCTGGGAACCACTAGAATCTGACAGTATAAATCAATTAAGCAAAGACATTAGTAATAATTGAGTAAGAAAGCAAGGTCCTACATGTATGTCCCCAAATGACCTGTGCAGGACACTGTCTGCTTGGTGTGTTTTCCTGCTTCATCACTGCACCACCCCCAGGATGCCGGGAGGATGTGCAGCTCGTGTGACAGTTCCTCAGTGTCATACTGAACTTTTCTGCTCTGATCTGGGATCCCCACCATCAGCTCTTATTACGTTACCACCACAGCAGCTCAGTCATTGTACATTTAAAATATTTTGGAAAGGAGGCCAATGCCTGTATTCTTTTGGGCTGTGTAAATTACCAGAGTTCTGTCCGATCTCTACAGCCTGATCTGTGTCTCATTGTCAAATCAGCCCCAAGGCCTTCTGAAAGGAGACCACAGCTCCAGAGGTCAAAGTAGCTCTACAACATTCTGAAAATGCCAGGTTTTTAAACTTGGCCCTCTTCCATCTATACAGACCTCATTGACTAATAAATAAACAGCCTACTAACATGATTTCTGTATTCTTTGTGTGAGATCTGTGGAGTCGTTCTTAGTCAGATAAAAAGTCAAGCTGAAGAAATTCTGAAAAATGTCATTGTGACTTACTGCTTGTTTCACTAAATATCCAGTGGTTTTTCAAGTGTAAAATTTATTACACTTAAATGTTTAATATTTGGTCCAAGATGGTTTTCCTTAAGGACCAAGCATGTCTAGGGATCTCGTATTAGCATACAGCAAATTGTGTCCAGAAGGCATAGAGGTGGGTTTGGGTTGGTCTGTGATACATTAATCTCCTGTTCAGTCCAGTACATCAATCCCGTTTCACCTGCTTCCATCCCTTCATATTTACATTTGCTCTGTTGGCTCCAAGCCGGTCCCAACCCTATTTAAACCTGACCAACATCTGTCTTTCTGGCAAGACCTTTAATCACATGGTTGTTTACCATCTAACCCAGAGTTTGCAGAGTCAATAGCTACACACCTCCAAACTTCATGTGGCCTTCAGATTAGCTCAAAAACACTGCGCAGAAAACTTCATGGAACGGGTTTCCATGGCAGAGCAGCTGCATGCAAGCCTTGCATCACCAAATGCACTGCAAAGCGTCGAATATAGTGGTGTAAAGCACGCCGCCAGTGGACTCTAAAGCAGAGACGTGTTCTCTGGAGTAACGAATCATGGTTCTCTGTCTGGCAATCCGGTGGACAAGTCTGGGTTTGGCGGTTGCCAGGAGAACGGTACTTGCCTGACTGCATTGAGCCAAGTGTAAAGTTTGGTGGAGGGTGGATTACAGTATGGTGTGGGGTTGTTTTTCAGGGGTTGGGCTTGGGCCCTTAGTTCCAATGAAAGGAACTGTGAATGCTGCAGCATTCAAAGCCATTTGGGACAATTTCATGGTCCTACCTTTGTGGGAACAGATTGTGGACGGCCCCTTCCTGTCCCAACATGACTGCGCACCAGTGCACAAAGCAAGATCCATAAGGACATGGATGAGCAAGTCTGGTGTGAAAGAACTTGACTGGCCTGCACAGAGCCCTGACCTCAACCCGACAAAACACCTTTGGGATGAATTAGAGCGGAGACTGCAAGCCAGGCCTGCTTGTCCAACATCAGTGCCTGAGCTCACAAATACTCTCCTGGAAGAATGACCAAAAATTCCCATAAACACACTCCTAAACCTGGTGGACAGGTTTCCCAGAAGAGTTGAAGCTGTTACAGCTGCAAAGCGTGGGCCAACTCCATATTAACGAATCATCTGAGTTTCCATTATTTCTAAAGGGAAAATTTGCTTTGATATACGAGTGCTTTGGATTACCAGCATGTTTCTGGAACGAATCATGCTCGCAATCTGAGGTTTTACTGTACTTTCTTCACTGTACTTCCCCTTTATTCCCTTGGGCTCCTTCCTACTTATCCTTGGCATATGACATCAGCACAGAAATGTTGGTATCTGTAACTTCTTGGATCAGGTCTGCAACTTTATCAGGTCGTTTTGCAGATTAAGCCATCATATATTAGTTCTTCACAAAATACTTCTAATTTTATAAGTGAAAACCCATTAAGTAAGCTTACAATATTGCATTACATGTTTAGCACAATAACTATTCCAAAAGCAGCAATTAATAATTACAATCATTGTCATTAAATCAACGATGTCATTATGAATCTCTTTGGTAATTACTGATTGACATTACAATTATATATGCATTGTCGCTGATTTTACTACCACAAAGTCAGACTCGTTCCCAGCTGGTGTTGGACTCTGCAAGGGCTGCCCTTAACCTTTGTGGACCTAGAATTTCAAGATGTAGCCAAAGGGTGGAGGGGGTCCTGATCAGTGACCTCAGGATTGCATCTTTGATTTTTGCAGATGATGTGGTTCCATTGGCTTTGTCAGGCTGTGACCGGCAGCACGAGCTTAGATGGTTTGCAGCTGAGTGTGAAGCAGACGGGTTGAGGATCAGCACCTCCAAGTCTGAGACCCTGGTTCTCAACCAGCTGGATTACCATGTCCAGGTTGGGGATGAAATGCTGCTTCAAGTAGAGGAGTTTTAGCATCTTGGGCTGTCGAGTGAGGAAAGAAGGGAGCGGGAGATTGATAAGCAGATCGGTGCCGTGTCAGCAGTTATACTCCTCTGCATCGAAAGGAGCCAGTTGAGGTGACTTGGGTATCTAACTCGAATGCCTCCTGGACACCGCCCTGGGGAGGTGTTCCACGCATGTCCAACTGGGAGGGCAGGCCCAGGACACGCTGGAGAGATTATATCTCTCAGCTGGCCTGGGAACACCTTGGTATTCCCTAGGTGGAGCTAGAGGTGGCGGCAGGGGAGAAGGAGGTCTGGGCATCCCTGCTCAGACTGCGGCCCCCGTGACCAGGACCTGGATAAATAGCAGAAAATGGATGAATGGATGGATGGATGGATATTAGAGGGAAATATGAGAAGTTGGCTGGCTCTTCTGTAAAAGGGTTTGTATGTGATTTTGATAGTAAAGCACGAAATGTGCTAGATGCATTGGCCCCTGAACAAGTTAAAAGAAGTAAGCAAAGATACACTGTACCATAGAAAAATGCAGATACTTGTCAGATAAAAAGAAGCTGCAGGAACGCAGGGGGAGGGAAACTAGATTAGAAGTGCGTCAAGACATACAAAGCGTCTGCGTACATCAGAGAGCCATACGTGAAGCATGACAATGAAAAACATTATAATTATAAGTAAAAATTATTATAAGCACCCAGAGAATTGGTGACCCAAATCAGATCACATGAGATCTTGGTGTAATCGTGGATTGTGATTAGAATTTTAAAAGCCATAACCGATATGTTACGACAACAGCTTTCTTCCATTTGAGGAACATACCTAAAGTCAGACCTTTTAATCACTGAAAAAGTTTTGCAAACAAAATCAATGCAAACTTTTACTAGTCGCCTTGATTATTGCAACTATTTTTGCCAGCCTACCCAACGATACTATTAATAAATAAAAGCTTATTCAAAACACAGCACCTAAAATACTTAAGAGAACACAGAAAGCAGAATGGGGGGGCAGCATCTGGTTCAGTGGGCTACGCCTCTGTGCCTGTGACCAGAATGTTGCTGGTTTGAGCCCAGCCTCAGCACATCTGTGGGTCCTTCTGCAAGGCCCTTAACCCCCAGATCCCTGGGTGCTGCTATGGGTGGCTGTCCTTCACAGCCAGCTTGCTTTCACCTATAAAGAGCAAGCTGGGGGGGGGGGGGGGGTGGAGTAAAGAGGACTTCCCCAAAGGGATCAATAAAGGAATCATTTCTGTTAACAGAAAAGTGGTGTAACTGCACCAGCCATTGGAGAAACCAAAGAAACAAACAGAGGCAAATGACCAAAACAAAGAAATAAAATGTGTTGTGCTGCTGGTTGCCAAATTAGAAATTCAAAAAGTAACAAGCTTCATTTTTATAGGACACCGTCGCCAAAAATGACATTTGAAGTACAAACAGATCTAGTTAATATTCACAAATATAATTCAGAGGGCACAGTGAATTAACCCTATAAATAATATTTATCCCTATAAAAATAAGTAACATTTTTACATTTTAATGTATCCTTATTATATAGCTTATTGTAATGTGTCACGATCGGCTGGGGAGCGGGCAAGCGGGCGATCGCTCCGACAGGCAGGAAAGCAGGCAGGAAGCAGGCAAAGTCGGGCAAACGGGGTTTATTGGGACGATCGGGAACAGGAAACATCGG
>JAODJX010000051.1:6319963-6333293 GCA_026776945.1 Isichthys henryi
TAATACCCCCCCCCACCACCATTTACACCAACCTCTTCCTTTTATTGGCATTAACCACTTAGATCTTAATTCTGTCCATTCGATGAAAAAATAGGCTTTTTTTGTCCCTCAGTTCATAATGTTTTAAAAAATATAACCATAGTATGAACTTAAAGGTACATGAAAAAGCAGTGGACTGATGTTACTCTTAGATCTTGCGGGGGCAGAAGCGAGCGGCAGTGATGGAGCCGTGTAGCGGAGCCAGGGGAAACAGGAGCGTGCGCGGTTTCAGTGATTTGGGCGTGGACGTGTGGCAGGACGGGGCCGCGGCCCCAGGCGCAGCGAGCAGATAGCAGGTTGGCTTTGTATCTACATTTATAAAAAGAGTTCAGTCACACGGAGAGTGCAGCTGTCTCTGATCCATTATTGCAACAAATTGTTTTCCGAAGATGGTTACAAAAGAGAAATATACTCTGTTCACTACGTGGTCAGAATTATATATACATCAGTTAAAAAGCAGGCATGGTGTGCAGTCTCTATCTCTTTGCAAAGGACACAGTAAATAATTTCTTTTCCATAAACTGTACATATTTATATATGTTCACAGTATAATTTTATTCCTTATTTCTGTTACTTTTATCATTACACTTCTATTATTATTGTTCTGTTATGGATTATTCTACTGACCCCATGACTTGGGGGGATTTCCCCTGTTAGTCATGAGCTTTCCTTCTAGCTGTAGGCTACTGTGGTGTAGCTCACGTCTTCATGGCCAAAGGATGCTAAATAGCACAGTTTTGTGTTTCACGTTTACAGTTTTCTGGTCTTGTGTTTTATTCTGTCCTTCTTCTTCCATCGCCAGTGGGCGGTGCTGTCCTGCTACAGGCCATCTGGCGGGCACCTGCGAGCGTCCACCGACGGTGTCGCCCGCAATGTGCCACGCCTCCTGGTGGCGACGCAAAGAAAGTGGAGGTCACTTGTTGGGTTCTACCTTTGCGGTGGTGCAGGTGCTCGTCCCAATGTCCAGCCTTCACTTGCCTAGTTTACCTTGATTCCCTCTTAATTGTCCGTGTAATTATTTACTTTTCAGTTGGTCGTTTTATTTGCTCAGCTTGGTCGCTCGTCGTAGCACTACAGTAAGGCACAAGGGTGTGTTTGGTCTTCACGGCAGGTCCGAGGACACTAGGGCAAATCCAGAACTGTGACCCGAGTGCACGGCCTTGGGGCAGTCAGGGGTCAGGACACGGCCATTCTCTCCCACGCTCCCCGTGATGGACAGTCGGGCCTTGTTTCGCATGGCCTCCGTGAAAGTGAGCTGTCGGGGGGGGGAACAGGGTGTTAGACCATGCAGCCTGAGCCGTAAAAAGCTCGTACAGAATTCAGAGGCAGGCGATGAATAAAAGCAAACATGGAAACATGGAATTTATAAGGCACACAAAGCGAATCTACAAACAGCAGCGCTTGTAATGTAACGGGTAAAGGCTCTGGCCTGGTCAGCTGATTACACGACTACCTACAGTAAGCCCCTGATCACCTACCCACGAAAGCACTAGAACCAGATCTGAATATGCTGCCTTCTCTAACACAGTACAAAATGTTTTCTAAAATTTGAACTCCAAAGGTTAACGTCATCTGTCCATGACTGGGATTTTTCCACGCTCCATAAACGAATGTAGAAGATGACCCAGGCCCCATTCAGATCAGAGCTGGGCTGGTCTTTCCCCAGTAAATCCCCAACATTCCTGTTGTCTTCTATCCATCCATCCATCCATCCATCCATGTTGTAAACGCTGGTCAGGGTCACGGAAGTATGTTACATTGTTTCATAAATTATTCACAACCTTCTAACAAGTGAAATATTAATGATCAAATAAGCAGAACATACATATTTAGAATAAATGTAACAGATAATGTAACTTTTAACCTTACTAAGGTATCAGTTCAGGACAGCGATTGGACTGTGAGTCTGAACTACAAACAGTCTACATCTCCTCTGTGAAGCTGCTTTCCTCCATATCCAGATTTTGGCACCTTGTAGGCTGATGATACTGATTTAACAGTGAGGTCACATGATATGTGCTTTAGTGGGCTAAGTGTGCTGTCATGGCCTGACCATCAGCATGATCTGGCTATCTCCAGGTGAGTGGCACGAACCAATACCCATCATGTTCTGCCTCTGCCAGCTGAAGCAGAATCAGCTCCCACCGATCCCGCTCGGGAACCGAAGGGCCTAGCCGATGGACTGCTGAGCGTGCACCCTGCTGGCCTTTAAGAGGCAGCGCAGCTGGCCTGGAAGCGCGTATGAACGAAGACGAATACAAAACGCAAACGACAGTAGTAACAGGAATAACAGAAAAAGCTTTTACCGGCAGTCACAAGGCCACACAAGATGCTGGAGGCACAAAAATGACAGCAGCCCAACAAGCACATGAGACCCTAAGTCCTACCCCTAGATTTTAACGCCCTCGTCAGCCTGCGGGCGGTAGCTTTCTCTATACGGGGCTAGACCCTGGCTGCTGTGGGTGGGGCTGGGGGGGGCACTGGGAGAGGGGGTGGGTTCTGCCAGGTCCACCTTCATGCGCTTGGCCTCGTTGCGGGACTTGTAGCAGAACTCGATGAGAGCTACCAGCATGGCCAGCCCCAGGCCCCCGACCAGGATGTAGAACACCCCAGCCACGTTGCTCAGGCTCAGGGCCTGGGAGCTCTTGTCCTGGGGGTGGAGAAGGACAGCGGGGTTAGGGTTAGGGAGGCTCCGCCCTGCACACACGCGGCACACAAGCAGTATTTCCGAGCAGTACGGTTACTTGCTAAAAAGCCAGCCTGTCTCCCCTAACTCTCCTGTCACTGTCACCTTTGGTGGTGTTTTGCGAAAGATGGTCGCTCTGTCTGCGGCTTACAGTTAGGGATGGCAACCAGCTCATCAGCCACACTGCGATCTCTTTGTATAGTCATGACTTCTTCCTTAATGGTAACCAGTGAGCCCTAATATCTGTGCAGAGAAACCCAGTGACCTGGACTACAGGAAGTTATGAGAGCTTAGATTTCAAGTTACAGGGTGCCAGGCGACAGAGCGCCACCATGTGGCAGTCCCGTGTGTCCTACTCCTGCTCTTGCTGTGCTTTCACACGTCACACTCGCTGTCTGTCTGCCTTCCCTGCTCTCTTTCTCTCTGTCTCACGCTCTCACACGCTGCCCTCCGGCCTCTTGTGTGCTGTGACATCAGTGGAAAGAGGTTATGCTTGGAGGGGACTGACCTTACTTCCTGAGTCCTTGGGTCCACACTCCCCCTTATCGTACCACCATTTGTTTTTCAGCTTGCCTAAGACGCCTGATTCACTCAGTTTCAAAACGGCAAGGTTTACGGGGGTTCTTCGCCAGGTGGAAAATAACATAAATAACATCATAGGTCATGTTATTTTATGTTATTCAGTCTAAAAGCCAACACAGCATCTGTGGTTGAAAGCGATGGAGCGGAGGCCCTGGCCCCAGTCCGGCCAGAGCACCACAGACAGCTGTGTGTTGGGGGCGAGGGGGAGCTCCATCGCTTTCGGTGACGGGCGCATGCTGCCGTGACATATCTGGGAACTCAGATGAACGGTGAACCCAAAGTTATCCTGGACGTATCCTGGAGTCTAGCTAAAGATCCCACCCCCACTATAATGAAAACACATGGTTGCAATATTCCTGCTTTGAAAGTGACTGCTGTCCCTGGGGGGGCCACGCGCCCTCTGTGCAGGGGGCACGGGCGTCTGCGAGGGCCGAGTCACGGCAGATGCCCCCGTTCCCGCGTTTACTGTTTACCCGCGCTCGGTGACGTGCAGGCTAACCTTCTCACCGCCTCCGCCGCTGCCACACTCGCCCTTGTCGTACCACCATTTGTTTTTCAATTTGTCCAACAGTCCTTGTTCGTTCAGTTTTAATACTGCGAGGTTAACAGCACTTCTTGAAACGATAAAACATATTTGTCAGAATGTGATCATAGGGGGGGGGGGGGGGGTGTGGCTTGCTCACCCCCACTCCAAATAAACCTCTCTCGCCTGGTCACCTCATTTCAATGACATCTAGTCGTCATACTCCCCACTCTCTCATTTACTCCACATTGACATTGTAACCATGATGTGGCGCCCTTAGGGATACAAGCCTACATGTGAGGTTAACTGTTCATTTGAAACACATTTCCGGGTCTTTGAGATTTGAAACATATCTCAGGGTCTTTATTTTTGCACTTCCCTTGACTAGCAACAGTATAGGCCACATAGCAACTGTCTTTCAGAGAGAGGGTTTTTCGGAGTGAATGGCAAGCCTTCTCAAGATCATTTAGCAACAGAAATAACAGCATTCAGGCAGAAGAAATCAAAGGGTAGAATAACAGTCACCATCTGAGTGTGACACATACTTTTGGGCTCTGGGGAAACCAGGGACAGCACAATGTTATTCCCTGTTTGGCCAGTAGTGGGAGCCATCACACTGTGAAGGATCTCCTCCAGAAAAAAAAAATGAAGTTTTGGATGAGCAAAAATTTGAAACAAATCCAAAGGCCGTAAACAGGCATCTTCTGTGTGTTTCTGTGTGGTCATTATCAGGGAGTGTGCTTTAGGGATGGAAGGTTTTGCAAATAGCATTATTACAAAAGAAATGCTATTTGTGTTAGGAAAAAAAAAAGAATGTGTTGTCGCTGAGTGAAATATTAAGATGTTTTAGCAAACTGACAGTAATGACATATCTGCCCTTTATCTAGTGGGCATCTTATATCAACGCTGTGTCTTGGATCTCCTCCGTTGTTGATGCTGGTTGATGGATACTTCACTGGGGCCTGGGCAGATGATATTAAATATGGTTCAGACCTCAACATCCAGTCCAGGGAATGTGTTCGAAGTTACCATAGTAGGCACCAGAACTTCAGTGATGCTTCGGGAGATTGGCTAACCCTGATTCGCCGATATAGAAGCATTAATGCTGCTCAAGGGGATTGGATAAACCATTCGAGGGGATTGGATAGAACTGATTCGCTGCCACAGAAGCATAAATGACGCTCGATGTGATTGGCTGAACCTGACACTGATATAGAAGCTTTAACTATGCTTGAGGGGGATTGGCCAAATCTGATTTGCTGGTGGATGAAAATGAGTGATGCTACATGCACGCGGAAAAAGATCAGTTGAGGTCCACAGGGTCAGCCAAGCTTTACCTGGCTGGTTAGAGTATAGAGTCAGACGGTGCTGTTTCTTTGTCACACGGATTGACAGTGTGAAACCATTTGTAGAAGAGAAGTTGTCCTTACAAAATTAATAACACTTTTTATATAAAAAGTAAATTCGCAGTAAATGCGTAATTACCTTTGTAATGTTCTTTAGAGAGTGGGAATGTGAAGACAGACACCAGTATACTCACATTCATAGATACACACATAAGCACTCAGACACATTGTGATACTCAGTCAAACAAAAGCACTTACAGACACCAAGACACTCACAAACACCACAACAATCACAGACACCACAACAATCACAGACCACAACAATCACAGACACCGCAAGACTCACAGACACGCACAAGCACTCACACAAACTGAGACACTCACAGACACACAGAAGCACTCACACACACTGAGACACTCACAGACACGCACAAGCACTCACACTCACCGAGACAATAACACACACAAGCACGCACACACACTGAGACACTCACAGACACACAGAAGCACTCACACACACTGAGACACTCACAGACACACAGAAGCACTCACAGACAGACACAAGCACTCACACACACCGCAACACTCACAGACACGCACAAGCACTCACACTCACCGAAACACTAACAGACACACAAGCACTCACACACACTGAGACACTCACAGACAGACACAAGCACTCACACACACCGCGACACTCACAGGCACTTACACTCACTCAAAGACTCACGCGCACATAGATTTGCACACTCGTTCACAGCACAATGTGACGGGAGCTTGGTGAAACACAAGGCACATCAGGGAAGGTGGAATACCATAACAACACGCTGCCATATTGTTACACTATTCCACCCACCTTAACTGTGAGCCCTTGGGCGTGGCCACGCCGTAGCCCTTGGAGTCCAGGTTGCCCCCGACCTTCATGGTGTCGCACGGCTTGCGCTGCTCTGTGTACTCGTTCATGGTGGACTCCAGCAGGAAGGCGTACTTCCCTTTGGACTTGCGCACCCGGGCGACGCCCTCCGCCGTCGTCTTGGTGAACACCGTGGGCTCCGCCGACTTCATGTAGCTCCACATCTTCTCATATACAGCAATCTTTGATCTCTGTGTTGGGGGGGACAAGCCTTTTTTTTTTTTTTACAGGTACATATTTATTTTTTTAAATAGTCATTACTCTGCTGATGATTGCAGATGTATTTTACGATTTGATGTATTTAATATCTCCAGTGCGGATGTTTAACTTGTCTTTTAATACATGAACATCCTAGATATGACTCATGAGTCCAGTCTTATATGAGCTTCCCCCTCTATGCTTCCATCTGCAGGCCCAACGGAGGCATATTTCTGTCTGACGAGGCTCCACACCTGTGGTACAGGTTGTGAAAGCGCCACCGATGAGCAGCCTGCTGTCCGTCCTGGGACCAGTAGAGCCATTAGTCTTACAAGGTGTCTGAAGCCCCCTCATCCTTCTCTCTTTTTCTCTTCATCATCCCATCACTCACCACTCACTTGCTTTTTTTTTTTTATTTTTACACATGCTGTGTCACAGAAACACATTTGCATGCTGATGTATCACTGCGTCTGCAGGATCACTGGGACAGTTCAGAGGTCACGACAGCCTCAGCACAGCAAATAGACCAATGATGCTTGGCTTCAAAGCCAATCCCTGGCCCGTTCCTTATTGGGCCAGACATTATGCTATATTTTATCGAGATTTTCAGCCTGCGCGTGAAAGATGTGTTTCTTCTCAGACTTATCTCTCACACACAAAGGTGTGAACCTCACCCTGTGTAAATCAAGGGCAAAAGCAAGGATGTGCAAATATTTTCAACATGTTCAGCCTTTTTCAGCTCACAGCTCCCATGATCTTAAATGGAGCCACTCACCCTGAAGAATTCTTTTGTGGACCCTGAGTCCAGCGTCCCGTAAGCAATGTCTGTCTGCTTGGCCAGGTCCTCCGCACTTTCAATGGGGGACACCATCCTCTCGACTGTGAGGAAGGCAGCTAGGTTGGCGGTGTAGGAAGAGATGATGATGAGGGTGAAGAACCACCAGACCCCACCCACGATGCGGCCAGAGAGGGACCTGTGAGAGTACGGGGGACAAGAGGTGGTTCAGTGGAGCTGTAAGCTACCAGTGGAACACAGCGCCTGGCTCAGTGTAATCCAGTCAGCCAGGTCACTGTAATAGCTGATCTGTATAACAGCCACATGGGTGAGCAGTTGTGCTACAACATGCTTCTGTGACCTCTAAAGTGCTGCAAGTTGGAGAGTTAAGCAACACCTTACATGCTCCAAGGAAATGAAAATGAACAAGACCTGGACATTGTGTTTCTTTGGTGCGAAGCATGTGAGCTCAAGCCAGACCAGAAGACCTTACAAGAGGGGGACAATTTCGAAACTCAAACCTAGGCTGTCAAACCAGAAATAAACTGCTGTTCAAAGAAACTGTAGAAGGAGAAAGAGGCACAAGAGGCGGGACTGAAATCTCTGCAGCACATTACACTCCTTCTTTCGGTCAGAGAGAGATTAGCTGTGCTTTGTTTACAGAATGTACACAGTAAAATGGTTAGAATTTCTGAAATTCAGAGTCGGTAAAGATCTAGTGAAAATCTACTTAACATTGTTGAGTGTCCAGACAGACCTGGATCCCCTTTGACAGAATAACAAGAAGATGTACAATAAATAATTGGCCCGTAATACACAAACTTTAAAAAGGAACCAGGGGTACAGCAACCAAATCAGAAGAATTGCATCAGGACTTCAAAATCCCAACCAGCAAACCGATGGATGAAACCAGAACAACTTTATCAGAAACACGAGAACCTGGACATCTGGACCAGGTCAAACAGTGAAATAATATAGTCATCTGAAGTATAATTAAAAAAAGCAGTGGGGTGGCAGGCTTTGGAGAAGATTTAGCTGATGTTAGCACTCAGTCGTGGACCCCCTCACTGGGACCAGCCTGCTTACCATCACTGATCCATTCTGTTCTGGTGAGAGACAGGTTGAGTAAGAGCATAACAGTGCAAGAGTGCGGAAAGAGCCGTCGACTAACAGCTGTCCGTCAAATGCTTGGAGTAAATCTGATGCATGGTCCAGGCTACTCTCGCTCTGTTCCACGGGCTGCTACCAAATTCCACTGTAATAGCAGGAAATCAGCTGTGTTATGCCTCAAGCCAGACACAATCAAGGTCTGTGTCCCACTGAGGTGCTCCTACATTTTCATTCCAGGGTGATTATGGTCAACCCCTGCCCATAGGCCACGGAGTGCGGAAAAAAAAAACAGGAGTGTTAAATTTGTCATTGCATGAAATCACCTGAAATGAGTTCCTTTTACTTGGAGGCTTTTTGGGGATTTACAGGCAACTGCTGACTGAATAAACCCGATCAGACTGAATTTCAGAAGCGAAGTCGGCTTCATACACTTACATCCATATAGACAGACGAACTTAGACCATAAATACTTTGTATGCAAACAAAACTGCAATCGCACGTCGTCCTGTTCAATTCCTGAAGGACATGAGGTCATTTCCATTGTACAGGAGTGTCCTACTTATTGAATGTGAAGTGGTTACCATGCAGAAGAAATTACAGCCAGGATAAACCCTAACCCTAAACCTAACCCTAACCCTAACCCTGCTCTCTGGCAGGTACGCACAACATGTCCAAGGGCGATTTTCCTCCCTTTCAAGATGCAGCATTATGTATGATTCCTTATCATTCCTATAAAAGTGTGAATCCTTATGGCTCTACAAAGCAAACTGGATAAAAATATAGGTCTACTATGACTGCATCAAAATCTTGGGTCCGCTGCAGCGTCCGGCCAATGCCAGGGCTGAGGGGCACCATTATTTTGATAGCATTCTAAGTACCTTTGGAGTCCTGGCGCGGTGCTGAGTCCTGTCACGTGACGAGCCACTTTTCTGGGGGGCTGAAAAATACAGTCTTTCTTTGTTTAAAGGAACCGAGAGAGGCGAGGCCTCCGCTGTTACGAGCGTGACGGGTGAAGCGGGGTGTGCTACACAGAGACGACCCCCCCCCCCCAGGGCTACGGACCGGCGGGACACAACGATGGATCTGCTGTAGTGTCTGACTCGTGCGACAAATGTGGATGTTGACAATTATTTGCTCACCATGAGATGGGCAAGGTACTATCCCCTCACCCCATATCTCCAGCTTTAGGTCAACACCCACCCAGCCACCCACCCAAAGCATATTGGAAAAGCAGGACGAATGGAAAGTTGTATAGGACAAAGGGATGTAGTCATGATGTGACTTTGGACATGACTGCAGATCTTGTCACGTGACCATCCAGCAAGAAGCATGAAGAAGCTAAGGGAAACACTCAGGCTGGCACAGATAGAGCACACTCACGTATACACACACAGTCTCTCTCTCACACACACACACATAGCTAATATTTGTACATTATAACACAAAATGACAGCTGTACTGTTAATGATTAACGTAAATATATTCAGCAAATTGCAGAAACACTTTACGGCAAAATTTACGTCCTTAACAAAGCCAACAAAATTTGCTCTTGTCTAACGGTCACATATACAGATTTGGATGAGTTTCTTTGCTTGTCTTGATATTCTGAATATGTTGCGCAAATTCAGCCTACTGCTCAGGATAGGGATCAAATTCTATAAACGGGAAAAAACAAATTGCAGGTTACCATGCAGAAGATGAGTGGAAGACGTGACCTCAGTCTGCTATTATTGACTATGAGCTACTACCCTTAGACGTTCATCATACGCTATCGTTCAGTTTGCTGTCCGTTCTGATGATGTGTGAACTATGACAGTGAGCTCAGTGGAGTGACAGCCAATGGGCTCAACTCCTGGCTGGAATAGAAGGGATATATAACTAAAGGAGCCCTAATTGGGAGGAAAGGCCAATTCCACTCACTGATGGTGGGTATCTGAATTAAGCTGAGGTGACAAGACACATAGGACTAAAAAGTTTAAACTTTTTAAAAATCAAACTAAGACCAGAAAGTGACTAAAAGGTTGAACGTCCAAGGCCATAACAGGCTCAGCTGTTGTACCCACAAGAATGTTACAGTAATAGGATTAACTAGCAATTGAAGGCATCAGGATGCCATCTGAAAGGATTTGTACGGTATAAATGAGAAGGTGTGGGGTTTTCCAGGACTTTCTTTGGCTTGGACCATGCATTAAGGGGCAGACAGCTAAAATGGAGGTCTTTTCAGGACCACCCACCTGGGCGAAATGTCACAGCCCTGCTGCATGAAGGCCCCCAGGGAGAACCAGAGGCTGTTGAAGATGCCAAACTCATTTGGCGGCTGGTCACTGGGCAGTCCATCTGCACCATCCTCAGGCTCCTCCGTGTGCCATTCATAGGGGCTGAAGCGGCTGACCAGGAACAGCACCACGCTGACGCCGATGTAGGCGAACACGATGCACATCCAGATCTCGTAGGCTAGTGGGTCCAGGAAGGAGAATACGCCCGGCTTGGACTTCTGTGGCTTCTTGATCATGATGGAGATGCCCAGACTCATGAAGGGTTTGGAGAAGTCGATGACCTCCTCCCTCACCAGGGTGATGGTCAGGGGAGCCACAGCAATCTCTGCTTTCTTTTGGGGAACAAATAATTAGAAATGCGATTCAGATGTATTTCTGTTCCCTCTTTGCTTGAAGAAAGTTGAAATGATCATGAACCATCACAGAGGCTGACAAATGGTTTCACCTTTAGAAAAGCTAAAGGCGAAACCTTTTGCCAATCTCTGTAATTTTTAATAGGGAAAAAATTCCTTAATTTAATATTTTTCACTGAGTTGCTTAACCTTCTGCTTATGACCACAGATTTGAGATGTCTTTAAAAATGTTTTTTTTTTTAAAGTTTCACAATGACTGCATCATGGGAATTGTAGTGTTTTATGGAATTTCTTGCATTCATTTTACCTCCAAGCAAGACCACTGACCTGCTTACAAGCCACAGAGCAGAGAGGTCATAACAACCTTCACCACTTTTCATTCTTTTTCCTCTAGTTGTGTTTTTTTTTTTGCATTCTGCATTTTGTGTTGCAACGTCACTGTGCAATTTTAAAATGAGCCATTTTAATCCTATGGGATTAATTTAAAAGCCTGTGATGGAGCAGTGGTGTAGGGACAGAGAGTGATAAGTCCTGAAATTCCAAACGAAAATTGGGTGCAGCTGTGGAGGTCTGCAAGCTCGTAAGGCTCCTTTTAAATCTGCAAACCAGATGACTTGTTAGCGACTTAAGAGCTTTTTCCTCCTTGCCTCAGCTGTTGAAAGCTTAAAATTAATCCAAGAAAGAAATTAAACTTTTTGTTATGACAGGCTGACACTCTCAGAGGGAAGAAGGAGGATTCAGGCAGACGCTGCTGCACTGGCTTTTGGATGCGGCTCTTAGGTAAGGACTTGAGCCGCGCTCTCTAGACTGGGAAAGACTGACGCCCACACTGACTGTCCCCACCTTTAATGCAGTGCATGAAGCAACTACAGACCCATTGCCATGCACTGCATTCCTCCCCTGCCCTGATTCTCCGTGCTACCCCCGCCTCTTCCACTGCCCTACTCTCATATTCCATACCCTACTCCCCTGTACTTTTTACCATATTCTCTCATACTGTATGCCCCCCCCACCCATTCAAATCAGAAATTCATTCTGATTGGTCAGAGGCTTCACACCTGGCTTACGAGTAAAGGAAGGCTGGAAAATCAGCAGTGCTTGGACCTTGAGGGCCATAATTTGAATAGCCCTGCTCTATGCCATACTCCCATATCCTCCTGAGACCCCACCCATTCATTTATGTCCATTGTAGTGGACATTTTGTTTTTGCATCTATCTTTACACTGATGTAAGGAAACGTATTCATTCCTGTAGTACAATAAAGAGGACATGATGTGGAATTAAAAATAAAAATAAATTTGAAAAAATCTAAATTGTAAGATGTCTGATTTCCTCCAAAGACATAGAAAATCACAAATAACCTAAAATTGAAGGACACTTTTGTACCTTGGGTCTCAGGAGGTGTTTTGTACCCTACTCTCTCATGTTGTATACCCTGTACCCAATCTGACACAGCATATACCACACCATATATACTGCTTTGTACTCGAAATCCTCATGTATAGCATACTCTGCCATATTTTCCTATGCATTTTACCCTTCACCTTCATACTTTATACTCTATGCCATTGATTCTTCAAATTGACTCTTAGTTTGTCCTCGCTTTAGAATCCCTTGGTATGCTCATATCTTTCCTAGCATGACTGCTGTAAAATTAGTACTAACACTTCACTTAAGGCCATGTTTATAGTAATTTATATACACACTCATACCACATAATAATACATTTATAAAGCATTGTAAACATTGCTATGTATATTTATCAAAAGGCATAACACAGTATAGCCATGTGTATTATGTAAGCACTCTCCTATGGGACTGTCGCAGAGCTTTTCTAGGGCCTTGCTGATCTGTGGAGATTTCTACAGCATATGCATACACCTCTCCCTTACCCCATACACAAGTTCCCCAACCATGCCATTCCAGATCTTTGTCTCAGGGTCCCGGGCACCATATTTCCCATCCGGCACAATTGCGATCTTGTACTTGATACCGATGTGCTTGGCGATCTCAGAGGCGAGGTCCACACAGTATCCTTCATACTGGTCATTGCCCTCAAACATCTCCCAGTTCTTCTTCAGCATCACGTATGGGCCCTCCTGCAACGAACGGAGGAGAAGCTGACTGCCTGCAGCGACTACAGTGACAAGAAGGCAGCCATCAAACACCCTCAGCACATAGACAGAAGCCCACACACTGACCCTGAATGATCCTTGCAACACAGAGCCCGAAACAACTACCACGTTTGATGGCATGGACCACATGCAAACATATGCTGATCACAAACAACCACACAGAGACCTCACACTGACCACACAGAGACCTCACACTGACCACACAGAGACCTAAAGCAGGAAAATGTTCTGATCACTAACAATCACATCTTGGAGAAACACACATGTCACAGAATTATATAATGGACCCCAAGGGCATCCTTAGGCCTATTTTAGGAAGGCTTTAGCACCCCAAAGTGAATTTTGGGGGGGGGGGGGGGGGGGGGGGGGGGGGGGGGGGGGGGGGGGGGGGGGG
>JAODJX010000051.1:6370300-6389595 GCA_026776945.1 Isichthys henryi
GGGAAAACACATCTATTCAAAATACAAAACACATTGGGCAATTGAAAATACTTAGACACACACCTGAAAATACTTACTTACAAAATGGAACACCAATCAGCCAGCTACAAAAACACCTCACTTAAGCCATTTTGAGAACTTTGCAAGCATGGAAGCAGGGAGAGCTAGAGGAAGAGGAAGAGGAAGAGGAAGAGGAAGAGGAAGAGAGAGAGAGAGAGAGAGAGAGAGAGAGAGAGAGAGAAAAAAACTGTTTAAAGTTTCGCCAAAGAAGTGACTGATTCAGTAATTAAGTTTTGGCAATTGGCAGTTTTGTTCCAAGAATGAGGTATAGTGTTTCAACAATTCAGAAAAACTGTATCTGCAAGCAAAAGGTTTGTCTAGTAGCGTCTTCAATTTTTTGCTAGTGTGTAATGACTGCTCAGTAGTGTTTATGTACCGACGGATTTGATGTGTGATCTGAAAGCAGTGTTTGATTTGAGCAAAGATACAGTTTTGAGAAAATTGTTTGATTTTAAAAGATCAATGAAAGGTTTTGCAAGTGTACCTTGGATTTTAAGGTTTGTGCTTAGTCGTTTGAGAAAAGGAGATTTTAGGAAATGTGTTTTAGCATTTCAGAAAAACTGTAACTGTATGTGATGTTGATCATCAGTGGAACAGCTTTGCTATGTTTATGAACTTTGAGGGTGCTTGGCATTTTGCTCCACTGAAGAGGATAGAGCCAGCATATTGGACAAGGTCTGAGTGTCTTACTGTCTGACCTTGCAGGGACAGAGTCTGAGTGTGTTATGGTCGGATTGTGCAGTGACAGGGTCTGAGTGTGTTATGGTCTGACCTTGCAGTGACAGGGTCTGAGTGTGTTATGGTCTGACCTTGCAGTGACAGGATCTGAGTGTGTTATGGTCTGACCTTGCAGTGACAGGGTCTGAGTGTGTTATGGTCTGACCTTGCAGTGACAGGGTCTGAGTGTGTTATGGTCTGACCTTGCAGTGACAGGATCTGAGTGTGTTATGGTCGGACTGTGCAGTGACAGGGTCTGAGTGTGTTATGGTCTGACCTTGCAGGGACAGGATCTGAGTGTGTTACGGTCGGACTGTGCAGGGACAGGATCTGAGTGTGTTATGGTCTGACCTTGCAGGGACAGGATCTGAGTGTGTTATGGTCGGACTGTGCAGTGACAGGGTCTGAGTGTGTTATAGTCTGACCTTGCAGGGACAGGGTCTGAGTGTGTTATGGTCTGACCTTGTAGTGAGAGAGTCTGAGTGTGTTATAGTCTGACCTTGCAGTGACAGGATCTGAGTGTGTTATGGTCTGACCTTGCAGGGATAGGGTCTGAGTGTGTTATGGTCTGACCATGGGATTATGTAGGGACAGGACAGTAGCCATTTAACTGACTGGATATTGAAGATATTGCAAAACTAAATGTCTTTTTCAATTTCATAATCTTCATAGTAGCTTAACTGGTGAAGCTCTTTAGGAGTCTAATTAGCATGAAAACCACTTTAAATGAATCTCCACCCCTTGCCCAAATTTACCCCAAGGTCAGTTTTTCAAAGTCACCAAAGCCCAGACTATTTGTAAGATGACAGGAGAGAGCCAGAGGAGGCCCAGAAGCAGCAGAACCTTTGGAAGATAAGAGGGATAAACAGCCAGCAGACAGAAAACATGCCCAGGATCTTCCTACAATGTCATCTCGGCTAATAAAGCTGGCAAGAAACGATAAGAGCTATTAAACGATAACGGGATGAAGAGTTCCCTGCAGCCCACACACTCCAATTAGCCTGCCATTAGTTCATTACTTGGCGCTGTTCTGTGGCTTCTGTACACTTCCAGGTTTATGTCTTCAGATTCTCCGTGGACTCGGAGCAGAAGAAGCCATTGCCCGCACAGCGTCAGTATTCTCTCTGCGTTATTCCCCTGTGAACAGGAGTTAAACATGCCCATGTGATTATGAGAGAGGGAAAGCTGGTATGAGGGAGGGGCCCTGCTAGCTGCAACAGTCACATGACTGCTCAGCTGACCTAACGCACACTTCAAGCGCCACGCAACTCTAAATCATGGTCTGCTTATGCCTGCCATATTGCTCGCCTCCAGGAACTTACCAGGAGGATCTCACATCACTGTGGTATCCAGAAAGGTGCTCAGCAGGGCATTAACTATAGTACCGGGTGATTCAGCTTTTCAGTTGTAGGCCATTATTCACATGTACCGCCTCCCACAGAGCTGCCAGCCGCGGCCAAGCCAAATCCCAAATATTCACCCCATTTCTCCATATAAACGTCCGGAATCCTCCATCTAACTGCAGCTGCCCTCCCTCCTCCCCGCAGTCTGTGAGATGGATGGCTTCTGCCCCACTAAACCTGCCATTTCCATTTTATGGGCCTATTAATACGCTTTACGGTCGGCCAGGAGTAGGCGGTTAATATCGCTCCTGTCACACGGGTGGAGGTCCATGTGGCCGGTCCCGCTAATGAGGCTGATGGTCCTGTAAATCTGGCCCATGCCGTGGGTGACCCAAACCCCCCAATGACACAGGAAGTGACACAGTGAGTTCCTGCAGCAGAGTCATTGGCTGGCCAAGCATTATGGGAAATAAGGGCCATATGGAATTTGATTGTGCTGTAATTTTTGTTCCCTCAAAGTTACATTGTTTGCCCTTCACTGCTACAGTGTTTTTAGGTATAAACAGTGCTCAGAAAGTCTTAATTCTGTAAAAATGTTGAAAACTTATTGGTTTCATAACAAAAGTCCATTGACAAGCAATGTTTAACATATCTGCACAGATCTTCCACAGAGACATTTTCTTTTTATTAAGTGTCATAATTTTTTTAACTGACTCATACAGTTCTGTTCTTTCCATTTTGCTATTAATTGCGATCATAGTCACTGGCTCTCAAAGGGACACTAAACACAAATGTTTGGTTTTTATGTTATTGCAGAGGTGTTACTAATTAAAATGGACTCAATGAGACTGCTTGGCAATGAAATATTTAACTCTGGACGGCTCTTTAAAACTTTAATTTGGGATTCTATTTATGAGTACTTGAAATCAAAGCTTTACTTAAAACTATTGGCTTTTCCTAATCTGATACAGTATATAATTTTTGTAAACAAATGAATAAAGTAGTGATTTTTGCTATAAAACCAAAAAAAATGCCAATAATTTTTTTTTTATTGAATTTAGCAAGCCTCCTTAGACTTTCTGTGAATACTGTATCTTGTTGATTCAAAACAAAATACCCGCATTAGTGTGCACATACTCGGTAATGATGTCACCCACATTAGTGTGCACATACAGTACTCGGTGATGATGTCACCCAAAGCTCCTCTTATTCCGCAGTGTCCTGTTGGGTGACCTCTCAGTCCTCTACAGCCGTGACCTCACTCATTCAATAGAGCACCTCTCACTGCCCCAATCCCTTCGTTTATTTACTCTCTGTGTGATTACCTTGATTTCCGTCCATTCTTGCTTAGCTCTCCTGCCTCCTGATCCTGTTCCTAAGGCGACAGGAAGAGATCCACCACTGGCAGTTGCTTACACTGCTCCCAGCACTCCAGTGTTAATCAGAGCCATGTTACAATGAAGCCCAGCAACCGCGCCATTTACCAAATTAAAACGCGTGAAAGGATGACGAAGGTGCTGGCGGAATATTACAGACTGTCTTAGCACGATTTTCACCAAGAAAAACTTAAGCCTGCTGTTGAGTAGGCGGGAATCGCGAAAGACTGAACACTTTGTGGTCCACGTTGTCCCTGAAAGCAGCAGAGTCAAAGTGCAGAATATGATGATACATGTAGCTGAGGCTGTTAGCTGTGTGGCTTGCTAGTCGCACAGTGTGTTAGCCATGCAGTGTGTTAGCTGTGCAGTGTGTTAGCTGTGTGGCTTGTTAGTCGCACAGTGTGTTAGCCATGCAGTGTGTTAGCTTTGTGGCTTGTTAGTCGCACAGTGTGTTAGCCATGCAGTGTGTTAGCTGTGCAGTGTGACTGCTGTATGGTGTGTCTGCTGTGTGGTATGATAGCCATGCAGTGCGTTAGCTGTGTGGCTTGTTAGTCGCACAGTGTGTTAGCCATGCAGTGTGTTAGCTGTGCAGTGTGACTGCTGTATGGTGTGTCTGCTGTGTGGTATGATAGCCATGCAGTGTGTTAGCTGTGCCCAGTGTTGGCTGTGTTGTATGTTAACTCTGCAGTGCTTGCTGTGTGGTGTGATAGCTGTGCAGTGTGTTAGCGGTGCGCCTTGTTTACTGTGCACTATGCTTGCTGTGTGGTGTTTTAGCCATGCAGTGTGTTAGCTGTGCGGTGTGCTTGCTGTGCAGTGTTTTAGCTCTGTGGTCTGCTTGCTGTACAGTGTGTTAGCCATTTGGTGCGTTAGCCGTGCTGTACCAAGATCCGTGATTTCCCTCTATCATGCTGGTAAATAACCGCATGTCAGCACTGTTGTTAGCCTATATTTATCCTGTGCACTTTTCAACAGTCGGCGACAGAACATTATGCGATTCAGGTGTGAAAATGTGTTTACGCTGAATTTTATATTTAAGATCCAACATCAGGCCAGGCAAGCAGCACCCTTTAAACAAGGACTGATAGAGACATCACACTGATTCTAATGAGGAGTTACTGATGCCTTCACATGCAAAACTTCTCATGGGCGAGTGCAAGAAGCGGTCAGCCCTCCGCTGGTGTTGGCATGGAAACCAGCCTTCCATTGTCAGTACAGCGTGAGTGACAAGCCAGGAAAAAGGAGCAATGGTAAGCTGGTAATTGTGTATGGGAAAATCCTCTGGCAGAGTACCGGAAGGGACACAGATAGGTAAATCCCCTGGTGGTGTACCAGACAGGATGTGGATAGGAAAACCCCCTAGCAGTTTACTGGATTGGACATGGATAAATAAATCCCCTGGTGGTGTACCGGACAGGACGCGGATGGGTAAATCCCCTGGTGGTGTACCGGACAGCACACGGTTGGGTAAATCCCCTGGTGGCGTACCGGACAGGACGCGAATGAGTAAATCCCTTGCTGGTGTACCGGACTAAACGCGGATGAGTAAATCTCCTAGTGGTGTACCGGAGAGCAACTGTGATGAGTCCCCTGAATATGGAGATATGCTAAGATATGCATTTGCATTCAGTGTCTCTCCTGTTTTCTGAACTGAACTTGGTTTTTGATATCCACAAGCCCTTCCACCAAGAAGATCCTGGACCTACAGCTCATATGAGAGCCTCAGTTTTGAATGCCAAAAACACATCACACATTAGCTGTAGCTGTAGCCTTCATGATTATACATCATCCTGTGCATCACTAGATTTAAATTCAAAATGCCATAGATGCCTAGGCTTTACCCATGTGTGCTTGTGTACTGTATATGTCTATGTGCTTGTGGATATCAGTTATCTTACCCTGAACACAGGAATGAACTTGATTAATCACAGAATGTCAGCTTGTGAGTTTGAGCTAGTATTTATCTAGCATTTATAACGATCTGATCTACAAACTAATGTCCTCCTGTCCCAGAACACCCCTCTGCAGAACAGAATGTGCCCAGCAGTCATATTAATAGCACACAGTGACCTTCACTGTTAACTGTGACTGTGCTTTTTCTTTCTGTTGTATTCATGCTCAGCATAAACTACAAATCACAAAAGATCAGCAGCATACTCCTGCTGGAGAAGACTGTGTGTCACACAAGTACCGGCCACTGTCTATTGCTATGGACCGAGACTACAGTATGCTCCTGATTGATAGCTCATGGTCAAGCATTGTGAAAGACCTTATTAAGACCTCCTGTCTTTGCTATAATGCACATATGTAAGATCAAAATTCATGCCTGAGATTCTCCCTGAATTCATGGGTCCACAGTACAGAACACTGTACCGATCAACTAAAATTCAATCCAATTGATTTTTATACAGCAAACCTTCCTAACAGTTGCCCAGATGTGTCAAACAGATCAAAGGCCATCAGAACACTGCAAAGAATTCCTTCAGAATACTCACTATGTTTACATGCACAGCTTAGTCGAACTACGGTTGTGGCTCAACTACGCCATTTAATCGGACTACTGCCCTTGTCCCAGCATACATGCACGGGAGGGGAATCGAATTATTGATGTCCAACTCCGCTACAATAGGTGACGATATGGCTCCTTTCAGCTTGTACAACTGGGCTTTTTTCGGTTGACCAATTACATCATAGATGTGGAAAAAAAAAGTAATAAGGGATGTGTGGATAAATGAAGTGACACAAACTTCTGGCAGAAGAACAGATAGAATGAGATCAGGGGAGAATAACAAGAAATGATGTGTTTTGTATAATATTCTATGACAGTACAGTATTGGAAATTTTTCAAATATTGTAATGTGATTTTGTTGTAAGAAATATTGGGGTATCTCTAAAACAAAAAAAGGAGTTCAGTATAAATTTTTCATGGACTTGTAATCTTTATACTGATTTTTAACCATATATTGAAAACGAATAATAATTAAAATTGCAAAACTTGCTAGGTTTTTTTTTTCCTATGACAGAGTAAAATGTTTTAGTGAGACTCCCTGTGCTATAATATCTGTACCAAACTGAGGGTAAAGAAAAGGCTGATCTTAATCTAGCTGACTAGCGATGTAAGACCTCCATGTGCATAACATGATGTTTGTATTAATATCGCATGTCGTCAGTCCTCCGCTACGCTCCAAGCTTCCTCTGTTACTTCCGGGTCAAAGCCCACAGGGGGGACCCTGTGGAGAATGGGCTGAGCGCCTAGGCCAGTTTGTGTCCTACTGAATTCATACATGCAGTAGTAAATTAGGAGTAAATCGACTCCCATTTTCAAGGTGTCTTATCCCAAATATAAGAAATTCGATTTAGTACAATTTCAGTTGGACTAATGTGTTTACATGCGCTTTAAAAAGTCCAGTTTTAGTTGGATTAACACAATAATTAGATTTTTCTTAGTATGCATGTAAACGTACTCACTGAAAAGTACTCCAGCACACTGCAAAGAACTCCTTGCACTTTAAAGAACTTCTTCAGAACACTGCAAAGAACTCCTTGCACTTTAAAGAACTTCTTCAGAACACTGCAAAGAACTCCTTCAGAACACAACACTGGCAGTTCTTCAGAACAGATATCTCCTTCTCTCCTGCTGTACTACCCCATAATCAACTCTTTAATGTTAACTCACTAATTATCACGGTACAGCTATTAAGGTAATAATCTTCTAATTGTGAGACAATTCTGTCTTTGTATGCGATTCCAGCCTGTGTTCAGGGTTGCAGCTGATGATCAGAAAGCCATCGTCTGGTGTTTGTGGTGAGCCTTACTTTCAATTACCATCATCAATACCCCAGCCTTTACCTCCTTACGTAGTGCTAATACCTGCCTTAGGGTACTTCCCAGTACAGAGATCAAGAAAATAGTGACCTGCATAAACGGGAACGATCCCCTAAACCCATAAAAGGCATCTGAGCAGGGCTCCTTCAAGCCAAGACAAAATAAAGAACAATGTGAAGGTTGGTTATGTATTACATGAGTAACAATTTTATGTTGCTGATCTGTCCATGAATTTGATTATGTTAACTGATTTACCCATTGAGGTTGCATAACTTAATGAGATCTGTTTACCTGATTACTCTTGATGGGATTGAGCCACGCGAATTGGATGGACTCATTTATAGGATTGTATTAGGGGACAGGGTTGTCATATGCAGAGTACTTTGGTAGTGGACCAGATGGACTATTTACTGAGGGCGTTAGAGCTTCTAGCTGAGAGTGAGGGCAAGAATCCACATGGACAAGTTCAGTGGAGGAGGCGGAACAGAGCCAATCAGCTGCCAGCCCCCCCCAAAAGCGCCACGGTGCCCTCAGAGGCCCGTGTGACCGAATCACTCTGTTAAGCACACAGCTAAATACATGATTTTGAACCACCCTTGCAAATCCACCTCTCACAGAGGTTAGAAACTGTAACATTTAACAAAACAGGCGGAAGAACAGGAAGTCAGAGGAGCAGAATGCGGCATGATTATAATAAAAATGAGTCTGATGACAGTGATAGTCATACTGCGGAACAGCGCTTTCCATAAACTGAGGGGGCATTTACATTTAAATGGGATTCTCATGAATAGAGCGCAATCACAGAGCATAGCGAAGACAGCTGCCGCCACTGGAGGGATCAAGCGATGCTCGGAGTGCCGGTGAACTTGGAAGGCCGAAGTCCAGCCCCTCGAAGGAACACAATACAGAAGTATCCACAATCCTCTGAAGCAGCCTGTGCTTAAGGGGTGGAGATGATTGGGCGCCAGAAGGGGGGCAACCTGATTTGAACTACAGCTAGAGCCTTTCGGACGCCATCCTTCATCTCCGAGCAAATCCACCATCCTGTTCCTGACAGTAGACAGCTGGGGGTCTTATTCTAGGGCATCTGCTTCCTCTCCTCCATCATCTGCCACTAGTAAAGCAAATACCAAGCATCTCCAGGGGAAGTTTTCCTACCTCCTCCATAAACAAACATGGTCTGGGTGCATCATCCAGTATTCCTGTACTGTACCCCACCTCCAAGAAATCCAGTCTGTACTGGTTCCCATCCCTAAGGAGTTTAGTCTGTGCAGGAGCCCCAGCCCCCGAATATTCCAGTCTATACCGGATCCCATCCCCAAGAAGTTTAGTCTGTGCTGGACCACCCTCTCCCTAATATTCCAGTCTGCACTGGTCCCCAACCACCAGTATTCTAGCCTGTACCAGTACTCCTCCCTCAGAGCCCCAGACAGCAACCCTGGTGTGAGCTGAGAGATAAAGGCTCGTTAACGCCCTTACACTGCCATGTGCCGTCGACGTGCTAGTCATGGCTAACGGTGTGACCGGACTCCATCTGCTTGATCTTCTTTGCTGTTCGATGGCCACGAGTGACACTATAAAAATACACTCCTGGGGGCGACAGGCACTCCTGGAGGTGACAGGGTGCATTCCCATAGATTATTCATTGAGATACTGCAGATCAAGGATGCTCATATGCAGAGTGACGTATGCAGGAACGAGGTTTCACTGTAACCCCAAACCTTCAGGAACCAGTTACAGTAAAACCTCGGATTGCGAGCATAATTCGTTCCAGAAACGTGTGAGAGAGAGAAGAACCATTGATTCAGTTGTGATTACATGACACTCGGCAGACAAAGTGTACACGTAATACTCGTATTGCAAGATCTCGCTGGTTTTTCAAGTTAAAATTTATTAACAATTTTTGCTTGTCTTGCAAAACACTCGCAAACCAAGTTACTCACAATCTGAGGTTTGACTGTACTGAAAGTGGGGTCTACTTTTCTGACTGCCAGACTCCTCCTCATATACCAGGTTCTTAAAGATTCTAGGTCTCAGTTTTGGTTTATTGTGTGTGTGTGTGTGTGTGTGTTTGGACAGATCAAGTGGGATAAAGCCTTAAACTTCATAACTTTTGGGGACATTTTTCAGCTCCCCATAATAGATAACCTCAATTTTATAAAAATCTGTGAATGCAATCAAAAAAACGAAAATGTCAAAAGTCTTGTGTTTTGTTTAGTTACTTATGGTTAAGGTTAGGGCTGGGAAGGGGTTAAGGTCATTGTGTTTGGTATTAGGGATTTTGTCATAGGAATGAATGGAAGATTCAATGTGTGAATGTGTGTGTGTGTGTGTGTGTGTGTGTGTGTGGGTAGGTTTTTCTTCCCATCTTCCTGATCCTCCCATTTTAGGAGGAAATACAAGACTGAGTCACTGTGTTACGAGGCAGTTGGAGTCAGTAGGTTAGGAAGCAGTGTGAGTCAGTGCATTAGGAGACGGCGTGAGTCAGTACTCACTGTCAGACTTCCTGTGGCTTCAAACCAAAAGCAACTTGGGCTGAGTCTTCACGTTTTCAGGCGCAGACAGGGTACATGGTGTTGGAGCTGAGGGGGGCACTGCCTATTTGTGCAGGACTTCCTGATGGGTTTCATTCTGCACATTCTGTATGAGCACAGGGGCACAGCAGGCAGCCCCTAGCTACAGAGGGGTGCTTAGGTAAACAATAAATAAGTGATAAAACCCACAGACTGAGACACAAGCACTGCCACACACAGCCATACCGCCTCACACAATAACGCCACATATTGTGTATTTTTCATGATGGATTTCTGTCCCACTGGGTAAGGAATACATTTCATGTGTAGATAAATCTTACTGTTGTCCTATTAAACCAATGGCATAGATTTGTCCTGTGCCCTGATTTAACACCAGTGACACATATTATGCAGCTGTGTGTCAGTCAGAGCACAGTCCCTGTCTGCAGTGCTACGGTGCAGCACGACAGTGCAGTATGCCAGTGCAGTATGAAAATGCAGTATAACAGTGGAGTATAACTGCAGTATGACAGTGCAGTATGATGGCACAGTATAACAGTGCAGTATGACAGTGTAGTATAGTATTGCAGTATGACAGTGTAGTATAACAGCAGTATGACCGTGCAGTACAACGGTGCAGTGTGACAGAGCAGTATGACAGTGCAATATAACTGTGGTATAACAATGCAGTATAATATTGTACTCCTGCCATCCTAATCATGAGTTTGAGAAGCTGCCACAGTTTGACTATCCCTACTGCATGGTCCTTGGGGTCCTGAGAGTCCTCATAGAAATTATGTGTGTGTGTGTGTGTGTGTGTCTGCCATCTGAGCCTGTCTCTGAGAAAGACAGATAGAGGGTCTAAGCAGATTATTACCAGGTTATGTTACATAATCCTGATGCTCAAAGAAGTCACTGCAGACATAGTGTGGGGCACAGCACTAAATCCTTCATTCCATCACCAGAAACAGAAGTGAGTGACACAGACCACAGGGGGCGTGATAGAGCCAGCAACCATCAGAGCACAGGAAGGAGAAAGAAGTGATACAGGCAAAGACAGAGGACTTTGCCTTTTCCTTACTCATGCACACAGAGATAACATATCACAAAAGAGTCACTGTTACTCATCCACAGAATCACCATACCTTACAAGAGTCATTGTTCCTCATCCACATACAGCCACTGTTACTCATCCACAGAGTTAGCATATGAAAAAGAGTCACTGTTACACTGTTAATATCACTAATCCACAGAGTTTACATATCATAAGAGTCAGTGTTACTCATCCACAGAGTTAGCAAGTCTCCAAAAGAGTCACAGGTATTGTATCTCCCAAGAAGCTACTGCAGCACGTTGAGTTCCTGTTACTGTGTCACACAAAATCACTGCGTCTCGGAGCCACTTCTGCTGTGGCATCATCTGCAGTATTTCTGTCTCCTTCGGCTCTTTCCTCATCCTGTCCCTGAAGTGACTTTAATGAGAGATGATTATCTCTGCTCACAGCGCATCAGCGGTCCAGCTCATGGCGCTGGATCCGTATCCCGAACGCACATATGGCTCGTGTTACAGGCTCCGGGTTCGATTGCACATTCTCTGCAATCGTACAGCCCAGGTAGCTTCCTGCTGTGGAGGGAATGAGGGAGGAAACAAACAGGCAATGAGCCGCACATGTTTACCGATGCCTGAAAGCAAGCGGTGGCTAGGGATCAGTGAATGTTTCACTGAAACAAACTTAAGTCCCTTATCATACGGATATCAATCACAATGACTGGGCCAGGACTATTTGGGGATAGACATAGAGTGAAGGGGATTGGGAGGAGAGGAAGTGGATGGGGAGAGTGAATGAACATCTCAGCAGGAGTATGCCAATAATGTCCCCGTCTGAGTTAGGTCTTCGCACAAGGTCACGCCGGTGAGTCCGAGTAGCTTGATCAGTTATCCGACCAACCCGAAGCAGCTCACAAGCAGCACCTTCACTAACATGGGGCAGGTCCACCCTGAAGGCTGTGCTGTGCCTTAGCACATCCCCACATCACCTTCATTTCCGTGTGAAGAAGAGCCTTCTGAGGCACGTCTACCCGGGGCACTTTGGTCACTTAGCTTCACCTGCAGCTTTCATCTGGCAAAATCAGCACCTCATGAATGTTGATTACATAACCTGAGATGCTGCGTCAGTCCTCCTTTCACATACCCTGCCTCCATAATTAGTCTGTTAGACCAGGGGTGGCCAATCTTATCCGCAAAGGGCCGGTGTGTATGCAGATTTTCACTGCAACTCCCTAATTAGACCACTAATTAGAGGACTGATTAGCTGAAGAGTCCTCACACCTGGATTTGAACAGCTGACCTAAAGGTTATCCCAAAAACCCGCACACACACCGGCCCTTTGCGGATAAGGTTGGCCGCCCCTGTGTTAGACTAATTATCCGTCCACACATTTGGCTGCTTGATCCCCTCCAAACAGCCAGACGTCCGCAATGAGCTGAACTTCAAACAGATGTTGTCCAAGGCTGAATATCCGAAGTGGCATAATTGATCAATTGGTCTAGTGTTAGGGCTGCATCGCAAATGCAGAGCTGCTGCATGGAAGCTTTCCAGTCTGCTGTGACGGTGAAGAATGAGCCTTGCGACACCTCTGTTCTCTTCGCTGTCAGGAACACGCAGCCAGACTGACTCTGCATGTGAATCTATGAACCTGGAGGAGTTCTGGCAGCAAATGTGACAGAAATTCTGAAGACTGCAGAGCCTTAAATCACGGCCCAAGATGGGTCACGGTATGCAGGCCAAGCAGAGAACTCATGACAGGGCATTTTTAGAGCATACGTAATCCATCGACAAAAGATGCATTCAGTCATATATTATGTCCATTTCTGTCCCCGGGTACTCAGCGTGGATCACACCCCAGCCCCACTCTCTCATACTTTCGTACTACAGCCCCTGTCCCTGAAGACCATACAGGATTTATTTCACCATCTTCGCCCTTCAGCACACCAAGCGGCTGACAATAGGTGGTCGAAAATGCTGAAATTTCTGTCACAATCTCAGGTGCTAGAGGCTCCTGTGCGTGCTGTTTTTACCCGATCATCGCTTTAAAAATCCGTGTGCGTACACAGAAATGCAGTGTAGAAATATGCACAGCTTTTCATTGTACTTAATATCACAACAATGTCAAATATATAAAATCCAGCCCAGCCTGCATGGCTGTGTTCCACCCCAGGGACTCTGGGGGCAGCAAAGTGCTGGGGCCCGGTAATCCTCCTCAGCCTGCCATACTGGCATCTTCTGTCCGCACAGCTGCCTCCACCACTATGCTCTCCACAGACGCCATCCGTCTCCACATAACCGAGCAGCCCAACGCCCGATCTTGGCAGAGAGCCTCTCGTCCAATGAGGTCACGTTCCTCTAGATACATGGGGAACTTTTGGCATCAGCTCAAGATGGAGCAAGAGCAGGTAGGGGGGTGCAGTTTGAGCTTGTTTACAAGCGTCAAACCAAATGGGGTTTCCAGTGCATGGCATTATGGGGGCTCCTCGCACACTAAGAAATGGTATCACCATTTACAGTATTGATTCTGAGGAGAAAGCCTTGTATCGATACACACTTTTGGCACCCTGTGAAAGTCGCAATGAGGTCTGTTAGACTGGGAAGCTGTGGTTTCTGGACTGGGAGGGTATAACGCGAGGATATCAGACAGGGATTAGACCAGAGAACTGATCAACTGACCTTGTGCACCTGTATCTTCTGGAGTATGAGGAGGCACTTTAGCTTATACTCTGAGAAGCTCTCTTACTGCCATTCCCACTGCGCCAATCAATCAAAAACTGTACAGCACAGTTAAGGGGTCAGTCTGCTGCTCTGCCTTCAGCAGAAAAACGTGTCAGTGCTTCCCACCACAGTGCAGGAGCTCAGTAAGCATGCGAACCGTATCTCACCATCACAGTGTCTGATAAAAGGGCACAGTTCTTATGCCTGGCTTTAGAAAAACACTCTGCGCCTAAAAAGACCAGTTGCAGACATTTTCTTTTGCATTTCTGTTTACACTTTCTGTACAGTGCCTAGAGAATGCTGGGAGATCCGGACACTGAGCTGATTTATGGGTAAGCAGATCTATGCCCGAAAGTGCTGTCTGGTGGCGGCAGAGTTCTTCATTTTCATGGTTCAGCCCCACATGACGTGTAAATGTGCTTCTGCATGGCCTCGTTCTGTGCTTGCGGGCTAAATCTTGAATCCCGGGTCAGTATCCCTGCTGTCTAACGGTGACGAAACTGGACTAAAAGACTCAGCTGGAGGGAAGCCATTGCTTGTACACGGGCTGTAGAAAATGCAGCAGCATTGGCTTTTCTGAGAATGGGGTCCCATGTCCTCCTGCATTAAACACACGATCAGCCCCCCATTCCCTGATTGGATGTGCCGTTATCGTCATGGTGGACCAGACGCGTTCAGATCAGGCGTCAGCAGCAAGCCACGCTGGATCTGCGATCCATCATCTGAGCGTGCGGCACTATTCAGTCTCAGACAAGGCTGAGAGCGTTTAAATCATGCCTTTGCTGAGTCATTATCTCCTTCTTCATGCCTTGTTTAGACCCAGGTCATGGTTTCTCTTTCAGGCCATGTGACCCAGATTAGCTAGGCATGAAAATTAGCTTTGGGTTATGTCTGTGTCTGACATCCTGTAACTGGGTTGCAAAACAGCATCTCAACCATGTGCAAATGTGCTCTGAAACATTTAGCAAGATTTTTCTATTGCAAAATAGAGTAAATAAGGACATTTTAAATGGTCTCTAATCTCGGTCATTTTCCTCAGTTTCATTTATGCGCACAATAGGCCCTTTGGGGTAGGAACTAGACATCAGTCATCTGTGAGACACGCAAGATATTCACACATGCAGCGACTAAGTTTTCTATGTCTTTGCAGAAACGCATGCAACCCAGGGCAGTAATGCGACGTCTGCACCCACTGACCTGCTGTCGGTTCAATTCACAAACCTATCTATATAACTTCATAACAAATCTGAGCCCCGTATTTCCACATGATGCCCGTAAGTGGGTTTGGTCTCCCTCTAACAGCACCAGAGTTCTGCCTGGGGGTATTACAGGGCCCTGGGTGCAAGTTTTATTCAGAACAAATAGGTCTAAGAAAGTTTCTGCCTAAGCTTTGGATGTGATAATGGCTACTGGCACAGAGAACACTTCAGTGTCTGGCACAGATAAATTATTCATACATTTCTACTGATTTTCAAAAATAAACATGGCTTCCTCTATGGGTCCCTCATTATGCTGAAGATGTAAGAGGCACTTGATGGGTCAGGATGGGGCTTCTGTGTGGCGAAAGGCAGGCTGCTGCAGAGCACGTTTGGTTTCCTCCAGGATCAGGACATCCCTCTGGTCCCTGTGCATGAACCCAGGGAATTCAGCGAGGCGGCAGAGTGGCAGCCGTGCATGCTGGGAAACATACCCATCCGCAAATCGAGTGTGACTTTCATAAACGGCCCTTAATGAACACGCTGCGCATGCCAGCTTTTTCCAGAGAGAATTTTAATAACTGGCTAAATAGCCAGTTTGTTAGCATGTAATCACCGGGGATGACTGGCTCCCTCGCTGGGAGGAGGGGGTGCGAGGGGACCTGGCTATAAATGCTTGTGTAAAAATGCCTGTGAGTGTGTGCGGGTTACTTCAGGGTGGGGGGGGCATGTCGTGATGAGATGCACGCGGGGGCGGCAGATGGCGATAAGCGCGGCTACTTTTAACAGCTGAAACAAATGTTTCAAACAAGTGTCTGTCTGTGCCACACGCGTGTTGCCAAGCGGCATCCTTGGCAGGAGGGGATTATGGGATATTCCAGAACAGTGTGAAAAGCATGAAGCCACCTAACGGGATTTGGCGTTGTACTCGATTAAATCCACTGCACCAAAACAACATCTCTGAGACGGGATTCTTTTGTTACTTGACATGGTTCCAAATTTCTTGTTAAATCTGCAGAATCACTTTCTTCTCCATTTTGACACGTATCTTTGATGGAAGATTCTCTGCCCCCGTCTGGTCACAGATGTCCACCAGGCTTAGTTTGAGACATGAACAGACACGAGGGACACAGGGGCAACTACTGCTAATTCAGTCAAGTCCATCCTGAAATGCAGATTCAAAATCTGTCAAAACAAGAGATTAAAAAAAACCAGGCCAGTTACTCACTGGACCTCCAGTGATGTGCCGAAGAGCACAAGAATCACAGCGTCAGTCACAGTGTGAAGTTTTATTGGCAGCAGCTGCCTTGGATTCAGACCGGTCACCTGCCAGACCAGTTACCGAACCACAGCATATTCCTCAAAGTCCTCAGTGGAGCGGGCTGGTCACATGAGGTTTAACACCTCGTGTGGGGGGAGATTAGATTAAAAGCAGCAGCTTAGATGGGAAATCTCCTTAACACGTCTAATGATCCCTGTCAGGTGGGGATGTCCCACGGCACGCTTGATCTGAAACAGACAGAATCCTGTAGAATCACACGCATGTAATAAGATTTCTATAACATGCTGGCTCAGACTACCCAGCATGTCTCTTCAAATCCAGCTCTCCTCAATGTTCCCAGTTTCCTGCTTGTATAGTTTATTATCATAACACGCTGATGATGTTTGCCAGTACATGCAGTGATGCAAAGACCTCACCTGCTCGTTTCCCATCATACTCAGCTCAATCCCCAATCATTAGCCTCAATGATATCTATCTATCTATCTATCTATCTATCTATCCATCCATCCATCCATCCATCCATCCATCCATCCATCCATCCATCCATCTATCTATCTATCTATCTATCTATCTATCTATCTATCTATCTATCTATCCATCCATCCATCCATCCATCCATCCATCCATTCCTCCTCTAACTGCTTATCTGGTACTGCATTATAGTGAGTCTGGAGCCAAATACAAGCACAGACCACATGCAGGGAACACCCAGCCCAAAAATGTCTATTTGTGCACCTAGCGAGTGAAAATGGTATCCTGTTTCCTGTCAGGCTTAAGGCTAAACCATGCTAGAAGGATGTCTGGTCTGTCAGGCAGATGGAAACAGCAGTGGTGATGAAGTGTAACGTGAGCCTCTGTGATGCTCCATAATCAGGCATGGGGTTGAGCTGCTCAGCTGTCCGTCATGCAGGGAGAGTGACCAACGTAATCTACTGTGAACACAGTTTTGTCTTAATGACTCCAGTGAGACCAATTAGGTACTTCCATTTCCAAGCAAATCCAGGATGAGCTCTGTGACAGGCAGAATGATAGGCCTTAATAAAAGAGGACCAGATGTAGCATAACATGACCCCCCAATGGACTGGATGTCATCAGCTTGGATCTGTCCTGAAAAGACATCAGGCTAGTTCAGCATCAGCATCCCTTACATGAATCCCTTGCTGAATGACAACCTTGTGAGCTGATGTGAAATCAGATTCCATTAACATGAAAATACTGAACAGCGATCTCATGAGCTGATCTGAGATCAGACTCCATTGACATGACCTTCTTGAACGGTGACCTCATGAGCTGATCTGAGATCAGGATCCTTTAACGACCACGCGGAACCATGACCTGTTGAGCTGATCTGAGATCAGACTCCGTTAGCATGATCATGCTGAAAGCCAACCTTGTAAAGTGATCTGAGATCAGACTCATTTAACATGACCATGCAAAATGATGAGCTTGTGAGCTGATCTGAAATCAGACTCCATTTATAGGACCATCCTGAATGATGAACTTGTGAGCTGATCTGAAATCAGGCTCCTTTAACGACCAAGCTGAACAGCGACCTTGTGAACTGGTCTGAGATCAGGCTCCTTTAACATGACTGTGCTGAACGGTGACATCTTGAACAGATCTGAGATCAGGCTCTTTAAATGCTGCCTCTGCGTTTCCGCTCGAGTGCTGAGCTGTTCCCTGGATCTGTATGGTCTTCTTGCTGCTCCCTGGCAGCTGGCTCGGCCCACAGCCCCAGCGCGGCAGACGGGGGGAGGGCAGGACACAGCAGGACACTAATGGGAGCGCACAGGGCCGCCGTTATGAAGCGCCGTGTCTTTGCTGCCAGCGATGCACTGCGCTACTCTCCCTCCATGCCGGCCAATGAAACGTGCCAAACTGGGCCATTTGTCACCAGCAGCGCACAGCCACCGTTCTGTGTGGCACTGAGTTTGCTGTGATGCCCCAGTCACATCCTAAACCTTCTATATTTTCCAGTCCATTTTCTCTGCACTGGGAACCTTTGTCATTCACAGGTGCTCCTGTGAAAGCCAATGGACATTAGTTAAACTCTAGTTACAACCTCAGCAGGAATCTCAGTGTAAAATCCACAGAGTAAATCTCTCACAGTGTAATATGTACAGTGTGAATCCCTGTCAGTGTAATCTCCACAATGTGAATCTCAGTATAATTTCCATAGTGTGAATCTCGCAGTGTAATCTCCACAGTGTAAATCTCTCAGTTCAATCTCCACAGTGTGAATCTCACAGTGTATCTCCACAGTGTAAATCTCTCAGTGTAATCGCCACAGTGTGAATCTCTCAGTATAATTTCCATAGTGTGAATCTCGCAGTGTAATCTCCACAGTGTAAATCTCTCAGTGTAATCTCCACAGTGTGAATCTCTCAGTGTAATCTCCACAGTGTGAATAGCTTTCACTCTCCAGCACTCAAATTGTAAGTGCTTTTCTAACCTTACACTTCCCCTTTCATATTGGCCAACGCTGAACAGAAGGGGATTTATTTAGTCTCTTTTCATTTAGATTCTAATTGAATATTCAGACGTTTATTTAAATGTCATTGCTTAGATAAGGAGAGTACAGTTTTTTCAAGGCAGTGTGAGGAACTTTCTTGGGTGAAGTCCCCTGTGATGGTACACAGAGATGTCTTTGCCTGAGGACAAATTACCCGCAGTACTACACCCCCCCAACCCCCCCACCCCAATGCCCATAATTCCTTTCCTTCTTCACATATCTTTTCTTGTAGCTAAAGGGAGGATTTATTCCTCATCACATGTCAGTCAAAAAGCTTTTCCTCCCACTGCCATAGGTGAGCTGTTATTACAATGTATCATCATTAATCTATTATTATTATTATTATTGTTGTTTTTTTTCTTGTTGTTCTTGTTATAGAAGCTAAGCCCAGCCTCTGCTGCAGTGAGCTTAACCTGCTGACAGGAAGGGGGCGAAATGTCACTCAGAATACGTATTTTGCTCCACTCACAGCTCAGCTTCTCTATCCTCTTCGGTCAGCAGCTTCTGTGGTACAGGGTCATGGCATTAATCACCAGACCTCCCATCACCCTGTGTCACCCTGACCCCTCCACACCCAGGCCCAGGATGGCAGCACTGCCTTCCCTCCATCCTAGGCAGCTACAGCTCCAACTCACTGCCTTCCCTCCATCCTAGGCAGCTACAGCTCCAACTCACTGCCTTCCCTCCATCCTAGGCAGCTACAGCTCCA
>JAODJX010000051.1:6407665-6428611 GCA_026776945.1 Isichthys henryi
CATAATTTGACCATTAATTTTGTGACATTATAGGGGAAGCTGAGCTTCCCTTGCAGTCTTAAAGAAATCGCCACTGAATAACACATAGTGTGAACAAAGAAAATGTGGCTCGAACATATAAAAAGTACAGAGTACACCAATAAATGACATGAAATGGAAAAGAACACAATAATAAAACATTAAGGCTAAGAATAATTCTGCAGTGTTTTATAATTTCCAATTACATTGCAAATATCGTGCAACATATAAGGAATTACTACTTGTCCTTAATTTCCCTCTTGGGTGCTCTCTACTCTTGAATTGATGGTGTGAATATAGAGGGTGTTTATACAATCGGCATTAAGGGCGGGGTGTTGACGCAATGCCATTTACTGCTCAGCTGGCCAAAGGTTCCAGCAGTGGGTATCCAGATACTGGCTGTGGTGCCACTATACTGGGGGATCTGTAGTGGAGGTTGTCTGAGACCCAGAGCACCGTCCTGGCTCACCATAGTGGCCAAGTGGTGGGCTGAGGAATGGCCATATTTATACTCATAGTACTGGTGCCTTTGAATGTCAGCGCCCCCTAGAGACTTTTCATAGAGAACATGAGTAAACCAGTAATAACTATGCTTTTTCAGGACAGTGGATGTATTTTGTGTTGGCGAGACAGATTGTTTGCAGAACCAATCAACAAAAAAAAAAACAGCTGGTTTGCTACTTCAGTGCTGGTACTGGACCAAATATCAATGGGAAGAAGGAACTACTGAATTTTTAGTACCAAAAGTTCAGTACCTGGTGCAGTGTTAAAGCGCCCAATACAAAAGGCAGGATGCAGGGATGTTCTGTAGTTTCAGTGTTTCTGAACATCAGACTGACCGCTGCAGGTGACGCACGCAACATGCCTTGTGTTTAAGGACAGATTGTACAGTAAAGCCAACTTTTAATAAGCTCTTCATTGGTAAGAACATTACACATTCATATAAATATATAGTGTATGTATTTTTACAATGGACTGTCAATATCGCTATTCAATAATGATCAATTAGAGAACATTCAGACTAAGACAATTAAATTACAGATAAGGACAAGAATATGGAGAGCGCTCAGCTAAGAATATCATGCGAGCAGGGCTGTCAATAGCGGGTACAGATCATGGGTGCAATCCTCAACCTAGGAGAAGCTCTTGGATCTCCATTGATGATGTTCTTCACATCTGCCTGTTGGTGAATAATTGCCAGGAAGTTAGATGGGGAAGGTGACCCCTCCTGTCCCAGCCTTCTGCCCACCTGCCCTCCCAGGCTTGGGAATAGCCACACGGCCTGAGTGGAGAGGGGAGAGAGATACAGTGCGCCTGGTTGCTAGGCAACCCGGAGAAAGGGCGCTGCTGCAGTGCTTTGACCCCACCTCCGCACGAGCCGAAGCCAGAACATCTTTCTGGTGCCCCCACATACTCCATGCCCTTCTGAATGAAAGCACGGCCGGCAACGTGTCATATACACCAGGGCTGGCGGGATCCACCAGGGAGGGTGATGAGGGTGGCAGGCAGGCGCCCCATGTGGAATGAGGGTCAGTGTCACTCTCATTGTCAGACTCGGCCAGATAGCCATCCCAGCCATAACAGGATGCCAGAGAAGTTCCTTCTGCTTCACACCCTGGGCTGTCCTTCACATCCAGTGGACCTTCTGCTGTGTCCCATCGGTAAGCTGGGAAAATGGGACATCCTTAATGATGGCTTGGATATCCTATAGCACAAAGCCTTCAGCAAAACTGCAGTAGTGTGCTATGAGTAAGATATGTGTGAGACCAAAGGTTCTGGTGCAGTTTTGCCATGTGTAGGCAGGTCTGCAAGGAGCCACGAACATCATCGAGTCCCTCAGCTGGTAAAACATTCACATCCGTGGAGAATTTGCTGATCACTAACATCACACCATGGTTCTCTGTGCTTGGGGTTTCTTCACAATATTTACCAGGCTAAGTATGATTAGTCATATAACTTGACCATGTGCTGATTGCTCATGAGAGTCTTTCTAACACTAAAATGTTCTGAAGCCAGAACAATAAATGATTGGTTCAGAGAGATAACCAATCAGATTGGAAAGGAGGTGATTCAAAACAACTAGAAGAGGGACCAACCAATGACATGGCTTTCCTCAAAGACAACTGTACATAAACACATGCTGACACACAGTGACATGCACTCCACGGCTTTACTATTGTCACTGCAGCGCTCAGTCAGGTAGGAGTTACTGTCCCCCTGTCCTTACCCATGTCTCTGCCTCGGAGGCCGGTCCATTCCTGGTAAACATCTTGCTCCATGCTGTCTCCTCCATTCAACATTCCCCCAAGGAGAGTGCTGCTTTTGGATTGGTCTAGGGAGAGGGGGGTCACTCTGCACACAGCCAATCCCCGCGGGTCAGTGAGGGGGAGGGATGTGTCCGCCCACATGCTCACAGATTTGGGATCCTCGGTGACACGTTATGGTTCCAGGGACCAGAGTAGGAAGGGGACTGGACCCCAACCTGGGATGGATCCTTTAGCTCTAGGCACAAAGTGCAGGCGTCAAAGGGCTGCATGGCGCCAAAGTATAAGTCATCGGCCAGCATCCAGTTGGAGTCATGCAGCAGAACCGGGGCTGGATGCAGAGTGGCAGGCGGGAGGGGGGGGTGGCGGTGGCGGCTCATCCCGTAGAGGGCAGGATGGAGGGCAAGCGGAGATACTCCTCTGGTGGAAAGTGATGAGCAGTGCGATGAAGATGAAGGTGAAGCATGGCTGCCATTCTGATCAGCTCATCATGGCCCAGGTGAGGGGACTGCTCAGCTTGCCTATCCAGGCCCTGGAAACTTGGGGCACCCGGGGTACCGCAGTCGCCACACACGGAACCGTTCACGCACACCTCTACGCCGCATGCACCCCCCTCACACCTGTCCGGGAAGAAGCCATGCCCACATGTGGAAACGTTCTCAGCGTGCAACAGTTTGCTGCGTACTTCTGGAATGCTCCTCAGACACAGGTTACATTTTACGTAAAAATACAAGACCTTCTGGACCAGAACCCGGAGGTGTGACATCTTTTGTCTTGATAAAGACATTCCCTATGCTGTTAATAATTGTTCTGCTTAACATGGCATCCAGAAAAGGGAAATTTCCCAGTAAAGCTGGAAGCTTTATCGGTTTGCAGCCTGGGGCAGTCTGACGTATCACAAGGGACTTTTCTATTGTCACTCGAAAATGGAAGTGGGTTCAGCTACAGAAATGCATCCCCTAAATCAGAAGCACAGCTCAAATTCCCAAATAAACACGATACAGGTCGTCATCGACTTACGGCCGCAGTCGTTTCCTACTGGTCACAAGCCAGCCCTTTATTTCATATGCAAAAATTATCATATGTATCATATCCTGTATGACAAAATTATATCATCTTTAAGTCATATTGTTTGGTGTTTCCTTTTTATCACCATTTAAGCAACTAAAATAGGAATGTATACTGTACTGTGAGCTGTGAACACCCTGAGCACAAGATGCATGAATGAGAGTCTCGTGGGAAGGGCTGCGCTGCCGGCAGTTGGGGCGGAAACTGTCATACACTCTGGGCAGCAGGAAACGCGGCGTAGCCGTGGGCATTTCCAGTCTCGGTATGGTCATAAAGTCGATCAGTGGCAAGTCATATACAAAAATGACATGCCAATTGAAAAGGGTTACATTCTACAAAAATACAAATATAATGCTTTTAAAAGTAAAAAGCTTCTGAGCAGCTTTGGTTTCTTCGCACTTCAGGCCACGGACAAGTGAGACATTCACAAAGTGGGATGAGAGAGAAGTGCACCATCACTGGCAATGACCTCCAGGCTGAACACACCGTTCTTCGGATTAGCTGTCACCAGAGGTTTCTTTAAAGATACGACTCCAGTGTGAAGATTCAGATTGAAAAATTCTTGCTCATCTTCTGATTGGATTTTGTATATAATTGACTCTGGTTCGTCTAGGTCCATAGCTGACATAGTGATGATCGGCTGTCCCACAGGAAAATCAAGAGAAATAGCTCCTCTACAGGCAACCATCTCAAACTGGGGTGGATTGTCATTGATGTTTACCAGACTGATAGTGATGTTGACTTCGCTCTCACGGCGGTATGGCGTGCCACAGTCTGACGCTCTGGCAACAAATACATAGAGCTCAGGTGAAGACTCAAAGTCCAGCTCCTCGATGGTCTTCAGAACACCTGTAGACTGATCCAATGCAAATGGCAGCTGTTGAAAACTGGATATGCTGTAGATGACAGAAGCATTTCCACCCTTGTCGCCATCCATTGCCGACACCACCAGGATCACTGTCCCTGCAGGAGAGGTTCTCATTAACTGTCCCCTGGTAGGAAGCCTGGCTGAACACAGGACTGTTCATTAGCATCCTCAATAGTGATGTACACCTTAGTCCTGAGCCTGCTCTCTACCTCAACCACTTCGAGTGCAAGCATCTCCTGATTAACTGTGCTCAGAGAACAAGCAGTGGTTATAACACCAGTTAAGGAGTTTATGTCAAAATGTGTAGAATCTGTAGTGGGATTCAGCATATATCTTACATTGCTTTGTTCTGGGAAAATTCTTATGACCTCCACAATGAAACCAGGAGGTGAAATTTCATTAATAATGACTTCATACAGCTCTTTCTCAAATCTCCTCTGGACAGGTTGGGGGCTCTGAATTGATACCCAGACAACTTGAAGGTCTGAAACTTTTGCTGGGGAGCCTTTGTCCTTGGCTTGGAGTGTAAGGTTATATCCATAAGGGAATTGATCCCAGTCTCTTGGCTCAGACATTACTATCTTGTACTCATTACCTCCTGATAAATTATCTAAGGCAAACAGTTTCTGGGGGTCACCTGCCACAATGGAGACTCTTTCAATGCCCCCATTCAATCCATCATCCAGGTCTTCCACAATGACCTCAGCAAAGATGAGTTCTTTATCCTGCCTGGAAGGAACTCTAGAAGCTACAGTTATGGTCGGTGAATGTTTATTGACACGTTCCACTCGCAAGAAGGGCTTTGCTGTGTTGCTCATAGTCTCATCACCATATAGCTTGATTCCCCGGTCAACAGCCAGTATCTCTATCTCTTGTAAGCCCCTTTGGTTGGGACTGGGTTGAGCAATGAGGAAGACCACCCCACTAGTAGGGTGGATGGCAAACGCTCAACCGTCTCTGAAAAAGTAATAGATCTCCCTATAAGAACCAGCATCAGCATCAGTTGCTGTCACTCTCACCACGCTGGTCCCCAATGGCATTTTCTCCTGCACGGCTACAGAATAGATGGTGGGTGTGAAAAGAGGTCGAAGGTCATTAGTGTCCAGGACCAGCACAGTGACCATAGCTAATGCCTCAAGGCCATCTGGGGTGGTGGCTGTCACAGTCAGTATATAGGTGTCTCTAACCTCCTGGGTTCAGGATAGCAGAGCTCCCACTTCTGGTGTGAATGCGCAAGAAACAGAAATCCCCAAGTGTGTAGTTTTGAGCCTGAAAAAGGCCACCATCCCCAGCCGAGATTCTGTATATGACCTTCCAGGACCTAACAACTAACGTAATTCCCATGCGAGCTTCACTGTTGATGTAAGTTCCGGCTGTAGAGTTCTCGTAGAGGGTGGCGTTGTAGAGCGAGTGTGTGAAGTTAAAAGTGGGGCCAGGTGCAAAACCCTGATAAACTTGGCAGTGGCTGAGAGGCAGTAGGGAGAACTGGAGGGCGAGGCACAGTAGACTGGTCCGCATGGCTTCCCAGTGGCACCTTTCCACAACCCACAACCAGTGACCCATCCTGACGAGAGGAGAACACAGAACATTGGAGGTTCCTGGAGGTTCAGGTTTACGGTGGGATTAGACCGAGCCACTTGTTTACAAGTCTGACCTGACCTGCTTGTTTGACTTATAGGATTGATAGGGGGTTTCATAGACTGATAATAATTCAGTTAATTTATTTCCCCAGCACAGCTGCCTCAAAGCACTTAATATATATAAAAGGTAATCACTACAAAGCCAGAGGCAACCATGAAAAATACAGAAGATAACCAAATGAGAAAAAATTCCATACAGCCCTGAATGTAAAAGCTAAGCACTTAAGCCCTGACTTAAAGAAGGCTGTGTCTGTAGAATTACGAACACAGTAACAAGGTGGGCCGAACACCAAAGTGAAGATTGACTCACAACTCAATCTTCTGTCTAAAATAGAGTGATACAGGAGTCACAGAACATACCAATCTGACAGCCTCAGTATAACCACACTGTCACAAATGCATCTCCAGCCTGCATCCCATCCTCCAGTTAAAATATAATATACAGAGCTACCATCACTTTCACAGCACTGAATATTGGAAATATTAATAAATCAGTAAAATTAAGATATCAAATTATTTTAAGTGATTTTTCAAGATAGCAGCGAAGTCATAAGAAGCAAAATAAATTTGTAAGTGAAAAGGCTCAGTCAGTGTTACCTTTCACATGGTTGTTTTCGTGCTTGTATTAGTCTGAAATTACATTTATTTGTCATTTTTAAAATAATGTAAATGTATAATAAAACACTCGTCAGAGAAAGAATCAGAGCTCAGGTTCTCAAGTTACACATGCATCGCGGTTGAAATCTATTTTACAGAATTATAAAAGCACAGGCAAATTGAAACTGGTGAAAAACAGTCAGCTTACCTCACCGGAATAAAAAAAAAAGAAATCACTGTAAAAATGACTTACATCTGCCACACCCATGTACAATCTGATCTCCCCCCAGTCGAACTAAAGCTACCCAAGGACGTACAGCAGACAAACCCAGACGGTCACACACATATACAGCTACACACACAGACACACGTGTTTGTAATATCTTTGTCAGCGACTCTCCATTAATTTCTATGGGCATAAGCCCTAATGCCAGTAATGACAACCTAAACCCCTACCCAGCCCTAACCACAATGATAAGAAACAAAACAAAAATGACATTAGGCATTGTTTTTTTTCTATTGCAGTCACGTTTTCTAAAACTGTCCCCACAAGGTCAAAATAACAGGTTTGTTTCTGTTGCAACATTTGGTCCCCACAATGTAATACCCTCATGACCACACACACACACACAAAGTACAGTGAAACAGGCTTTTTACTGAAAATGTAGAAACGAGGATAAAAAACAATGCATTATTTTTGCCTCTGTTTATCAACAAATTCAGTAAAGCTTTTATTAACATACTGTAGTGTTCGGTACTAAATCCATCGGACTTTTCCTTTAACCGGTTTAATACTGGCTCTTGTCAGTCACAGCCACAAATATGCTTACTATTAACTCCAACTCAGCAACACACCAAGCGTGTGAAACCCCGCAAAACACCCACTTAAATAGCCTCCCTCGATGGTGCCAATTCTTGGATTCAGTGTCATACAGTCCCCCCCCCCAGAGTCATTTTGCTCTCTTCCAAGAACAGCAACTTTTACAGCCTTCCCTGGACGAGGATGCTACGATACTTAGTATATATGCACGACAATGCACATATGTAATTGTTCTGAATGTTCCATTTGTTTAAAGCAAGTTTCATCCCTTCAATCATGGTCTCATGGTTCTCATAATGCAGAATCCCTTTGACAAGAGATACACCTGGATTTGAGGTGTAATAACCAGCAACACCAGCAGATGGCAGCAGTACATCAATGACCAGCCATTCTGTCATGGCATCCTGTGTGTCTGACTGCTTGAGTTTTACCTGTAGGTTAGTGGCACAGAGTCCTGTTACAAAACGTGAAATGTCAAATTCCCAAACCAGCGCTTTTTTTGCACACACAAAAAAAAGGCAGTATTTGCTTATTCCCAGCTTAGTCTTTTCTGACACTGGGAGACATATCTACACATGCTTACATCCAGGAGGGAGGCGCAGTTCTCTGTGTTCCTCCAGGTTGTGTGTTCACAGCTTCCGACCACATGCTGTGTGATTCAGCTTCGTCAAAAGCAGATGGAGACACTTTGCTTGGGGCATTTTCAGTGCTGTGTAAACCTTCTACCAAGCATCTGTGCTGTTAGACAGCACACAAACTCCACCCAGCTTCAGTGAGCACAATGACAGTGTAACTCAACTACCGCCCATATCCTAGCAGTGTTACCTCAGCTTCATGCATGTGCACAAGGGCCTCATAAAGACAAGCCATTGGAAACCATTTTCCTCAACATTCACAGTTGATCACTCAAGCAACAGGACTCTAGACTGTTATAGGGAGATCTATTACTTTTTCAGAGACGGTTGAGCGTTTGCCATCCACTCTAGACTAGATTTAATATCCAAGGTAATTCAAGAAACTTAAAATTAACAAGCCTGTATGATATTGCAGCACACAAGGTGTAACTAGCCCTCTGGGATTAAGGAGAGCAGAGCACTTTGTCAGGAAAGGATGAGCCACACTAAGGGTCACACTGCCAGGTGTGGTGCAGGTCACACTGAGGCATGTACATTGTAAGTGGCCTACATCACGCCCCACTGACTAACAGTTTGGGTCTGCTGTAAACATGCAGAGAAAAGAACTGCCATTTCATAACTTGTTTTTCCAAATGTGTGTTGAATTGAAACAGCTTGGAGTTACTTTGCTGCTGGAACTACCTCTCCAAGCCTCCATATGGCCATATTTACCCTTGGGGAGAAAATAAAAAAGGTATGCAGGAGTGTCATCGGGGACAGTAATGCCCAATGCAAACCTTTGGGGAAGGAAGGAGAATCAGGAGTGCTACTTAATGCTGTGTCCTACATTTTACAGGAGCATTAAAATTGCCAAAGCATCTTTGAGCCAATCCAGATACATCTAGTTGGAAAAAGCATCTTTATTTATTAAAGTTACACAAAATCATTAAAAACCTTAGAAGTTAAATTTATCAACTTCAGCAGGCTTGAAGACAAAGTCTCTCTCTGTAGCTTCAGTCTTGAAACATTCATCTTCCACATCCTAGGATTAATAAATGGGTTATGGTGCATGCAGTAGGATTTCAGAATCCAAACACCAGTCAAGCAGATTGACACATTAGCTGATCACCAGCATTCCCACATACAAGCTCACAAAACTGCTTTCAAATCAAGAAGTCCTTGGATGTGGAACCTTGTACCAGATTGCCCAACATTCCACTTTGTACACCAAGCATAGCCATTGGCGGTGCTGATCTACTTACTTCATTGAAGTACTTCTCAATGAGCTTCTGGGCAGTGCGATACACAGCATCATTCTCATGGTTCTGAAGCTGCTCTATGCGTTCCAGGCCCCCCACCTCCTCCACCAGGAGGCATAGTTTGTCAGTTTCTCCCAGCTTAGTAGCTGCCTGCTGGTACAGAAACGGCCTGAAGCTCCAGCTCCTTATACACTCAACTAAGTCACCCATCTCTATGGATCCTCCAAGTCTGCAACCCAGCATCGCAGACCCACTGCTCTTGGACCATTTCATATCTTGGAGCAAAGTGCAAGCCCTATACATCAGGCTAGGTTCACAACCTTCAGCAGTCGGGAAATCTAGTCTGTGTACAACCACAACTGCATCCTGCTAAACTCCAGGATGAAGGGGACCCACAACCTTTCAGTGGGAGTAAACCAGTGTCATTCAAGGCTCAGATGCTTAAAATAGCTCTTAAATAAAGCTTAAGGCCAAACTCCCTTACCAAGAACATGTTGTTGATGGCATCCAAAATCACCAAGATGGTCTTGGCATCCTTGATGTGGAGAAGATCCAGAATGGCCTCCAACCCCCCACTCTGCACCAGCTGCACTACCTGGTCTACTGTGCCCCCACTGGTGTAGTTGGTTATGGCCCAAACAGCTTCCCGTTGAGTCTTGAAGTCACCCTGGGAACAGCAGTGTGTTAGGCTTAGTACACCAGCAGAGTCCAAGCTCATCCCTTCCTAACCTAGTAGTCACTGGGGTATCTGAAGATGCATAGAACCAGTCAACTGGTACACTTGGGTGTGGTGGGTTCCCCTCTATCACCTGTCATCATGAGAACCATGTACTCAAAAAAAGTCTCACTGAGACAGGGTTAGCATCAACCTGTAGCATCTACAGCAGGTCACTAAAATTAGTCACTGCAGGTGTTCAAATTAAGCTCCCCCCCCAAGCAGAGACCTTCCACCACATCTTACATTCCTCAGCAGGTCAATTAGTGGCGGCAGCAAGCCACAGGTGATGAGCTGCTGGATCTGCTGACATGGTCCAGCCGCAATGTTGGACACAGCCCAGGCTGCCTCCTTCTGCACACTGGGCTTGGGGTGCCGCAGGAGGCGTGGCAGCGCCGACAGCACCCCTGCGTCGATCGCCACCTGCGTTTGCTGGTCTGAGCCACTGACAATATTTCCTATGGAGCGCAGAGCTGGAGTCTGGAAGGAGATTGGTGCTCAGAAGTCCAGCAAGAGACACCACAATTAACACTAATTGCGCCACGGAACATTTGGGCATAGACCAGAACACTACAGCAGGTTTACCAGCACAGACAGCTCCTCAAATTCCATAAGGGCAACCACACGAGGAACAATGCCAGTCTTGACCACAACATCAATGCGGTCATTGGAACCGTCGGTGAGGTAGGAGATGGCCCAGCAGGCATCAGACAGGATGTCTTTGTCACCGAGATGGAGGAGCTGCACCAGGGAGGGCAGGACCTGCTGCACTGCAGAAAGGGGTGGGAAAGGGTTCTTGTTGCGGCACAGGTTGGACAGTGTCCATGTTAGGTTGCGCAGGTAGCCCACCTGGGGAGGAAACAGAGGTTAAAGACAGTCATATCGTTGTGGCGATGGTCCTTTCTATGGATAACCCCAATTCCAACAATGACAACCTTAATCACACACACACACACAACTAAATAAAATGAGACTTGGCATTTTAGCTTTGGTAACAGATTAATGAATGCTACCCTTGTGGTGACCTAGAAATAGTCCCCACATCAAAAACCGGTTGTCACATTGTGAGGACCAAGTGTCCTCAGTGTAATACACACCAAGAGCAAGGGTCACTCACTGGAGCATCTGGGGCGAGTCGGGCCAACAGGGCTGGGATCACATTACATGCTATCAAGGCATCCCTGTAAGCTGGTCCATCACCTGAGCAAGGGAGAGCAGGGTTCACCCCAGGGCCCAGACTTAACCCAGGCTGCTGTTGGCCCACAGCACTCACCAGCGATGTTGCCCAGGGCCCAGACAGCCTGCTCACTGATGTGCAGCATGGGAGAACCCAGCAGGGTGATGAAAGCGGGAACAGCACCATTCTCCACTACTTGCTTTGTGTGCCAAGACGTCCCGGAGGCGATGTTCGTGAGAGCCCAGGCGGCCTCGAACTGCAGGGTGGGGTCATCATCCCTCCCGAGGAAGTCCACAAAACGAGCAAGTAGCCCAGCGTCAATAATCTCCTTCAGAGGGGGGTTCCTCTCTCTGGAAAGCAACTTTCTATAGGGGTGGGAAGACGGCACAGCACACACCAGCATCGGTCATGAAAGTAATGGCTACAAATCAACTCCACCAGAGCAAGTCCAAGGTTTTAGGCAAAGGACAGACAAGGACTTGCAGAAAACAGATTCAAGTACATCCAGTTAAAGGAAGCATGTCGTGGCACCTGGCTGCCTGGCATCCTCGGGTCTGCTGCTCTTTAGAGTTGCTATTCACATTGCAGATTATTTCCTCAATAGTAGCCGAAATGACCTGAAAGTCATCTGCGCGTCAATACCGCTGAAAACGGGCAAAGCATTTATACGTTAAAGAAGTTCAGAGCAGTTCCAGCAGGGAAGAGGTCACCTCTTTGTTATCGGTCGCGTACTCCGGAGAAAGAGCTTCATCGTCGGGCAAGGAAGAAATGTTTCGTTTCTTCAAAATACTCTCACTCCTCTGAGCTTTCCGGAGCTCCACACACACCGCAATGCGACGCTCCCGGAGTTTCTGCAGAAGGACCATGCATCGGATCGTGAAGCAGGGCAACAGTAGACCGTCAGGGCACACTGCGCGTTAACTCACGGAAGGCTCTTTGCCCTTGTTCTTGAACTTGGTCATTCGCGCATCGGTGACGTTGGCTGTCGGCATGATGAACACGGATTTACGGGGAGTTTGATAACGAAACCTAGTGCGAGAAGACGGCACCTTCACATGGCAGTAAACACCCAAGCACATGAAACAATTTATTATTATATTTTTTTATTATTATCATCATTATTATTATTACTATTATTATTATTATTATTATACCTGCAACTGTGTCGTCGGCCGGATCCGCCCCAGTCGCCCGCTACTCAAAAATAACGCGCACCGCAATCGTGCACCGGTGCGGATGAAATGGCCGCGGCGACGCGCCTGCAGGTGTTTGGCTTCGGTGATTGCACGTGAACTTGAGACTCTCCCAGGACGTTTCTTCTTTGCGTCTGCCTTTTACATTGCCAGCAAATTATGGCGTAAATTATATCGATGATTAATGACATTACTTTACAGCTTATAATTACCCAGGTATTCTATAGGCATTCCACCTGAAAACATAAATAATGGGTAAACTTAAATCCGTATAAGGAACATAAGTTGCGATGTATTACTGATGAGAACCTTTTGGCCTGTAATTCTCACAAAGAGCGGGGGTGTGAACCGAAACAGTTATATCACATAAGCATGAATCAACAGAGTTTATTTCAAACTTTTATTCAGAACTGCAGCTGTTACAGACGTCAGGATTGTGATGGTGAGCTTCTCTATAGCAGTGAGGTCAGTAATAAACTGGGTTTCAGCTTCTACTCGTCTCTCTTGAAGGCCATCTGAGGCCTACTTTTAATCCCTGAGGGCTGTCCTGATTGACTGCCAGACTGAAATGCACCAGACGTCCTATTTGCATCTGCAGCTTCCTCTCTGTCAGCCAGTACTCCGCCCCCCCCTCCCCCGAGGAGGTCAGGTTACAACATGGGGTGTGCACTCAGCAGTGGCTGTTTCTCCATGTACGTCGATCCCTTCTTCATCTTCCTCCGCCACGGCCAGCAGGGAGTCGAAGGCAAGCTGGTCAGAGCGGCCGCTGTCAGCATGGTGACCAAACCCCCCAGGGCAGCGGCACTCAGAAGCCAGGGCCACGTCCTTCTAAACTGATCCAGGTACGGACCGAGGACCTCCTGTATGAAATACTCAGCTGGAGGAGAGAGGGGACAAGAAATGAAAGGGGAGGTGATGGAGAAGAACAGAGGAGAAAAGCGTGTTTTCTGAGCAGCGCAGGGGCAGCTGGCGACTCAAAAGCACTTTCAGCTTTTAGATGTTCTGGGGAGTTAAAATGAAAGCAATGTCCGCATGTGTCGGCCCCACCTTGTGGCAGCAGGTCTGCGTATTCGTAGCCCAGCTCCTTGCTGGAGATGAAAAAGTCCCTGTTGCGGTACAGGGGCAGGAAGGGCACCATGAAGTAGGCGCCATTATGGCCAATCGGCGCATCGGCCTCAGGGTACTGCGCCCTGCTGGGCTGGTGCTTCCGCAGCCAGCGTTCGTAGATGCTGAGGAGACAGGGAGGTGATTTGGTGCAAATGTGCACATGCTTCTCCTCATCAGCTGACCACAAAGTTTGTGGGTTGGGAGTGGGTGGGCATCACTTGACCGCAGCGTGACCATGGGGGGAGGGGGGTAGGCGGGGCTCTCCTGACCACAGAGTGTGTGGAGGGGCAGGCATAGCTCTCCCTGGGGGGGGTATGTGGGGGATCACTTGTCCACGTAATGTGAAGAGGTATGGGTGCAAGGATCACCTGACCTGAGTAATGGGGGGGTAGGTGGGACTCACCTGGCCACCTTAGTATGGGGAGGGGGGGGGAAGGTTGGACCTACCTGTCCACAAAGGTATGATGGAGGAGGAAGATGGGGTCGTTGGCAGAACCCTGCACTGAGGACATGGAGCCATTCATGTAGACGTGCAGTGAGGCATGCATCATCAGCTGTGGGCTGCTGCCCAGACCGGTCTCGGGGTTTCCAAAGCCTGAGCGGAGGGCAAAGGTCAGAGGTCAGGGGTACAAGCATCGCCCAAAGCCTATTGGCAGTTAGGCTATTCGGTTAGGCAGAGTGAACAGACAAGCCCAACATAGAGAAATCTACACACCCACACTAAAACCTCAGAAAAAGAAGTCTTTCTCCTTATTTAACATAATAAAATAATGTCCAAGCCAACATGTCCTGAAAAAAATCAGGTAAATGATCACACACAATAAAATTTAGCAGGAGAAAGTGCCAGACAATCTGATGAAGATTAAAATTTCGCTATCATTATATGTCACTGAGTGTGAGTTATTAACACAGCTGGATGTTTTACTGAAGTGAGAGGTATTCAGCTTCAGGCCTTGGCTGCACCACCGAGGCCGGTGAACACAAGCTGATTATATGACATCAGCCGAGCTCGGCCTAACAGGCCTGCTGTACGCCAGCAGTAATGTGATAAGCGACATACATAAAGCATTAAGGGAAGAGGTACAGCCACAGGTCTTTCGTACAGTGTGGTTTTATGGTAGTTTGCAGGCTTAAAGGGATGGAATCAGGCAGTGGGATGGGGATTTGACAGGATTATGAAGACAAATGGTGCAGGAGACCTTCCAGAGTGTTCCGGAAGCTCCTATTGGCCGTTATGTCCATGGGGCTGGTATCATAGTCCTCTAAGGAGAGGGCAAACTCCACATCGGCCGAGGTGGGCAGCCGGCTCACCAGCTGGCGGTCATGGCTGCCGGGGTTACGCAGCAGGGGCCCCTCCCCCGCACCGTCGCAGAGCACGCCTCGGCTGTTGTACTCCAGTGCCCGTGAGCAGATCACCTGTGTGGTTCAAGGGGGAGAGATTAACGCCATGCTGGAGATTGACCCCCATTTTATCAAGAAGGCTCTCCGTGTTCACATGTATGAAGTGGGCAGTGTGAACCCTTTCAAATATAACCAGTAACATTTATGCTTGTTAATGAAATAATACTTTTACAGCATGTACAGCCACTGCCTCCAGCCACTTGGGAACGATGCTGCATCTAAGAACCAATGTGATAGAGATGCAGTAACTGCGATTTTAAATTCCCTTTATGCCTCAGCTCAAATAGTCACTCCCAAAAGCCTGTCACACAACTCGTACGATACGTTCCCGTATCTTTACCATTTTACCGAATGCACGTAATAACTTATACCTCCTTATTTCCATTCCCAGCTGGAAACTTATGGCTAATATATTTTGCAGGTGCTTGCATTCACGGCCACCCACTCAATACAACTGACCCTCCGTATCCGCGGGTCTCACATCCGCAGATGCAACTAACCGCGGATCGAAGATATTATAGAAACAAAAATCCAGAAAGTTATTTTTGTCCTTGTCATCATTCCCTAACCAATACAGTATAGCAACCACTCACATAGCATTCACATTGTATTAGGTTTTATAAGTAATCTAGAGGTGATTTGAAGTACGCGGGACGATGTGTGTAGGTTGTATGCAAATACTATGCCATTTTATATAAATAAGGGCAGATTTTGGTATCCACGGGGGGTCCTGGAGCCAATGCCCCACGGACACTGAGGGATGACTGCATATAGCCCTACTTTACCCACTTATTTTGCCCTGCTTCTACACAGTGTTAACACCGAGAGCTTATATAAAACTGCCTAAGTGCAGATCTGACCCATAAGCTCACTTTAAAATGTAAGAAGTAGAGAGATACGTTGTGTAGGGTGCTCGTTGTAACTTGCTGAGTATTACACAACGGCTCCCACGCATGTCGCCCACGGAGCAGTTAGATAACACGGTGCAGGGGTGTCGGGCTCCAGGGGAGTCTGGCCAGGACACCATCCAGGGCTCCATGCTGATGATGGAGCCCATTCCCTTATTCCCTCTGCTAGTTTTGAATCATTTTTATTCATGTGAAGGTCGTAGTTGTGATCCTCTGATTTAACTCTAATAGTTGCATCAAATTATGCTGCACTGGCCAATACAAAATGTGCCAAGGGGTGTAATGTATTACAAGTTAATTATAAATATATTATGTTATTTGCTTTGTGGTGTCTAAAGTTACACTGAAACCTCAGTACAATGCAATGCACTTAATGTAGTTCTTCACTGGGTAGCTTTAGGCCTGTTTCACTTCTGTACAAATTCACTGTGCGTTTGTCTGGCAGATGCCTTTTTACTGCGGTAAATAAAAAGCGTGATGAATGCTATTCGTTCTTTTTTAGCCTACTTTCACATTTATTTTATCTAGTAGACACTTTTATCCAATGAGTCGTACAAGTGAGTTTTATGTTTCTTCACTTGCCACCAGATGTAACTAATGAACCTCATTGCAAATTAACTTCTAATTTATCTTACCGTTACAGTAATAGGCCTACAATATGATGTAAAATTTAAGCCATCGCTTTGCTTAATCACCATGCTGTTTGTTTTGAATATTCTACTCCAATTTGCTACATCAGGAACACAAGGGATTTGATGCAACAACATTCATGGTACAAATTCATGTCCTTAGTCACTATGAGTCGCCCTCATTTTTATGGAAACGCGCTTAAAAGCACCCGCTTGCAGATCAGTCCACTTACTTTACCTTCCACGCAGAGAACACGGATGCGGGGCTGATCCGGTTCGGGTCCAGCGGGCTCCGGGCCCCCATCAGCTCGTTGGTGCACACTTCACAGTCTCGCACGTCGCGCCAGTCCCAGTAGGGCAACGCGAAACCCGGATCGCCCGTCAGCCGGCGGATCTCACCCTCCCAGAACAGCAGGTAGAGTCGGTGCCAGGGCAGGAAGCCTGGTGCCCAATGCCCGAAGTCCACATTGGTCCACACGTTGTCGGGTCCCCCGAGAAGAGCGTCCCTGGATACATAATAGTGCGTCCATACGAAGAGGTCGTAGATACTGACGTCTGCAAACATGGGAACCGAACCATTACCCATCTCACTGTAGGTACCGGTCACTATCACATAGTCAGGGCTTATGGTGTTTTTTGCCAAGTTTAAGTAAGAGATGAACTTCGCCCTTTCGCTAAGCGACAGATGGAAGATGTTCCTCCTGACAGACTCCCGTCTCTGGTCACATCTCTCACCGGCGAACCCGAACCTGCAGCGTCCACAGTCAAAGCCCATGTAGTTTCCCATACAGGAACAAGTCCTATTGTAAAAGACGGCGGGCCACCTCTCCCTGTCGTCTATGCCGGAGAAGGGGTACTGGGGGCCGTTGGGCTGGTCAGACACCAGCACGTCCTGGCAGGAGCCCCTGCCGGAGAGGACCCCACACTCCGAGCCATCCCCGCCCCACACCGGACAGCACTGCTTGGCACGCAGCACCTCAGTGGTAACACAGGGCCTAGGGAACTGCTGACTTGTGGGTCGCAGCAGAAATAAGAAACTTAGGACGGCGAAAGAAAACATCATTTCTCGGATGAGCGAAACCTTTCTGAGGGGTTGGAAGTACTGGAGCTTTATGAGGAATGTCATCAGGAAGCAAAGCCCCCGGCTCCCCACAGGGCCCCAGCACTGTCACATGCTCAGGATAAGCCCCCCCCCGTGGCATGGCCACTGAAAAGGCATCCTGCTCATTCGCACCCTCTGTAGTTTCCAGTGATTTCACTGACTGTTTATTTATATACTTATTTTTACAATTTCTATACTTCCCTGTAACACTGCATTGTGTCATTCTTACGTTTGATGAATAAATCATATTATGGAGTTTGTTAAAAGTTAAAAAAAAAAAACACAGATTCCCCGAAAAACTGTAACTTAAACTGTGATGCACATGGATTACAGATAAACTGTCCTGTACACAAAACCCTCATGTTTAGGTGTTTCTGTGCGCTTAAAAATGGTACAAAACCAGGTGTTTTCTATGTTAAAATGTATTAGTAATAATAAGAACTATTTAAAAAAAATATCAATATCATATTATTAGAACAACTAATATTCATGATAACAACCATCACAATAATAATAGTAATAATCGTACTAATAAAGACGGATGAAATATGTTATCTAAGATGACAAAATCCTTAATTTAATCCCGTGGACAATAGGTGAACTTGCTTTGTTTGAGTCTTGTTAATGCATATGTGTATAAATAAATAAATAGGGGGGTATTACATTCTCATAAATCCACTTAATGCATATAAGCAGGGAAGACCGAAGTACTTTTGGTTTATTATTTTAAAATTTGTAGGGAACAACACAGACATTCACTGACTGTAAATCATCATGTCCTCCTACTCAATTTCTTGTGTGGTAAAAGGAGAGGAGGGGTCGCACTGTCGGTGCATCGAGACTAAAAGCTTTTAGGGGTCACGAGCCTGTCACACGGCCGGCCAACGAAGCACGTGTTTGCCCCAAGGGCTGGAGTGAAGCGTCACATGCTGGGATGGCAGCCTCGGGTCCGGGGCTGACAGGAGAATGAACAGATTGCATTCCCATGAGATAAAGCGCAGCATCTGATACACCCATACAATCCACCAAGCGGAAAACGAATTCATGTATAGTAATAACAAAATATCCCTTATTAACAAACTCAAAATATTTGTAACGAAAGGTTTATATATAACTTAAATTAGGACCTTAAACGGGACGATAATTGAACGCAAAGGTAAACATTTCAAGAATCCAGAGGTGGGCAGTGTTTCACTTTAATGCATTTTAATGTATTAATTACATTCTGAGTATTTTGTAATACTTATTTTGCTGGTGGGGAAAAAATCTGATATGTATGAAACAAAATACTTTGAGAGATTGTATTTTATTGCATTTTAAAGTATTAAAAGTAATAATAATTTTATACATACATTTTATTTTCTGTAATTTTGAGAACATTCATCACCAGGCTTACAGACTTTTAAATACAGGCTATCACCATCTTTGGCTAGATGCAAGTAAATCATGTGAGACGCCCTGTTGATCCCTGTCTTCCCAGCATACACTTCTTGTGAACGTCCTTAGGAGGACCGTGTTACTACGAAAAACAACGAAATCCTTCAAAAGCTACTCCAAGAAGTTGCCTCGAGCGCGGTTCCGTCTCGAATTAAATTGACTTATGGTGAAGTATGTAGCGAAATAAACTTATGTACTGCTAACTGGATGTCAGTATAGGACAGAAAAATAGAGCGACTAGCAAACAGCACTCCTGTGCTCCAGAACTACTGAATTAACTTGTTAGAGGCATCCTAGTTAATTTTAACCGGTATGTTCATGCATGGGCATCTTGTGGTTTGTCATATATGGAAGCCTTCCTTAGCGATAAATCAGGCTAGCTACTTTTGTTCCTAAGGTCAAAATTAATTTCTATCAGTTAAACATGGCCGTTTTAGAGCCACTGATTCTATTTAAAAGGTTAACCGACTGCCGAACTTCACGTTGTATATTACATGCGTCACGGCCGCTGATCCCGCGGGGGGGGGGGACAGTTTCTTCGTTGAGTTTGTGCATGTTCGGCAAACTACTGTAAGACAAACAGGGAAATTCACGCCTTATGGTAATTAATTTCAGAAAGAGTGTGTGTACCTCTTTGCGTGTGCACGCGCAGACACTGGCGCCCCTGTCAACCGCCGCTACACCAATTCAGTGGGAAACACTGGGTATGCATCAAGGGTATTACAGATCTGAAATAGACCGAAACCATGATACAAACATCTACGATCTGGTAACTGCTACCCCCCCCCAGGCTGGCCACCTATTCCATATCAGAGTTATTGCTGCGTGCTGATTGGTCAGTCTCCTATAATCATGCATATGTCACTAATGTTAATGTGAAACAGCTGGATGAATCTTTCAAAAGAAGAAACAAGCCAGTGAAAGCACAATAAGAAATGAGCTAAATTAGCCAAGCACAGCCTTTAAGTTTAATAGACGTTTGTAAAATCTGTAGGTGGTCATCCTACCCCCAACCCGCTGCCGAGGTGCAGCCTGCTTATCTCTCGTTATGTTAGTCGTTAAAAAGTCATTTTTCATTTCACAGGTAACACTGTAACACATTTAAATCACAAAATTATTATTCTATTTAAAGTTTTGGCAAGCTGTGTATTTTGTCAATATTGCACATTACTAGGACTTTAATGGTATTGATTATAGCAAGGATGTAACTTTGGTTTGAAAATGGGGTCGGGGGGGTTGAGATCTCCGCCCATTTAGGAGGAGACATAATTATTTGAGGATTTTGATCACGGGGGGTTACAACCTCCCCCCGTAATTTACGCCCAAGCGTCGTGTACGTTAACATTTGTGTTTTCAAATTGCAAATAACGTAAGTATTTTACTTACACCAGTATTTTGTACTTCATTTTGTTACATTTGATGATTTGGTATTTGTAGCAACATACTTTTTGATGTATTGGTCTCTGGAAGTATCAGCCTTTACGACAATAAAGCTGGACTCTGTACTATGGTAAATAAGGATCATTCTGACTATAACGCCTGCAATAGTTTCATCATCAATTCGATGTTCGTAATAAACTATAAGTCAAAAATACGCAGATACTGACTGAAAATCACAAGGTGCTATATTGGCGCTTTAAAAAATATTCGAAGGTTTGAATATGTGTGACCTATAAAAAAGCGATATAACTGTAAATTATATAAAAAACATACAGCGCTAATATAGTTTAACTCCTTCTCTTAATGCGTCTTTATGGCTCTGTTCCTGCACTAATGACATGCACCTCCACGGCCTTCCTCATTTACAGGTAGCCCGCTTTGGAGGGGAAGCGCGCCGCCACGCATACACGTGAACTTATCAGGCAGAAGGGAAAATGTTCGCCGCGAGTCACGTAAAATGCAAATATGTTCGTACTTTGTATCTGTCACTATAAATAGCCTATTTTTCCAACCATACTCAGAACTATGCCTGTTTAGTGGGAAAAGGTGACGTTTAGAGTTGTTTTAACATTTACACTAATAATAATCAATACGGATCCAGCAGCTACCTTAAAAAACAATATATATATGTATGTGTGTGTGTATGTGTATATATATATATATATATATATATATATATATATATATAT
>JAODJX010000051.1:6436965-6459388 GCA_026776945.1 Isichthys henryi
AGCGCCCCATAGCAACTCCGCAGCTAAGCTAACCAGCTACGTGAGCGCCCCATAGCAACTCCGCAGCTAAGCTAACCAGCTACGTGAGCGCCCCATAGCAACTCCGCAGCTAAGCTAACCGTAGCATGAATGAGGCCACCCTCTTAGTCTAATTGTCTTCCCCTAAGCAGATAAGGAGTGCCTGAGACAGCAGTATGCCCAGGACACCAAGATGGGCTTTGTGATTGATGCCATCTACTCCATGGCCTACGGCTTGCACAACATGCAGAGGGAGCTCTGCCCTGGCCGAGATGGCCTCTGCTCAGCCATGCACCCTGTTGATGGTCGCGTGCTGCTCGACTTCCTTATGAAGACCAACTTCACTGGAGTATCTGGGGAGCTGGTCTGGTTCGATGACAATGGGGACTCCCCGAGGCGGTGAGGAAACAAAGCAACCGCTAGGAGTGTTGCACACGCTACTGTATTTAGGAATTATGGGAAAAATATAGGTGACTGTCTCCTATAACCTAATGACTGACATGCCTTTATCCTTCAGAGATGTAAACCGACAAGCAAATGCGGTCACTGGAGGTACAGCACAAAAAAATATTTGTGTTTGAAAGAGAGTGATTTTTTTCCCAGGCTAAATGCACTCACCTTGTTGGGGAGTTTCTGTTTGGTCCTAGAGTGTCACCTTCACATAATATGATTTTAAGTCAGGTGCAGGCTGTGATGTCATATACATGCTACTCATTCACATTTTAGCATCAGCTTATCAAATAGCACCTCAAATGTGTGTTTTTGAGTAACTTGCTGTACCCCAGAACACAAAGCCCTTGACTTCCTGACCTGCTCAGGTACGAGATCATGAACTTCAAGAAGACGGGTCCAGAAGCAGATGACTACAGCTATATCAGCGTAGGCAGCTGGGACAACCAGGGGCTGAAGATGGATGACGATGAGGTGTGGGCCAACCAGAGCGCGATCATCCAGTCAGTGTGCAGCGAGCCATGCCAGAAGGCCCAGATCAAGGTGAGGCTAAGGAATTCACTTTTATTCTGAAACGTAATTTTTGTTGTCTGCTGTACTCATGTTATATGATTTCCAGTCAGGTGGAATGTTAACTAGGTTAAAGGCTTCCTGATCATTGGTCTCCCTTCCTAAATGCTTTTCTGAGCCCCACCCCAGCCATACAACTCTGTGCTCCCTCCCAGGTGATCCGCAAAGGTGAGGTCAGCTGCTGCTGGACCTGCACTCCTTGCAAGGAGAATGAGTTTGTGTTTGACGAGCACACCTGCCAAGCTTGTGCCCTGGGATCCTGGCCCACTGATGACCTCACAGGTGATCCTTTGCCCCTCTTCAAGGAAATGTCACACTGAGAGCTTCCTTTGGATTTCAGAGGCGGACATTTCAGGTCCAGAAAGTTTTTGTTTCAACCTACCAGTTGAGTACTCTATGACTGAAGCCCAGAGTATAAAGAGCCTCAATCATATAGTACTCAACTGGTTGGTTGAAACAAAATCCTGGTTTGGATTTTTACTTTCTGGACCTGAAATGTCCGCCTCTGTTGGATTTAAATTGCGCATGAAAGGTTGATGAGAGCCTGTGATGGGTTGGCGCCTCATCCTGGCTTGTTCCCTGCCTTGCACCCATGACCTTCAGAATAGTCTACAGACCCCTACGACCCTGGTTACAGAAAATGGATGGATGGATAGATGAAAGGTTGACATTCTGTTCCAAAGCTTGAGATCCTCAGCTCAGTAGCCTCAAAGCTCAATCTTCAGATATTCTTTCTTTTGTTTTCATTTAGTATTTTCTGTCCCCAATGCAGGCTGTGAACCGATTCCTGTGGAGTACTTGCGTTGGGGTGACCCTGAGCCCATTGCCGCTGTGGTGTTTGCTTGCCTGGGTCTCGTGGCCACAGCCTTTGTCACCTCTGTCTTTGTCAAGTTTCGACACACGCCGGTGGTGAAGTCCTCTAGCCGTGAGCTCTGCTACATCATCCTGGCTGGCATCTTCCTGGCCTACCTCAGTACCTTCTCCCTGGTGACCAGGCCACAGATTGCCTACTGCTACCTGCAGAGGCTGCTGGTGGGGCTGTCTCCCGCCATGAGCTACTCGGCCTTGGTGACGAAGACCAACCGAATCGCGAGAATCCTAGCCGGCAGCAAAAAGAAGATTTGCACACGCAAGCCACGCTTCATGAGCGCCTGTGCCCAACTGGTCATCGCCACGCTGCTTATTCTGATGCAGCTGGCCATTGTGGTGACATTGTTTGTCAAGGAGCCACCAGCCGTCGTGCACGACCACCCCAGCATGCGACAGGTTCGCCTGGTGTGCAATACTAGCACCCTGGGTGTGGTGGCACCGCTCGGCTACAATGGGCTGCTCATCCTCAGCTGCACCTTCTACGCATTCAAGACTCGCAGTGTGCCGGCCAACTTCAATGAGGCCAAGTACATCGCCTTCACCATGTACACCACCTGCGTGGTTTGGCTGGCTTTCGTACCCATATATTTTGGCAGCGACTATAAGACGGTGACCATGTGCTTCTCAGTCAGCCTAAGTGCCTCCGTGGCACTGGGCTGCATGTTCGCTCCCAAGGTCTACATCATGCTGGCCAAGCCGGAGAGGAACGTCAGGAGCGCCTTCACCACCTCCACCGTGGTGCGCATGCATGTGGGTGACGGCAAGTCCACCTCCTCCTCTACTGCCAGTGGTGGCTCAGGTAGCGCGAGAAACCTCTGGAAACGCAGAAGCTCTGGGGCTGAGGCACCGAGGTGAGGAACAGCCTTATTGTGCATCTATAGTTGGGGGGGAGGCTGTTCTTTGGGCTGTCTGGACTGAGCAGATACATGAACTGACCCAAAGGATCTCGTCATTTATAGTTGTTGGCGATGAATTGGCGAGTCATAACTGAAGCCAAACCTTCACCCTAACCCTAACTTTAACCTAACACTCAGCTGACTATCACTAAATTTTGAAATACGCATTTAGCAACCTCACGTCAGAACACTGCTCTACGATGGTATGGTGCCCCATCCAGGGTTGTTCCCTGCCTTGTGCCTGTAACCTCGGGGATAGGGTCTGGACCCCCAGCGACCTTGAAAAGGACAGAAATTGGATGAATGGATGGATGGATGGATGGATGGGTGGGTGGGTGGATGGGTGAATGGATGGATGGATGTCAGAACACAGATAAAAAACAGTAAAGGTGAAGAGTCAGGACAGCCTTAGAAAACACACATATCCCTAAAGTCTTCCCTCAAGTCTTCAACATAATCACTTTGGTTGAGCACATCAATGAGCCTCTCCTGGGGACACTGGAGGATGTGCTTTGTTCTTCTTTCTGTGAGGCACGTCTACATTGCATTTTCCTAATAAGAGTCAGTGGGGGCAGTACCTTTAACATACTAGTCAGGAGCTCTAACCTTGTGCTTCTTGGATGCAGTTCCAACGGGAAGTCGATGACCTGGGTCCAGAACGAGCGAAGCTACCATCACAGCCTGTGGAAGCGTATTTCCATCCATATCAAAAAGAAGGAGAGCAACCAGACTGCTGTTATCAAGCCGTTCCATAAGGGCGGAGCTGTGGCATCCGAGCCAGGGGCTCAGGCGCAGCACTACCCAATGACTTACCACTCGCAGGTGCCCTCACCATCACCAATCAGCGCCATGGGGGGGCCCTCGATGGGGCACGAGGAAGAAGATGATGAGGAGGAAGAACAGGAGGAAGTGGCCCTGTCCTCATACATGAGCCAGTGGCCAGTGGAGCCCTCCCGGGTCTCCATCATGGAGCAAATCAGTTCCATGGTTGACCGCTTCACTGCTAACATAAGTGAGCTGAACAGCATGATGCTGCCTGGCTCCCCATCATTGACACCCAGATTCAGCATTACCAGAGAGACTGCGGGTACAAGCATGCAGCAGGAGTCCAGTTTGGAGGAGGGGACAGGCCACTCCCACAGCCTAGTCCCCAGTGGGAGATCAGGCGCCCTGGAAGATCTGATTGGGCTCATGCCCCCTTCTCCCTTCCGGGACCAAGCAGACCTGGCTAACTCTGCTTCCGTCCTCTGCATGCCCTCCTCCCCCCCGTATGAGGGGCTGCTGCTGAGGGAGTTCGGTCCCAGTTCCTCATCCCTGTGAGCGAGCTACACTATTGGGGTGCGGCTACATTGTCGGGTGGAGTTTGCTGGGAGATATATCCTGACAGGTCACCGACACAGTCCAGAATGATAAACAGCCTTGGACTAATCAGGACGCGATGGAGTGCCATTGCAGTGATTACCATGTTGATGGTACTTAAACTAATGCAGGACCAGAGCAGTGGGGGTCGGGGGGGGGGGGGGGGTGTTAAAGCAGCTGTTTTGACCAACCAGATTGAGCAGAGTCAGCTTACTGTCTATACTCCACTCATTGGTCCGGTATGGCATGAAACGGGTGCTAAAATCTGATAAACCATCTGAATTTAAATACAAGGTTTTTGACCAAAGTCCAGTCCTGCTTTCACACACACAATACCAGGGCATTCTTCATACTGGCATACATAGGTGGAGAAGGTAAAAATCCGAACCAAGATTTTGTTTCAACCAATCAGCTGTGCATAAAGAGTACTCAGAGCACTCAAATGATTGGTTGAAGTGTCCACCTCTGCTTGCATGATGTTACAGCAACGTTACAAGGGTTGTTGCGGCACCGTTCCTGCCTTGTCAGATTGCCTCAAATACGCAGAGGAAAACTTACATACCTTATCTTAGAAGTCTACAGAAAATGTCAGTTCATCTCGTCTGTTCTGTTATTCACAAAGATGCCAACGAAATGTGGGCGATGTAAATATAAAAGCATGGTTAATATATCTTTTAAGAAAATGTCATGTGGTGCTGTTTGATTTAAATAGTTTTAAAAGATTATTTTTTAATGTTATTTTGATATATATTCAAGATTCTCTATTGTCATACAGCCAGGTCGGTGACTTTTGGATATATACTCCATAACATTAATGCACACTATACTGCATACTACATAATTTAAATGTACATGATATTGCATATTCCATAACATTAATGCACACAATATGGTATACTTCATAACATAAATGCATACTATACTTTATACCCCTTAACACTAATGCACTGTACTTTATACCTCGCAACATTAATGTACACTATGCTGTATACTCCATAACATTAATGCACACTCTACTATATACCTTGTAACAAAAACAAGCGCTGCAGAGTATACTCGGAAGGTTGCTGGTTTAAGCCTGGCCTTGGCAGAATAGTCACATCTGCAGGCGGCTGCCCTTCACTGCCGAGCTTGCTCTCACCTACATGTGTGTCAGGGTGAGCAAGATGGGGTAGGCAAAAAGAGAATTTCCTTACGGTGGATCAATAAATTGCTATTATTATTATTATTATGTTATTAGAGTCCATAACATTAATGCACACAGTACTATATACCCTGTAATTTTAATGCACACAGTACTATATACCCTGTAATATTAATGCACACAGTACTGTATACCCTGTAATTTTAATGCACACAGTACTATACACCCTGTAACATTAATGCACACAGTACTGTATACCCTGTAACATTAATGCAAACTAATCCACCCACATAGCTTAGACCTCTGCACTGCTTGTTCGGTACGGGGTTGCAGTGTTAATACATGCCTGATTGTGTGTCAGTTATCACGAACTGAGTACAGGAAACACAGCCTCTCACTGACACATAGCCTGACATTTATTTCTTCTCCCAGTATGTGGACAAAAAAAACTGTAATACCGTAAATTACTTCCATTTAAGAGTTTGGGATATTCAGCTGATTAGCATAGTTTTGACTGGTACAAGTTTGGAGAAAAATATCATTTAAATACTAATTTATTATTATTATTATTAATAATAGGCTTACCGTATATCTTCTTTTGGTGCTGCCCTACTGTTGTTATTGTGTCGTACTGTGTCTACCCTAGCATAAGGTGTTTGACACAAGATGGATTTGGTGACCAAGAAATATTTCTGTTGGTCTTGGAAACGTTCCCCCATCTCTGCATATCAGTTGTCTAGATGCACACTGGCAGTCTTGGGGGAGGACAATTTAATATTCTGTCGTCAGACATAAAAATATGACACCTACAATAATATTATTACTGCAAGACACAACATGGTGTGTGTGTGTGTGGATTAGGTGTAAATTACATTATGGGAACCAATTGTGCCCCACAATGTAATAAAAACCTGACGCTGCGGGGACCATTTCTCAGGTCCCCTGAAAGATCTGTGAATGCAAACAAAAAAACTAAAAATGCCAAAAGGATCGTATTTTGTTTGGGGTTAAGGTCGTCATGTTGGGATTAGAGTTTTCCCCATAGAAATGAATGGAGAGTCCCCACAAAGATATAATTACAAACCTGTGTGTGTATGTGTGTAAATACTGATGACAAAAGCAACAGACATAATATCCTGTAAACTATAAGGCCTATTGTTTTACATATACTATGCTGGTTTGTTACATTGGAATAGCTGATATTTTTATTGGGAATGTTGTTGATTCAAAACATTTCTTTTATTGTTGTTATATTTTACATATTTTAAATGTGCTTTCACAGGAATGACTTTAAAGCGCTGTACAGACAGATGTAAAATCCTGGAGACAGGAGGACAGAAACTGATCCTGGAAATTCACTGGTTCTGCGACACCTCGTTGTGCCGTAAGAGAATTGACGACTATTTTATTGCTGTGCTTTTTAAAACTAAAGTAGTTTTGGCTGTTTTCCTGCGTGACGGACGGTAAACGAAGCAGGTTTTAGCGGCTGTGTTTGTGTATTTTGCCTGTGCAGTTCCCATGGCGATGTCTTCCTTGTCATGTGATCACACTGGTGCTTGCATGTCCTAGTCACGTTATTAAAGTCACGCTTAAAATGACAGCACATGGTCTGTGGTGTGTCCTGAGTTACTCAGTGACGCTTTCCCCGCATCTATAAACGCTAATTCAGCGCTTATCTTGCATTTACCTGAGCACACTCATAGGCACAGACACCCTCTGTTTGGGCGTCATATAAAATATCATGAACAGTGGTCGTGAAACTTTGAAAATGTCATCTGAATCCACCTGTCTGTGTAAAACCTTCTTCTCTAGGTTTTAGACTATTGTGAATGTCAGAAAGCAGTAATCTAGGAATACATCCGTAACAACGATTCTGTTGCCATTAGATATGTGCATGCCCTCCAGCTATCATCCGCAACATTTAATTAGATTTCCCGAACAATTGGATGTAATGTTCCCTTTATTTACCGCGCAGAAACTGCATCCGGAGGCTGACAAGTTAAAATTTCTGGAAAGCGATTTCCATCTATTATAAAGTAGGTTAGTAAAATTACGACGGAGCTCCAAGTTCCCGCAGATGAACACAGAGGAACGAACTCCAGCAAAAGAAAGTTTCTTGCCTTGACAGTCAAGAGTTCCGCTTTACACCCACTGCGCGGCTAAGGTGATTCACGGGATAACAGCTATCATGCCGATACAATAATGACTATAACATCTCCGCTGTCGCCTGTCCCCGTAGCCCCAACCGTCTGGGGGGCGGTCCACTGAGGCAGCGGGTAGGCAGGAGTGAAGACTGTGTGGCTCCCGGGGGCATTTCTTATATACACCGCCATGCAGAACAGCCACAAAGAGCGTCTATACAAAGTGCTGGTGATCGGGGACCTGGGTGTGGGTAAAACGAGTATCATCAAGCGCTTCGTTCAGCAGAGGTTCTCCGGCAACTACCGCGCTACCATCGGGGTGGACTTCGCGCTGAAGGTGCTCAGCTGGGGAGGGGAGACGGTCCGCCTGCAGCTGTGGGACATCGCCGGTAATCACGCCACATTGAACTCATTAACTTAAAAAACCGAAAACCGATGCTTCTGGTAAAGTTTCGCTCACTTTATAACATATGAAGACAAATAAAGCAATATAACAAAGTGTATGATGCACTGTATTTCTAAATTTCTTTAAATCGTGTTTAGCCCATTTAATCTTTGCTTTTCAAACATACCCCATAAAGTTAGTCTTTTACAACAGAATAACTTTATTTGAGTCTTTAGCCGCAGCTTATTTGTCCTGCTTTGAACGTCAGTTATCACCCGTAATTCAGCTACTGCCCTGGTTTGCGCGGTTCTTCTTGTGTAAGGCGAATCTTTACAGCAATTACCGTAATAATGTTTAATATGACACTGCTGATCTCCGTGACGTCTTTTCGATAACCTGCTTCTTCAGACAACACGTCATAAATGTCTTTAACAAACTTATAAAATATGATACCATCACCACTACAAAAAACCAAGGAATCACAGTTTCAAACTAACTTTTGTTGAAGTCTATGAACCATGGGGGACCTCTATGCCCGTATGGTCGCATTTCGATGAGAAAAAGACAGCACAACTGTCACATATCCAGATAATCCAGTGGAAATGAGAAGGCAGGACATTGGTTTGCCTCTTTGCCTGGACTGCTAAACTTAAAGTATAATTTTATGAGGGCACAGATTTAACTGGGTTCAGTGAGATAAAAGTATGGGATCGTAGCACAACTGCAAGCTGAACTGAACCGGTGAGCAGGTTGCCTTGCATTTCCAGGTCAGGAGCGTTTTGGAAACATGACCCGGGTTTACTACAGAGACGCCATGGGTGCATTTATCGTCTTCGACGTGACCCGGCGTGATACATTTGAGGCGGTCGCCAAGTGGAAGGAAGACCTGGACTCCAAGCTCACCCTGTCAAATGGCAGGAGAGTCAGCGCCGTCCTCCTGGCCAACAAGTGTGACCATGGGTGTGAGCTGCAGAGTCACGACGCAGCCAGGATGGAGCAGTTCTGCAGGGACAGTGGCTTCGTGGGCTGGTTCAGGACATCAGCAAAGGTACCTCCTCACTAGGTCAGAAACACAGCTTAGCTGTGTGACATAGCCAACATTCTGCTGTCCTGGGACACACGGTGAGAGAGTCACCCACAGTGAGACAGACATACAGTGGGAGAGTAAGACAGGGACACACACGATGGGAGGGACACACACGATGGGAGAGTCACACAGATGTACAAACAGTGAGAAGGATACACAATAGGAGAATCACACAGGCACACTCTCACAGTGGGAGAGTCACACACACAGACACAGTGAAAGAGTCACAAAGACACAAAAAACAGTGAGAGAGAGTGGGAGTCACACAGGCACATTCACACATTGGAAGAGTCACACAGACAGTGAGAGAGACATACAATGGGAGAATCATATCAGCACACATACAGTGAGAGAGACAGTGTGACAGTGACACAGACAGTGAGTGACACACACAGGGAGAGAATCACACAGACACACAGTGAGACACATGGGCAGTGAGAGACTAACACACAGTGGGGGAGTCACAGAGACACATATATTGAGAGACATAGTAGGGGAGTCACACAGGCACACATAGTGAGAGAGACATACAGTGGGAGAGTCACACAGGCACACACAAAGTGGGAGACACAGTGAGTCATACACACAGTAGGAGAGTCACACAGATACACACATAGTGAGAAAGACACACATGCAGTTGGAGAGTCACACAGACTCACATACAGATAGACACACACACAGAGTAAGAGACATACAATGGGAGAGTCAGACAGGGACCCACAGTGAGAGACACATACAATGGGAGAGTCACACAGGCACACACAAAGTCAGAGACACAGTGAGAGTCACACACACAGTAGGAGAGTCACACAGATACACACATAGTCACACAGTCACATATTCACACAGTGAGAGAGTCACACAGACCACAGGTCCCTCGCCGTCCTACATCTGCCAGCTTTTATAACAAGTAGGACATTTGCAAAAGTCCCTGGGGGGGGTCTCTAAAGAAACTTTAATATGAGGGAACACTTGGGACATAATATTCATGAAGTAATTAATTGTAATTATGGTCATTATGCCAGCCAATCAGAATGGCAGCTCAGATGGCAGTCACACTCTGTAAGACAAGGGCATCGCTTGTGGCTTACAAATGTGATCTATGCTTTGTTGATCTCTTTTACCCTCTAACAGTAATCCATAACATGAACTCTACTCTCTCCTGCTGTCAGGACAACATCAACATAAATGAGGCAGCGAACTGTCTGGTGAAGCACATCATCGCCAGTGAGAAGGACGTGGTGAAATCGACCGTGCCCGACATCATCTCACCAAAGCTGAGTGCAGTCAAGGACAGCGCCTGCTCTGGCTGTTTTAAGGGGTGAGGGCCAGCGGGGGGTGTGGTTACATACTGACGGGAGGCTACTTGTGGGGCGTGGCTTCTCACTCAGGGGGCAATAACATGCTGGGTGAAGGGCACGATTATTAAATGCTGTGGCTAAAATGCAGAATGGAACCTAATTTCCTCTGGGCTTCAGTCTCGTACGATGAACAGGGTTCCTCTACTCCAGAGGCGAGGAATCTGATTCACGGAGAGCCGGTAGGGGTGGGGGTTTTTGGGATGATCTTTCAATCAGCTGATTATAAAGCAGTGATTCTCAACCCCAGTCCTGAGGACTCAGTGTTACTGGCACCCACACTCGCTCTCCATGAATCAGGTTCCCCACCCCAGCTCCACAAACTCCATGGATCAAACAAAAGACTCCTGGCAAATGCTATTTTTTTCTATCATCTGAAACAACCAGAACAGCATTTGAAACAATGAGAAAATAATGAACATTTTTTGAAATGTGACTGTGGGCCCACTTTTACAATGGGGGACAGGTTTAACGAGGGGGTGGTCTGCATGGTAAAATAGAGCAATGCAGAAAGAAGTGCTCTAATGCATCTGTACTCAAACCTGTACAAATTGCAAATAAATCATCATTTCATTTCAATCAGTATGACCTTAAATAAATGACTAGCTAGCTAATTACCCTGTCTACCCTTTCTCTCCACGTCTGTCATCTTCTCAGCCTGGACACATCCTCAGTTTTCACAGACAAGCCTCTGCACATTCTGGTGTAAAGTTGATCACCACCATTACTTGTCAAATGTCCTGTTCAAAGCACATGTAGATAAAACAGTTCCTTCACAGATCCAAAGCCTGAAATATGGATCCACCAAGCAGCTGGTCAACAACTGTGTATCGCAGGGCCCCATCCCACCCTCCTCTTAGTAGTGCATGTTCATAGATCCACAGAATAGACTCTCTAGCTGCAGTGAGTCCCCCAGGAGGATAGGGGGTGCTAGCATGACTCACTGAGCACCAGCTGCTGTGGTGCCATTTTATGCTGCCAATGTGAGGGCACCCAGTATTCTGTAGTGTCAGATACAGGCCAGCCAGCATATCAGCTCGCCTCCAGCAAGCTGATATAAATCGATGGCTCCAAGTCCAGGCTGTTGCATGTATGATTAATGATGGTGGTGGTGGGGGGGAATCCGGACCTCCATCCTCTGCGGTCCATCCAGCATGGACACCCCGAGGCCCAGTGTTTCTGATTGGACGGTGCTCACTGAGGAATGTGACCTACGCCACCATAGAAGCACTCATTTCACGCTGTTTATTCTTGTGTACCGTCTCCTCCGAGCTCACCAGGCACGCTACTCACCTGTGTCGCCAATAACCCACCAAAAGCCCCCAATTTCCCCACTGATTTCGTCTGGCTGCTCTAACTGAACTTGGCCAGAATCATCCCTTGAATACCTACACTCTCAGTCCAGTTTGTTTGCAGGACCGGTCCCATGACAGTAATCATAGCGGTACTGAGTCTGTCAGTGTATGTGCGTGTTTGTTTGTTTCCACCACTGAGTAAGTCAACGAAGCCAGGTCCCATGACTGAGGTGATGGAGGCACCGAGAGCACTACTGAAGCCCGTGAGGTTCAGTAATGAAAGCCTTGTGTGCGGCACACAAACCGTGCGTGAAACACACACACATATCTAACTCCGCAGCACCTCAGTGAGAGGAACGTGCTGAAGCCAACTGTTTAGGAGCTGCCTGGACCTTCAGAGCCTCTTCACATAGAGTCACACTCAAGCAATCGGCTTAGGAAGAAAATCTGACGCTAAGCGACGCCAACGGGTTAGATGCGCCTCGTTTCACATTGGTGATGTACATTGATGAAACCCGCCTGTCTGAAGCTCAGTCACGACAGTCCTTCTTGGGGAAAATAACCCAAAGATGCTAAAAATAGAACTACAACGACATATGTCTCCTTTTCTTTCTGTGATGTGCTGCCACTTGCCACCTTTTACTGTTGTCAACTCGTCCCCCAACCCGCTACCCATGAAAATCTTAGGCCCGAATGTCTGAATTTGTCCTGCAGCTGACCCTGGCTGAGCTGAACACGGCTGGTTAAGATGCCATCTTCAACATAGTTTACCAGCTAGTCACGGGGGTGTTGATAACATTCTGCAAACCGCGATGGCAGTAACTCTGAAGAAGTGTTTTTGTTCGCTGCAAACAGCAGCTATACACTAACGCATCTGCCTGAGAACATGTATAAACTCAGGCCGGCTCGTGTTCCAGGTCTGTTGCATAAAATGTGGGGTTATATAATCTCTGCTTCACCAAGTTCATAATGACTGCTTGTTGCAATATATAGTTCTTACACAGTGAGCATTTCTTAGGAAATACTACAGAGTTCAGTCACGCTGACTTCCCACACACACACACAAGTTGGTCTTCCTATCTAAATGGGGACTGTCCATTTATTTCTATGGGAAAAACCATAATCCCAATCACGACACCCTTAACCCCTACCCAGTCCTAACCTTAATCATAAGTAACCAACCAAAATACAAGACATTTGGCACATATACTTTTTTGATCGCATTCACAGGTTTTTACAAAATTGAGGTTATCCAAATGGGGACCTGAAGAAGTGTCCCCAAAAGTAGGGAAAGTTTCAGGTTTAACGCACTTTGGGGACATTTTGGTCCCCAAATGTGATCTATGCAAACCCACACACCCACACACACACACACACACACACACACAGAGATTCGGTATTTATCTTTGTAAGGACTCCATGAATTTCTACAGGCATAACCCTAACCCTAACTATGACAACCTTATGTAAGGACATAACCCTAACCCTAACTATGACAACCTTATGTAAGGACATAACCCTAACCCTAACTATGACAACCTTAAGCCCGACCCAACCATAAGTAACCAAACAAAATACAAGACCTTTGGCATGTTTAGTTTTTTGACTGAAAAAATGTCCCCAGACTGTCAAAATAATAGGATTTTATCACATTGTGGGGACATTTGGTCCCCACTATGTACTATATACATGCCCCACACAGATACGTGAAGTGACTCTGTAGTCTTTATGCTCTGGGACCACTTCATCCCTTCATCCCTTTTTGGGGTGGTAGGTAGCTTAGGTTCCCTTCCCTAACCATCTATCTCTAGAAAGTCATGAGTTCAAACCATTTAGCTGGCAGTGGAAGAAAATCCAGTCCATAGTTTTGTTTATCCAACCAGTTGAGTCCTCTGTGACTGTGATTCTTTATACTCAACTGGTTGGTTGACACAAAACTTTGGTCTGGATTTGTATTTTCTGGGCGTGAACTTTCCACCTCTGGTGGCTGTTAGCATTTGATAATATCACTGTTGGACCCTTGAGCAAGGTCTTTAACAGCTCCAGGGACACTGGCTGACCTGGTCTCTGACCACAAGCTTTCATCCCTTGCATGTTGCTGTGGGCAAAAATATCTGCAAAATATTTAAATGTTCTGGTGCATATAAGCTCAGCAATAGAGGGGACTGTCTTGTTTTTGTTTCTGGACAGATTGTCTTACTCTGGAGTTCTGGAATTCTGACATGTAAAGACAAACGCTCAATAGTCAGAGCAATGTCAGGTCATTGAGAGCGCAGGATTCTGTTTTTTTTTTGTTGCATAATCTACATGTGGGAGATGAGAGGAAACAAGCACCCAATGAAGCTCCATAATTGATTATATTTCAGCATAATGGGGTCGTGTGAATGGATGATTGACACAGCAGGTCACCGCGTTGCGCACTGTCTCGGTATAGACTCGGGTGCATGTGGATCTTACACAGATCGCACCACATCTCACAATCGCTATTCATTGGTGAGCTGGAGCAGCCTGCAGACAAAGAGCAGCTGCCTTCACAGGCAGCAACACGGTGATGCACCCAACATCTCAACAAAATGCTGTGTGGATGGATTCTGACCACGGGAGAAACCAGAGCTGCTGTCTGAGGCAGGACCTCTCAGGATGACGTCAGCAGAGGAACAACTGGGAGCCACTTGATGTGGCCTAAGGCCCTAACGCTAACACTGTGACCTTAAGCCTTCCCTCCTGCAGCTGACCAAGTGGTGTAAAATTCACGAGGAACTCTGTTTGGCTAAATTGGAGGAGACACGGGATCTTGGTCAGATTTCCTTCACCTTTGGGAAACAGCAGACGGGGACAGAGTCGGGGTGACTTGGACACGTTTCCAACAGGAATCACGGGGGAACACGCAGGAGACGCAAGTGACTCAGTGCACATGTTCCCAACAGGAATCACGGGGGAACACGCTGGACATGTAAGTGACACAGCACCTGTTCCTGACAGGAACCATTGAGGAACACGCAGGACACGTAAGTGACACAGCACCTGTTCCTGACAGGAACCATTGAGGAACACGCAGGACACGTGACACAGCACCTGTTCCTGACAGGAACCATAGAGGAACACGTAGGACATGTACGTGATACAGCACACGGTCCCTCTGCGTCTGCCTGTGGCCCCTTTAACTGGGCGCCATCCAGGAAAACCCAGAGAAACTGGGGTTTGTTCGATATTTAAATGCCTTCCAGTATAATTTGCAAGGTCGTTTCAAAGACACTGTGATAATTAGAGAAAGTTCTCACAGGGGACGGCTAGATTACGTCATTCTGTTGATTCGAGGTCAGAGGGACTCAGTAATCGAAGCTCAAAGCCCATCTATGCTCAGAGAAACAAATTGAGGACGACGGCATCTAGATGGAAACCACAGGGGGCGGAGCACTGAAACAGTATCCAATTAAAAGCCTCCAGATCATCACATAACTTGGGCCTTCTGACTTACTTTGATTAGTTTGTCACGGAGGTGTTCACTACAGAGGAATGTCAGCCTTCTGGGTCACGTTTGAGCCACATAGTATCTTAATCTGGGATCACCAGGTGCCTTCATCAATTGCCAATCAGCAATGCCCGTCCAATGTTCTGTTGAGCATGTTCTATTTACAGAACCATAGTTCTCTACAGTGGTTTAGCCAGGCTCACTTACCTCATCACTGACTTTAAGGTGTACGACGGATGCAGGGCCGCGCACTGCCAGCCCTGGAGGTCCAGGGAATCTGGAACATCACTGTTCCACCACAGGTCAGTGTGGAGCGAAGCTTGCAGAGGATAGAGTGTGAGACAACAGGAGCACGGATTTTGATCAGTGACCAGGCATTCAAAGACTTTGGACTAAGACAGATGCAGCATTTTGCTCACGTTACGCATCAGCAAAAGTAAGGTGTCCACTGGTCTGCCTCGCAGTGCCCCCTGTTGGTACTTTTTAAATTTGCATGCTCCTCATTAACATATCACCTAGAGCAGGGGTGGCCAATCTTATGTGCAAAGGGCCAGTGTGTATGCAGGTTTTTTGGGATAGCCTTTAGGTCAGCTTTTCAAACCCAGGTGTGAGGACTCTTCAGTCAGTCAGTAATCTAACTAGGGAGCTGCAGTGAAAACCAGCATACACACCAGCCGTTTCTGGATAAGACTGCCCATCCCTGACTTAGAAGCTGGTCTGGTCCCCTGACATTCCTGCTGCTGTCTGATGGGACCAACACACATGGGAAGCTGTGGGAGAGTGAGATACGCAAAGGCTGCACAGCGAACCGCTCAGAAAGGATTCGCTCACTGGGGATGGAAACACAAACATCCTGTAAGATTCACCACAGCATGAGTGAGGCAGCTGAGAACAGCTCCGCATTTCCCCTGCGGTGTGGTACCAGCCACGCAGTCATGGAAAACAGTTGGATCCCTAAACGATGCAGCAAACATAATCCAGGGCAGGGAAATGCACCAACACCTTAACGTAGCCATTGGCTTCGAGGCCACACCTGCACTCACTTTGGAAGAGAGAGATGACTCATCCGAACAGACTCCTCCTCCTCCAATGACCTGCACCTGTGCTCCTTACTTAAGGTATTTTTGGTCTTCCTGCACTGCATCTCAATACATGGTGCTAAACAGGATGGGACGTAAACTGCTAAGCATGATGGGAAGTAATCTGCTAAGCATGATGGGAAGTATTCTGTACTCTGTATAGAGGAGACCGGGGACAGATGTTGAATTTTTTCCATGTCATTTTCGTTAAATGTAGAAAAATGACACAATGGAAAAAAAAAAAAGTCGTAGTGTTTTGTAGTGGTGTTTGGGGGAATCTAAGTTTACTGTATTCTTTCGAACAACTGATCCCGTTCATCAATTGGCCTGAGTCTCCCCTAATCTGTGGCTCTCACTTTCTAAGGCTATTCACTCATTTCAGTGCTCACCTGTACCTCACTCTAAGCCCAAGCCCTCCCACGACAAGGTCAGCATAACTGCAAACACCAAAAAGGGGTCAACTGAGACATACGAGACCGTGCTGCACAAGAAGCACTCTGATCATGGGACCGTAATGTAGGATCCAGACGGAAGGAAGGCGACCACGACAGCAGAAAATGTCACCCAAAAGCCGCTCAAACAGGCTGCTTTATTGTTCCTGATGTTACATCCAGTTCAGTGAAAGATGAACACATTCCTTATTAGACTGATCTCAATTCGCCTCTCAATAATTCTTTGCTAGATTTCAGATCTCAGGGTACTGTCAGCGATTGGCAGCTTGCACAGTCACTGCCCTGCAGGGGCCGTGGGCCCTTCGCATTTAACCCAGCGTGGGGGCAGTCATACTGCTCTACAGGCCCGTGGGTCTGGGTCTCCCATCCAAACGTGTGACACTTCACTTTAAAACGGGCAGTCAGGAGAAAAGCCTCACTTTAATCAGGGACTTTAAAAGCCCCGTTTCCATTGTTTAAAAAGACATCTACAGATATATCTCAGGAGAGCCTGATTTTAGCTAATCATACTGGTTAGATTTGATTGTAAATTAATGAGATTAAAAACTCAAATACAGAATTGCATTTGAATTCAGATAAGAGAAGATTTTCGTTATTTTACCTGCCGTTCGATCCATGTTCTATATAACTGCAAACTACCACAATCATCGATGCCAAACCATTCAGTGAGGAATCTGTGGAAAATCGCATTTGGACTCACATGTGTTGGGTTCAAGTTGGTCTCTGCCCAGTCCTCCTATGTCTGACACACTAATGGGAACCCTTTACCTGACCTCCATCAGCACAGCCCACGTTATACCAGCTTAAGGTGACTCAGTGGCACCCCCTAGTGCCGTGACAGTAGGGGGCATGTTTGGCTGGCATCACGGCGGTCAAGCTGAAGGCACTTCAGGTAAAGCGTTTCCATGGGTTCACATGAAGGTAACACTGATCACGCTGCAAGGGGGGGTGCGGTCGAGTTCTTAGATCCACCAGACCCACCCCCGGGCCACCCCAACTCAGTCGAGATGCCCCTCCACACCGGGGGGCATTAGCGTGTATCTGGGGTCCAACTGGGGCACAAAATCCTGGAACTCTTGTGACGCCTGAGTGCCAAAGATGTCCAGAACCCGCCGGTTCATCAGGGCAAACCTGGAGAGGCATATACAGGAAAGGGCACACTCGTCACTCCAGGGATCAGTCACAGGCGACTGCTGATCCCACACCCAAACACCAGTTGTCATCACACCGGGGATCAGTCACATGGGACTGCTGATCCCACCCCCACACATCAGCTGACATCACATCCGGGATCAGTCACATGGAACTGCTGATCCCACCCCCACACACCAGCTGGCATCACACCGGGGATCAGTCACATGGGACTCCTGATCCCACCCCCACACTAGCTGACGCTACACTGAGGATCAGTTACATGAGATCAGTCACTTGGGACAGCAGGACCCAGCCCCCACACACCTGCCCTTCGTAAGCCGCAGGAGAAACTTCCAGTAAGACGGCCGCAGATTCTGTACCTCCATCACAGCCTGGAGAAACACACAGCGCCTGCTAGTTATAAAGCAGACACACACGCAGACACACGCAGACACAGACTCAATGACATCCACTTACCGCCTGAAAGCAGATTGCTGTTGAGACAGCATAGATCAAAGTGTCAGCGTGTGGGAAGTAGGGGACCCGGCCAGCCTCAATGCCCTTAAAGTAAACTGTCTGTGGAGAGGAGGAGGGAGTCATGGGTCTCCACAGTCACGCAAGTGCAGTGTGACAGAACACAGGTCACTGCAGGGTCACTACCTCCACCAGTTTGGAGAAAAGGTACATGGAGATGGTGGTGCTCTTGTAGAAGAACATGGAGACCCCAGCCAAGAATCCTAGCAGGAGACAAGACGGAATAAAGATGCTAATTTAGGTAGCATTACTATGGATGTCACTGGACCTACAGAGGCAGGGGTCACATTCACTTTCATCATGGCAACTGCAGGGAGCGACATACCAGCAATGAGTGCGTGCAGCTCATCGTCAAGGTTACGCACCCACCGGAGAAAACAGCTAGTTCCCTGCGACAGACAGAAAGGCCGAGACCGAGATCAACGTCAAACCAGCAAAGGATTCAGGGATTTTTAAAATCTCATTATGAGTATCCATTGCCTTTGGGCTACGGTGGGGGGGGGGCAGGCGGACCTTGTAAATGCTGACAAAGGAGCCGAGGAACGCCCCCAGCTGGAAGTTCTCCTTATTGTAGAGGAGGGAAAGCAGGCGGGACGGACGGGTGAAGGCGTGTCGGAAAGCGGAAGGCACCCTCAAGCAGCACTGGATCAGGTAACCCACGCTGAACATGCGCACGAAGCCCTGTCGGAGAGACAGAGAGAGACGCGTGGGGTCAGGCCAGGCAGGGGTGGTGCGGCGGTGGAGTGGGGGCAGCATGGAAGCGGCTCGCACCTTCACACAGTAGCTGATGCAGTTGTCACCATAATGCTTGCAGCACCTGTGCCGGGGGCCGTGTTTACATCTAGGAAAACAAAAGAAAAGACGTTGGTGTCCCCCCCAGTCTTTCGGGACGACTGACTCCATGTCCCCGTGCAGCCCAGAACCTGTCTCACACAGACTCCAGCAGTCTCCTGGCCAGGTCCGTGATGGAAGATATACTGGAGGTAGACAGGACACGTGGCCGGTCTTGTTTTGGCTCCACAGTGCCCCCCTCTGGGCCCTTTGGGTATGTGTGCTCTGCCAGCAATGAGTGTGTGGGAATCTCCTCTTTGCCCACAATGAACCTAATAGACATCAGACAAGAGACACGTCTTTAGCAGTGCTCTGTGGATAGGGCCACAGTGGGCAGACCTTGTGTGTTTAGCACGCGGCACGTGGCCGTGGTCACGTACTTCAGGGCAGAGAATGCAAATCCCTGCAGTCCGTCTTTGCACCTGGGGAACAAAAGAAACACAAGGTTTCCCCTTTGCACTGCTTTTTGACTGGGTGTTAGTTAGTAACAATCAGTAACAACACTCTGCAATAGTCATGACATCCATTTATCAGCAGAGGGCAGCACTGAGCTAGAAATGAAGCCCTTTTCAATGTATGAAATTAAAAGAAATATGAAAGATTTGATAAAAAAAAAAAAAAACAGGAATTCTTTGATTTCCACATATGCCTTTATGCACACAAGGATGTACAGGTGAAGTCTGTAAAGGAGGTTTTGGGGACGAGCACAGGATCAGTTAGCGTGCAGTGTCCCTAGAGGAACTTGGGTTAGGGGCCTCGGTCAAGGGCCCAGTGACGGCATTAGTCTGCCACCCATGGGATTCTAACTGCAGACCTGCCGCACACGGGCAGTCCTATCCCACTGAGCTACTCACCACAACGTGCATCACTGACAGCCGCAAATACTGCGGACAAGAGTCTTCCTCACCTGAAGAAGAACATGTAGAGAGCGGCCGTGATGCAGAAGAGCAGGACCTGCAGAGAGAGAAGAAAGGGCTCAGAGGAAACCCGCACAGGCCACAAACGGTGACAGTCTTCCGGAAGCCCCGGCAGATCCTGCACAAGCAGCCAGGCCGCTCTCTCACGTGGGTGTGTTTCAGGAACAGTGCAGAAAGGCCCGAAGCTGTCAACGGCTAACTCCGGAACATTCTACCCACTTCCTCCTGAGAAATCGGATGTGATACTCACTTCTGAATAAAAGCTACGCTCCAAAATCCTGTCCTCAGTGGGGGAAGGGTGGGAGGGGCAGGACCCCAGGCAGAGTCTGCACTGATTGGCTGGAAATGTGGTGTGACAGCCAGTGTGGGGAGTAAACAGCCTGCTCTGACTGGTGGAGGGCATGGTGTGACCTCATGCTGGGGGCTCACCTCGCCATGCTTGATTGGAGTGATGATTCCTCTGGTGGCACCCATGCGGAATATCGTCTCCGTGGCCTGGATGGGCGGGAGCACGGCAGGAAAGAAGAAGATCCACATAAACAACAGCTAGTGGCTCACAGTCGAGCTCCACACAAGGTTCAGGCTCTTACCAGGTTGGCCATGTATATGGTGAGGAGCCCCCGCCTGCGGGAAAGTGGGAGGGGGACGGTCAGCATCTGCACCACCACACATACACACAGACCTGCAATCATATCTTTGTGGGGACCGCTCATTCTTTTCTATGAGAAAACCGCTAATGCTAACTATGACAACCTTATCCCCTACCCAGCCCTAACCATCTCCATAAGTAAACAAATAAAATACATTTTTAGAATACTGAGTCCCCCTTAAGGGGACCAAAAGGTAAAAAAACTGAAAAAAACTGGTATTCATCACGTGATAAAGGTATACCTGGACACACACACCCTCACACACAGTTCATATATTCCTATCATCTCCATTGACTCCATTCATTTCTATGGGCATAACCCTAACCCTAACCATAACCCTAACCATAAATAAACAAACAAAATACTTTTGACTATTTTAGCTTTTTGATTGCATTTACAGATTATGTAAAGTTAATATTGTTGGGGCCTCAAATATACCCCCACGAGCTCAAAAGTAACAAGTCATGCAACATTGTGAGTTAAATTCAAACGGCAAATGCCTGACACATGCATTTCGCGCACACGCACGCACACACACACACACACATACACACGCACATACACATACACACGCACACACACACACATGCACACCCCTCACCTGCTCTTCCGCTCGATCAGGATGGCGAGGTAGGATGCAGGCAGTGCTGCTCCAAATCCCGCAGACCATGAGTAAAACCTACCCAGAATTCTCCTGAAGCGGGGTGCGGGGGTGGGGACAGACGGATGCGCATTATCACTCACTATCCCGACAATGTGGTATGCCGAAACCGGGGGGGGGGGGACACGAGAGAAAAAGAGTTTCAGGTGTACGACTTAGTGGCATACAGTACAAGAGCCTGTATCTGTATCTGTGACTGACGCCCATGCAGCAATCTGCAACATCGCCCCCTAGTGTTGGGGGGTCAAAAGCAAAGCACAACATCTCCAAACTGCACAATCTGAACTCGGAACACACTGTGCATCACAGTCTTCATTCCACTTGCAAGCATAAAAATGATGGGAGCTTCAGCGCAACTCAGTCCCAGTGCTAAAACAGGATAATTACGACCAAATTCCATTTCTTTATCTTATTTACTTTGAACACGAACCATGTGTTTCACATTCAGCATTTACTCTCTGTCCACCGAGCTGTAACAGTGCTTGATCAGCGAAGTCCCATTACAGTCAGGATATTTTCATTTGCCGTTTGCAGCATAACATGTCATTTCCAAATCCCTGTTCCCCTTCAGAAGGGGCCGAGCTTGGAATATATGTAGAAATCTCACTTCCCGAGTGACCTTTACCTGAACACGTAGCTGACGTGTTACACGGACTTTAACCCCCAATGTGCTGTAGAACCCTGGCAAGACATAGGAGGCGCCTCAACCCTGCACTCGCGCCTCCAGCAGCCCACACACACAGACACAGTCACTGTGCGTACCTAAGGATGCAGAAGAAGGCGATATAGAGGCCTCCATTGGCCGTCAGGAAGGAGGCACTCTGCAGGATCTCGGGCAGCAGCCTCTTCACATAATAATCCCTCTTCCTCCGGCGCAGGATGGCAGCAATCTGTGGACAGAGATGGTTACTGCGGATGGAAACCAGCCAGCGTGTGGCGCTCTCCTCCGTTACTGCTGCATCTGTCCTCAGCTGAGGGTCTCAGAGTTCCCCCAAGCGGGCAGCCTGGGGTATTAATCCTCACCCCACACGGAATCCGAGCTCACACACACTCCTGGGGAATTAACCCTCACCCCACACGGGATCCGAGCTCACACACAGTCCTGGGGAATTAACCCTCA
>JAODJX010000051.1:6553953-6565255 GCA_026776945.1 Isichthys henryi
TTGGACTGTGGGGGGAAACCGGAGTACCCGGAGGAAACCCCACGACGAGATGGGGAGAACATGCAAACTCCGCACACGTGTGACCCAGGAGGGGACACGAAGAGCTGTATATGCACATGTAAATTAATACGCAGTTTGGTCACAATGATTTATAATATTTTAATACATACACTTCCTCCATTATATGTTATCTGTATTATTTTTAAGCATAAATATACAAATAAATATTTATTTGAGTAATTGCGCAGGAACTGCTTCTGGTCACCCCCATCAACCCATGAACACAGGTAATAATTTAAATCAACGAATCATTATGTATACAATTCTTTGTGAATTATGAACAAAAATTAATACAATATACAGTTAGGGTCATTAGAATGCTAAGTCGCTACAGGCATGCTATCTTTACTCATTCACTAATATTATAGAAGCAATTTCCTATAGTACATTTTTATCAGAAATGTACTTGACAAAACATTACCTATAACAGAAATTCCATCAATATACATAGTGTCATTAATTACTGTACCATGTATAATTCTCAGGAGTGGGTGGGGCCAAAGATAATTAACCGTAATTTTACAAGTTCTATCATATTTACCAAAATACTGTCTGAAATTAAATTCTGCCCTGATTTTATCATGGGAACTGCTTTTGACACGCCACTTCTAGATGTTTATATATACAATGTACTGCATGTTGTATTTTCTGAAATTAAACTCGTTATATAGAAATTGTTCCTCAGACGGTGATATATATATATATATATATTGGACAGGACAAATTCTGTCCTCTCAGACAATACATGACAAGTCCTGGGGACTGATGTCCACATGTAACGTCCATGGACTTTTATATAGAGATTGCACAGCAGATGTTCTTTATTATTCCAGATTAATGGTTTTATTCAATAATATGTAGAAATTATTCTTCAATGTTATACATTTCTGTAAAGGACAATTTCTGCCCTTTAAAACAATATAACACAAGCCCTGGAGATGGATTTCCATACACCATTCCATTTTACATTCAAGTTCATGTAAAAATGAGTCCCCAGGATGAGTCATATATCATTTTAAAGGGCAGAATTTTGTCTTTAAGAAACTATATAAAAACAAAAAAGACAATAGTATTGTATTGTCAGAATTTTATTGAATTTTATTTTTCACAAAATTGACAAACATGGATGAGGCTTAGTGTAAACATTGTCGGTCCCCAATTATGGCAGGTCAGAGACAAAATGCTGCTCCACACAGCACTTGAACTGCATGTATTAACTGTAATAGGTAGTACAGACTAGTGGCTCAATACACAGATGATATTTAGCTTCACATTTTAAACTACTGTATAAATGGTGTGTGTACAGCTTAAACTGTAGAAGTAGCATGTCAAAGTGGGATTAATAATAAAAAGCAATCACAAATATCCAATTCAATCCAATTTTATTTATATAGCACTTTTTACAACAGATGTTGTCGCAAAGCAGCTTTACATGTTACTGGCTCCAAGCGCTTAAAGAACAAGCCCAAGGCGACAGTGGCAAGGAGAAACTCCCCAAGCTGAAAATAGGAAGAAACCCTGAGAGGAACCAAGACTCAGAGATATCGTCCCTCCTCCAATCCAGCATCAATGTGAATGTAGATGTGGACATCCAGAGATATCGTCCCTCCTCCAATCCAGCATCAATGTGAATGTAGATGTGGACATCCAGAGATATTGTCCCCCCTCCAATCCAGCGTCAATGTGAATGTAGATGTGGACATCCAGAGATATCGTCCCTCCTCCAATCCAGCATCAATGTGAATGTAGATGTGAACATCCAGAGACATCAGCACCCATTTTCTCCACTAGTTGTGTATGGAGCTCGACAGGAGGAATGGAGAGGTAGAGAAAGGGGTTAGTCTGACAGATAATGTAATGCAAAATAAAGAGTAAATACAAGTTCCATGAAGTAGAATTGAGCTCCAGCAGGCCTCAACTTACAGTCAAGGAATTGTAAGGCAGACATGCTAATAAAACAGCTTTACATATTCCCAATTCCAAACCATTACTGGGCAACCTTAGAGTGACAATGGCTAAAAAAACCTTAGCTATAAGTAGGAACAAAATATTTTGAAAAGCCAAGACTCCGCATGAACATGTTCTCTCCTTTCAAAGTCAGATCACGCATTTGAAGTGTTCCCAAGTGTTTGTGTGTTTTAGGTTCCTGTTAGTGAGGGGTCCTTTGCCATTCTGTCTGTCATCCAATAGAAAGTCCATTTTATGCAGCTGTATGGAGTCCAGTTGGTCTCAGCAGGGTGCCAGTGATGCAGGGTCTCTGCAGACCTGGATTGTAGAACACATTGCAGTCATTCTGCAGCAGTTACACTCGCTATACATTAGCTAAAGTGGTGAAGAATTCACAGATTAGTGATTAGGAGGCATATTTGAAAGGGAGACAGTGACAGTTATAGCAGGACAAACACACAAAAAAAAATCCATAAAAAAATGGAAAATGTACTGGCAGAAAATTACCGGCACATTTTCCGTTAACGGACTCTTCCTTCAAGTCTCAAGGAAAGTTATTTTGCCCCCTGCTTGCGTAGCTTGCATTAAGTGACAGATAGTTAAACAGTCATCGCGGAGTCATCAAACTCTCCTCCTTCTATTAACATTCTATTACAGCCTGAGCACTGTACTGTGATCATGTAAAGGCATAAACTAACAGTACAGACAATATTTAAACAGCACAAACTATTGGGACCGGTGGGGCGGAGCCACGTACGTGACCATGTAAATAAGCAATATCTCTGCACTGAAGCAGCACAAAAAACAGTTTTAACGACCCAAACTGGCACAAACGATTGCGATCGGTTTGGTCGAAATCAGACGCAAATGGGAGGGAGGGGGTAACGTTACAAACATTAATATTGCAGAAACTAAAGCAGCATAAATGACAGTCAATGGCACAGACCAGCACAAACGCATCACACACGATTGCGATCGGTCTGGTGGGAATCAGACACAAATGGGTGGCTAACTTCACGTGACCATGTAAACAAACATTAATATCTCAAAGTAAAACCGCATAAACAAAAATTTTTACAGCACAAACGAGGCACGCACGAATGAGACCAGTTTGGTTGAAATTTGAAACATATGGGGGCCAACTTCATTCCCCTCCATTCGCTGTCGTATCTTGATGATGTTACATCAGGCTTTGAGGCAGAAATTTTTTTTAAAGTTTTTTCTGATGCCATTTTATCTGAGTCCGTTTGTTCTGATGCCGTTTTGTCTGATGGATTTTTTCCTGAGACCTGAGGATGCCCTAAAATGAACACCGTACAGCATCACCACTCACAGAACAAGGTTTTACAATAGCTTCTTCCCCGCGACAGTCAGACTGATGGCAAAACAAAACAAATGAACATGTAAAATAATAACCCTACACTACCTCACTTCACTGGTCATGTGCAATTAAAATCAATATCTGTGAAATAGGATGAATGTGCAATATCCTAACTGTGCAACAGGATAAGAGGTGCAATATTCTAAATGGGCAACATCTGCCTTCTATGCAGCTATGCAATACTTTGCAGTACTTATTGTATTTAAAAAGTTCTTTCATAGTTTGTTCTTTATTAGCACTTATATTTAAATTTCTTTCCTTTGTGTAGATATTACCATCTTTTTTCTGTAAATAAGTGTTCTGTTTACTTGACTCAGAGAGAGTTCCGCACAAGAATTCCAATGTGCCTGGAATGTTGGTTTTATGCACAAATGGCAAATAAACATCTCGCATCTCGAAATGAAACAGAAAGCTGTCTAGTCCTGGCTTATGTACCTGGCCACATACCATGAATTTGACCTTCAGGTTCACAGAAAACCTAAAAATGAAAAACAGATGCATCTGAACCAGTTCTCGCAGGTTCAGTAATAGCTTTCTTCCTGACGTTGTTAGAATACTAAATACCCTACTGACCATTTTGCAGCTTCTCCCTAACCCCCCCCCCCCCAACGGGCACTATATAAATATTTATTCAGTCTACTGTAATTATTGCTTCCCTCAATTCTGCTGTAATAATTGTTTACAGACACATTTCACTGTGTATGTGAGCCTTTGTGTCCAGCGACCCTGTTTCTCACTTCAGAAACCCTCCTATTGCCACTTTCTTTCAGAATGTCACACAGTGATCTTGTAGGAATGTTATTTCATGCGACTGTATGCCTGTATCTGGATTGTTTGGCAATAAAACACACTTGATTTGCCTTGACTCTGTGGAGCAGATGTACTAACATGTTTGAGCCTGTTTCAGGTACAAATTTGTTTCAACGTGCCCCTAAAACATGGCATGGTATGTTTGAACATACGTCACACGCCTAAAACCACAATCTGCATGCTAGAGGAGTACAGAGCGACTAGTTGCACTTTTCAACATGTTCATTCATTAGAGGGTCAAGTTTAAAGTGGAGAGTTTTGCCCGAAAACATGGGAAGATGATTACATATTCCATTGCATGTATAAAAAGGTTTAGTATATTCAACATAAAAAATGACTGGTCACAGGGAATCTAAGGCCAGGCCAAGGAACTGTTTACACTGCAATGTATGTACATCTGCCCCTATATGTGAAGTTTTCAGTTTCTTCCCAAAAGGTTTTCTTCTCATATGTCAAACACTGGCAACATGTACTTACAGTAGTGTGCGATTGTGTGTGAGTATGTGCTCTGCCCTTCGCCACCTGGGATACTCACCAAGCTCATCACCATCCTATACAGGATAAACAGGAATGGAGGATGGCTCAACACTCTTCTGAAGAAAGGGTGCTCCAGCTCCCTTGAGGACTTCAGACCAGTTACTCTCACTTCACACATTTGTCATGCAAATTGCTTTTTTACAGTTGCTTTTTACTTTTCTGCAAGAAGGGTATAAGTAAAAGTGCTAAAGATGCCCCAGTGTTCTTAGTTGATCATGTGAATTTATGATCATGTGGTAAGTCAGGGAGACAAAGGGGATCCAGGCTGCACCACTCAGGCGATAAGGTAGTAATTGAATTAACAGTGGCCAGGGGATTGACTGAGTTACCATTTGCTCATGCGGTAAATCTCCGTCCTGTCCTGCCTCATCCATGTCTGAGGACACTCATACTCATGGAGGTCACCTGTTATATGTTAATTCACTCACCACACATTTACACTTCTTAACTTGTAACTAGAATTGCCCTTCATTTATTTTTCAGCTGCCTTTCAGTACCTGGTGCATTTCTACAACCATTGCTTTGCTGAGACAAGATTTTGCAAGTAGACCCATTACAAAGGGCATGTTCTGTGTCTGCTTTCGAGTAGCATACAGTATAAGCTGTTTGCACTGATCTGTACAGATCCGGTATGGATAAAAATTTTGAGGTAATAAAATTGAAACAATGAAATCTGAATGAGTAATTCTCTGCATTGAAGTCTCCAGGTCCAGTATCAGGGGTTAGTTTTTATTCTCTCATGGAACTTTCTCATTTCTAGTTCTGCCATGACATCTCAGTGAAGGTGCCTGTGACAAAAACAACTGTCTGGTGCAGAGTTACTTTACGTGTAATTAGGTAATAAACCATGTGAAGTGAAACACATTTACAGATCAACTGTCAAAATGTGCTGTCAAGACCTGTATGGTGTGTCTAGTCTCTTACTGTGAAACTGATACTGCAACTTCACAATAGGCTTAACCATGCAAAACATCACAAGGTCATTGATGTTATTTGCCATCTGCAAATATCAGCTGCTGTCACGACAAACCCATGTAGGTCTATTGCTACGCCAAACAGTAGTTTATCTGTAATCTCTGTACGATGAATGAACACAAAGCGTAGATACAGTCTCAGCAGTTGCGGAAAGGACAGAGAAACTGGAAAATCACCTAAGTTAAGATTCTTTACAGTAAGTGACCTTAAATTTAAACACAGCTCTTTAAAATTAAGTTCACGATAGTTCATAATTCTGTAGCACAAAAATGTGATATAAAATATTTCCTAAAAGTCCGAATGATTGTGGGGTCTCATTTTCTCCTCGTACTTCGGACACTGAAAACACTCGGTCATGAGATTATAATCTCAAGGCACCTTGTAAAATGCAATGCCTCCCAAAAAAAATCAAATATATTACACAAAGGGTTATAAAGTAATGAAATTTGCTGTGTCCTGGGTGGCTTGGGTAGTACAACAATTTGCAGCTAGTTCTAGATCACTGGCTCCCACAGCCTAGAAGCTATAGAGAAAAAAACTAAATTTTTGCAAAAAAAAAAAGATATATACACACACAGTATATATTTTAAATACACAAAGGGTTAAAAACTAATGAATGTTGCTGTGTCCTGTGTGTGTCAGATTGTTCTGCAATACGCACCTATTTTGGAGTCACTGGATCCCATGGCATGGAAGTTATTGCAAGCAATTAGCATTTTCTTAGAGGTGGCATGGTAGTGCAGTGGTTAGCACTGTTACCTCAGACCTCTGGGACCTGGGTTCGAGTCTCCGCCTGGGTTACATTTGTATGGCGTTTGCATGTTCTCCCCATGTCGTCGTGGGGTTTCCTCCGGGTACTCCGGTTTCCCCCCACAGTCCAAAAAACATGCTGAGGCTAATTGGAGTTACTAAATTGCCTGTGTGAGTAAATGGTGTGTGAGCATGTCCTGTGATGGGCTGACCGAATGAATGCTGAGGTGTTCAGAGACTGTAATGTATGTACATCTGCCCCTATCATGTCTGCTCAAATCCAACCAAGCTGATTTGGTGGCGTTTCATAATACAGATGGACAGTAACCTAAAACACACAGCAAAAGCAACCCATGACTTTATTAAAGCAAAGAAATGGAATATTCTCAAATGGCCAAGTCAGTCACCTGATCTCAACCCCATTGAGCATGAATTTCACTTGCTAAAGACTCAACTACAGATAGAAAGACCCTCAAACAAACAGCAACTGAAAGGTGCTGCAGTAAAGGCCTGGCAGAGCATTAAAAAGGAGGAAACCCAGCATCTGGTCATGTCCATGAGTTCAAGACTTCAGGCAGTCATTGCCTGCAAAGGGTTTTCAACTAAGTATTAGAATTCAACATTTTATTTGCAGTTATATTAATTTGTCCAATTGATTATAAGCCCCTGAAAAGAGGGGATTGTGTAGAAAAATTACTTTAGTTCCTCGCATTTTTATGCAATGTTTTTGTTCTATCCTCTGAATTAAAGCTGAAAGTCGGCACTTCAGCTGCATGTTTGAACTGACTTGTTTCTTTTAAAAATTATTGTGGTACAGTAATGTACAGAACTTAGAAACGGAAAAACTTTGTCTCCGTCCAAATATTTATGGTCCTGCCTGTACTTCAGATGTTAGTTTGAACTAGCATAGTATGATGCATCATTAATACTAACTTCTATTGCTGTACGAGAAATGCAACCCGAAATTGGGGCACACACAGGTAAACATAGTTACTTAAACCGCGGATATAGCACAACTATTTACAATAACAGCTACATTCGGGGCTAATTACACGGCTCACGAGCATGCTGGGAAATGCTAATTGGCTCCACACGGGCACTACAGTGCAATGATTAATAAGTAAATATATTTCAAATTTGATTCAACCATTGTCCATGGTCTTACCTACTAGGTTGTCCAGGTAAAGATATGAAAAAAGTCTGACCCCTTGACACTGGTAAAAGTAAAAGCAACTGTTTTTCTTTCTATCCTTTAATATCACCTGCCTCAGGGTAACCCTGAGATTGAATTGCTGCAATATGAATTATTTATAAACCACGAAGTGACAATCACTAAGTGACAAAAACAATAATGTAACTGCTTCTTTTACTTTCATAATAATCTATACAAACTGTGGTGGTCAAAGATCGTTTGGTATGGCAGTGTATGGTACCGTAACAAGTATCTAACTCGTAGATGTGTAAAAAGATTTCAAGATCTCTATTAATAAAAAAACTTTTTTAGAAATCTTATAGCTGTTAAATACAAATCTTTTTTTTAATTGTGAAAAAGCGAAACTGTTGTTGGACAAATACATTTCCTCGGAGCCGACTTATAATTAACGCAACATATTTCATTTAAACATACAAGAATCCACTTGATTATGTAATTTAAAGTGACATATAAGATAACATGTAACTACATTTAGGTTTAAATTATACCAGCAGGCTTTCATGTCCATTTCAGGGTGGAAACCCTGAAATGAGAATTGCTGCAGTTTAAATTATTTATTAGAGTTTCTCTCATTCGCTTTGGACAAATTCGCAAATGAAAACTTCTCTTAACCACATATGCAAAGCTGGAAAATGTAATTTCTCATTGTTCTTATTCATTCACAAATGATTTAGGTTTGGTTCTTATAGGATAACATATATTCACTTTGAATTAGCCCATCACAGGCAAAAATGTTAATGCAATTGTCAGGAAGGTTCCTTCAATGACGCATAAGGGCAATATAGTGTGTGTGTGTGTACATATATATATATATATATATATATATATATAGAGAGAGAGAGAGAGAGAGAGAGAGATTGGATGATAAATTTAGATATTGATTGTCACCAGCCATGGAACCATGTTTCTTTACACCCTGCAATGGATGCTGCGTGCGATGACATCACAGCAGATTCTTGTAGAGGGTGGTTGAGGCACGCAAGAAGATTTTTGCTTTGATGTATTGCAAGAGAGAATATCAGATGTGATGTATAAATGAAAACAATGTAGCCAAACCGGCAGGAACAACAGGACAACCCATGATGATGAATTAGCCTCCTTCTTTACAACATAACTACCTAAAGTACGGCATATATTTTTTATTGTAACATTTAACTTGATTTTCTTTTTCAAATCTTCTAGATGTGTATTTCATTATTGTGTAGCATTGTAATTGCCCTGAATTAAAACAATCCACTTTACAAATGTTACAGATGTTATATTCCTGTCTTGCAGAAAATACCAATATGGCAGAACCTTGTAATGGTTCCTAGAACATAAGTGCATGTGGTTTGGTGCACAAGCAGATTCATCTTATTGACAATATGACTTTTTTACTGGTATGTCTCTAGGTAATGATCCAGAGAGTTAACATTTTGGTGGCACTGACTAAATGTCTGACAAGAAAAATGCATTTTGTGACATAAATGAAAGGTTACGAATGAATTACTTCGTTTTGATGGTGTCAGGATTGGTGCCCGTCTGCTTCACAAGTGGATCCTCACCTTCTTTTCCCAGCCTGTGCCACGCCACACCGCTGTAACACATGGTTTGTGCTGCAGTGTGTACAGTGTACACTGTTTTAAGAAATGTACAAGCAGCTCCGAGAACCTCAAGACCAAAGCAACTGAGAAGAAGAGTAACTACGGAGTGAAAAACATCATATTTGTCATCAATGTTTGTGACTAAACATAAGGCTTTAACTCTCCAACTTTTGAATGCTACTGATGAGCATGAAAAAACATGTCTGTGACTATATAAAATGTTTGAACTCCTGCTTTCACTTTCAGAATAGTTGTAAAAACTTGGCGGTCAAAGATCGTTTGAAAAAGCTATGTTAACAGCATATAAAATGTAGTAAAGTCAATAACTGTTCATTTTTACAATAAAAAGTCCACTTGAGAGATGCTTTTTGAGGTGTTTTTCAGTGGAATTTGTCATCATTTAGCCTGGAGTCCAATTATAATTGACACAAACAGGTTCACACCAGATATAAATATTCATGAGTGGATTTCTGCAAACATTTTACTCCAAAGCGACCGATATAGGCCTTTATATTTATATCTTTAAATTGTATTCATATCATCTGCTGAGGCAAATAAAGACCTGACTGACCACCTGAATGACTTCTATTGTAGGTTTGAGAGAAACAAATTCACACCCCACTCCAGCCCAGCAACAAGAGCCTCCGTCACACCCTGGACACAATCTTTTCAGGCTCCTCCCCTCTGGCATGTGCTACAGAACTCTGTATGCAAAAACCACCAGATATACAGTAGGAGCAGCATCTATGTAAAGGGAGTCTCAAGCAGCCAGAAGCAAATTCCTTGCGTGCCCCAGCACAATTGGCGAATAAAGCTGATTCTGATTTATATTATATGTCTATCATATACTAAAGCATTTAATGTCAACAGCTGTAGGCAGGGACTCAGTAGGGGCATGGATACCCAGGCAAAATCAGGGACCTTTAATACGTAAAAAATATAAAATCAATCATCTATGTGTGTGTTGGTGGGGCTTGAGCAAGGTAACATTGTATAGGGGGGCTGGCTGTAGCCTGTAACAACCCTGAAATAGGAATTGCTTCAATATTAAATATTCATGAACCATTCAGTGGCAACTGTTACCTGACTGTCTATATAAAAAAGCTTTGAACTCCTACTTTTACTTTCACAATAGTTTGTAAAAACTGCAGCAGTCGAAGAGCATTTGGAAAAAGGTGAGTTCATCCAAACAAATAAGTCTATATTTCATTAGCATACAAAATGTAAGAAAGCCCACAGCTTATTCTTTTAATGGGTTTTGTGAAAAGTCCAGCTAAATGAGGTGTTTTGAGACGTCTTTGGCTGGAATTCGCAGTTACCAGTGATTTTCTACCGTCTCATTCTTAGGGAACCCATGTAGGGTATTTTAAGAAAGATTTGGTAACCAGTATTCCAGTTTTTCTTGACTGCTTTGGGCAAATTCTCAAATGAAACTGGTACTTCTCATAACTACATACCTGCACACCCTTAAGTCAGTTTCTCACAACAGAATTATAGAATTATATAGTTTTGTTTCTTATAGGATTAAGTATATGCGCTTTAAATTAGCTGAATGAATCATTTACCATTTACATTGTATTCATATCACATTTATATTTAAGCAATAACGTAAGAGACGGAGTGCAGTTGAACTGTAATGCGATTAAGCTTCGGTCTGAATTTCATTTTGCTTGTTATCCAAATTATTGTGCTGTTCTGAGAAATGCATGAGCAGTTGAGAACTTGAAGAATGTTTAGAGAAACTGTCCAAAGCAACCAAGAAAAAGTGTAATACGAAAACTTATAGCAATTCTTAACTGTTAATCTTCCTGTGGTGTTCGGGTCGGAGCCGACCAGTTTGTAAGTTTAAAATGCATAAAAGCACCACATAAATTTGTGTACTGCATCAGGAAAATCTATTTAGAAAAAATTAATACAAAAAAAAATAAAATCATTAGGCAAGACATGCCCAGACATGTAAGGCAAGATAATGTGATGCCCTGCTCGTCCGTTCCTCCCGTGTGCCACGCCCCCTAATTACCCTCGTGTGATTCCCTGATTGTCTCC
>JAODJX010000051.1:6588458-6608415 GCA_026776945.1 Isichthys henryi
CTCGATTTACCAGTCGATCTACGTTCCTACCCTCACCTATGGTCATGAGCTATGGGTAGTGACCAAAAGAACGAGATCATGGGTGCAAGCGGCCGAAATGAGTTTCCTCCGCAGGGTGGCTGGGGTCTCCCTTAGAGATAGGGTGAGGAGCTCAGTCTTTCGGGAGGGACTCAGAGTAGAACCGCTGCTCCTCCGCATCAAGAGGAGCCAGATGAGGTGGCTCGGGCATCTGCTTAGGATGCCTCTGGAGCGCCTCCCTGGGGAGATGTTCCGGGCATGTCCCACTGGGTGAAGGCTCCGGGGAACACCCAGGACACGCTGGAGAGACTATGTCTCTCGGCTGGCCTGGAAACGCCTCGGGGTCCTCCCAGAGGAGCTGGATGAAGTGGCCGGGGAGAGGGAAGTCTGGGCCTCCCTGCTGAGACTGCTGTCCCCGTGACCCGACCCCGGACCAAGCGGAAGGTGATGGATGGATGGATGGATGGTGGGTCAATGTGACCTTTCATCATCCCCGCCAAGTGACAGAGTTGTTTACTTTGCATGGAGGTGGAAGGTATATCATCATCGGCCACATGATCAGATGTCACTTTTTGATAAAATGGCTGCTGGGTGTATGGACATCCATGTGGAGGACATCCAGAGCTGGATAAGGCACTCAAAGAGATTTTTTCCTTGGTGTATTGCAAGAGAAAATATTCGGTGTGATGTCAATGAAAATTTATGGCCTAATGTAAAGGACCGGATGGGTTAGGCCAGATCAACAGTATACGTAACTGTTTACAGTGAAACTTTGCTATTTGTCATTTTTTGTATTTTTGTTTTGTATTAAATGTAATGTACTTTCTGTAGGTGGTTGAAATGTATTTTTCTTTTCCAGTGTATTGCATAGCTGAATTTATTTATTGCATTATTTGTTTGTATTACAATGTTTACTGTAAGAAATGTCATACGTTTTTCATTTATTTTTCAATAAACATTGTGTGAAAATATAGGGTACAACACATCATATACAGTACAGTATATGCATTTTGCAGTGCTTCAAGTTCTTTGTGTTTTTTCATGCATTGTAGTTTGTGTGACAAAGTCATCTTGTCAGAGAGTGCATGTGCTATAGTTTTGGTAGCGTGAATCACTTTTGGGTGAAGTGTGAAGTGTTTTGGTGGTTTTAGTGCTCAAGTGCATGTTTGTACTTGTTTGTTTTGAAAAAGTGGACATGGTATTGAGACAAGTGTGAAAATGATTGGAAAAATACTAATTAATATGTTGATATTTCTTAATAAAGTACTAAATATTTAATGGGTGTCCTTATTTTTTCACATGACTGTACTATTGGATATTGAACAAAGTCAGGCATTGTGGCAGAAACATAATAGGCCATCGAGCCACAGTGGATGTCTTTATGGGGGCACTATTTTACTTATGGCTCATTTTCTGTCTTTTGGGACATGTTGTCAATGTTTATGCCATATATGATCCTTTTGCACTTATGATATGGTGTTGTGATAACTGTCTTTATTGCCTTGGGAAATGCAATCAGTGTTTTGAGAAAGATGTTAAGATTTTGGGAAATGTGTCTTAGCATTTGAAAAAAACTTTATGTTTTGGTACCAGTAAGTTAGCATGTGCAGAATGGGCTCTAAAAAATGTAAAGTTTCGATGGTGGTGGATTTTGAGTGAGAAAAGAATCCATGAATTTTTTAAGTATTTAGTCACTGAATGCATTTTGTATGAAAGCAATGAGAAATGATTCTTAGTTTAGCCCAAATAAATTGATGTTATGACAACTGTGTGAAGAGTTTTGAGAAAGTGATTTCAGTATTACAGAATGTATCTTAGCAATAAAATAAAAAAAACTAAGTTAATATGAATTGTATATTTATTTTGAGTGTCATTTGAAAAGAGATCATTTGATTTGGGACATGAGTCATATGTTATTTAAAAAAAAAAAACTTTTTCAATTTCCCTGTAAGTTGGAGGACCTCCTTATAGGGCTGGATGTAGATTAACATCATACCCAAGATGAAGCAATTGCAGGTTAAGGACACAACAGAATAGAATCACTCTGGGCATTGATAGGAATCGTCCAGTTGCTGGCATAATGCACTGTAATCATTGCATGCTCCGAACCTCTCACAAGCCAGAATAGGACAAGCAGAAAATGCATAATCATTACATGAGAAACAGTTACCAACTCACTGCATTTCAGAGAGGTGGTTATGATCATAATGAAGTATGTTATCATCAAATTTCCCCACTTCTAATAGTTTTATTTTTTGCATTGTGCTTGTAATTATTAAAATAGATGTGCTCCCATAGGGCGGCATGGTGATGCAGTGGTTAGCACTGTTGCCTCACACCTCTGGGACCCAGGTTCGAGTCTCCGGGGAGTTTGTATGTTCTCCCCATCTCGTCGTGGGTTTCCTCTGGGTACTCCAGTTTCCCCCAACAGTCCAAAAACATGCTGAGGCTAATTGGACTTGCTAAATTGCCCGTAGGAGTGCATGTGTGAGTGAATGGTGTGTGAGTGTGCCCTGCTATGAGCTGGCCCCCCATCCTGGGTTGTTCCCGGCCTCGTGCCCATTGCTTCCGGGTTAGGCTCCGGACCCCCCACAACCCAGAAGGTGTCAATATCATTAATGTAAATTAGGAACAGTAGTGGTCCTAAAATTGAACCAAGCGGTACCCCACTATGAACGCATAGGCCCACTTTGACATTGTGCCCCTAATAACTACCCATTGCTTCCTGTCTGTTAACCAGTTTTTGATCCAAGCTGCTACAGTTCCTAAAACCTCTGGAGCTTTGAGCTTAAGCAAGAGCCGTTTATGGGGGACAATATCAAAGGCCTTCTGGAAATCTAAGTAGATCATGTCGTAGGCCTTTTTGTGATCAATTTCTCTTGTAGCTTCCTCAAAGAACTCAAGTAGATTAGTTAAACAAGATCTACCTCTCCTAAATCCATGTTGGCTATCCCTCAAAATGTTCTTTGAATCCAGGTAATCTACCATTTTCCTTTGGATTATAACTTCCATTACTTTTCCAGTAATGCAAGTTAAACTGATTGACCTATATTTTCTGGATTACTTCTATCCCCTTTTTTGAATATGGGTATTATATTAGCACGCTTCCAATCAGAAGGTACCACACCAATAGATAAGGATTTCTGAAATAGTAAAGGTTGGCTAATAATATCCCTCATCTCTTTTAAAACTATAGGTATGATGCCATTAAGGCCCTGCGCTTTATTTATTTTGAGTTTAGCAAGGCTTTGTACGACATCAGCCTCAGTTATAGATATATTGGTCATAGACAACGCTGTACTGTATTTACACTAAATGGTGGCAACTTACTTGTGTACTGTACTATGAACATAATGAACATGATGGTGCCCAACGGTCATCCAAAGGTTCCCACATTACAATCTTGAGGAGAATGTTCCATAAGCCAAATCATGCAACCAAAAATTTATGTTATATTTACATAAAAAAAAAAACTTTCCTGGCAAACCATACAGTAGGATACCCAAAAAAACGTTCAGGAAGCATTCCCATAACCAAAAAATAACATTCCCGGAACATTCTGCGAACCAAAAATTGTTAGCTGGGAAGCTAATTCAGGCTAATCAGCTGAAAGTTTTTCCCATGTGATTAGCAAATGTCTTGCTGCACTCTGCTTATGGGAAGAAGTGGCTGCAATACATTATAATGCAATGTTTTCACTATGAAAGTGCATGTCGTTGTACATAACATAAGTCATGTCCTGACAGCACAATGCAGCAGGCTGATTAAATTCCATATGTAGGTCAGTCTGAGTGGAGCAACGGTGTATTATTACAAAGTAGGCCATTGGTTACATTTCCTATATGGCTTAGCATATAAAAAAGCACTATGGTATTCTCAGAAAACTTCTGGAGCCAGCAAAAGGTAGCATGATTTATGCTTTACCCTTCAGCCCTTGGCTGGCTTTTCCAGGGATTTTATCTGTAGTGCGTAATGATCCTAGCATTTGTCCCCCAAGTCCCTTAACTCCATATTCTCTCTGCCTGCCTGACATACTCCAATATATTACTTACATCTTCCAGGCACACATACAAGGAATGAGCTGTCATAGCTATTGCCCAGTATTACATGGAGATTTCTGCAGTGGATGGTGTCTGATTGGCATCATGCAAAGCTGTGTGACTTTGTACAAATCAGCAATGTAAAGCGCAGTGTCCGATCTAGAGAAACTACTGGTATATTAATCCGAATCTATGTGTAAGGCCAGATCCTGATCACTCTCCACAGCCACGCCCCCTTGCTTGATCGCAATTGCCTGAATATGGACAGTTGTTTTCTGATATTGTTGAGGCTATTTAATTGGTAGAAGCAGTTTGAGACTTTGTGAGGAAGTGATATGGCATTATTTCCCTGCCTAATGTCAAGAGGACCACTATTAAATTTGAGAGCAGGATTTTACATTCATTTGCACAAATCCTGTCTCCTCTCACTCTAATTCATGCTGCTTGTGCACAAATTTGCTAAGAAATCACGGGTTTCCTTCATGGGAATGGGCCAAGGTACAGGCAGGAAAGGAAGGTGACGATCCACTTGCAGCTCCAGAAGAACAGGGGGCTTATTATAAAATTGAAAATACTGAGAACGCTGCTAACAAAATGGACCACGAGGGGTCAAAATTAAAAAGGGGTACGAAGTAAGAAGCACAACAAAAATTATCTACAATGGGAAACTGCTTTTACAGAGAACAGGCAGGGAATCAAACATGGCAAACAGAAGAACCTACATAAGGGAACATAATCAATTACTCCACAGGGAACAGAGCAGGTTCAGGTACTTAAATACAAAGGGTTAAACACAGGACGGGCGAGAACAACCAAGAGGCTCAGGGAATGTAATAAACACAGCACACAGGTGAATGTAATAAACTAAATCATGGATCTCAGAAACTAGAAAACAGTGTCTTACATTTGGAAATATCAAAGACTGGTAAAACACAACCAAGGGCACAAAACAAAAACCAAAACAGAATGCAAAACCACAAAACTCAGGAACTAGAAAAACTAATACAAAAGGAAACACTAGGTAACAAAATCTCCTAAATACAAAAACAGAGGTGGGTGGACTTGAATACACAACTAATAGGCTCGTAGTCACACACTCAGCCCACAGAGCCATGTGGCATTCCGCAGAAACACACTGAAGACTTTCACAACAGAAAGGACAGGATGGGCAGATAGACTGTTGGGCAAATGCGAAGGAGACACGAAAGGCTGGGACAGACTGGTGCTGACCTTGACACAAATTGACCAATGCATTTGATTAAAAGCGAACAAAACTGAGGCTTCACTTGCTTGCTTCTCAACTTTACTTGCACCAGGTGAAGTTCTGGGGGGAACTGGGGGGGCAGGCATTGCCCCAGTGACAACATGTGTGCCCCCCCGTATGCCCCCTAAATATGTATGCTACTTGGGTCTGAAAAAAATTGTATTATAATTATACCTTTTATTCTTATTTACATTTATATACAGTACTGTGCAAAAGTCTTAGCAGTCCAAAGAAATGTTAAAAACTGTTTATCTGGGTAGCAAGTGTACTTTGGTTTAGAACAAAAAACACAATTTAACATTAGAACATGTGCAAATTAAGAGTGACACAATAAAAACTAGTAATAATACCTTCTGTTTGCTAAAAAGTTATTGATATCTAGCTGGATGGCTAGATGAACACCGCTTCAGTTCCCAAACTTCTCCGAGAAATAAGAAATAAGAGCTCTGATGAGCTTTCCTGTTGACTGCTGAGGGGTCTAGTGACCAAAGCCGGGGACTGGTAATGGTGACTCACAGAAAATGGAGACCCTCTCCACGGCAGCAGATGTGAAGGTGGGGTGATTCAACAACCTTTAATATATTTTATAAAAAATACGTTATAAACCAGATATAAATCACAACAATCCCATTGATAGCATGTAATATTAGTTTATCCATTCTGCAAAATTACACTGTGTACTGACAGTACTCCTGTGGTATTCTTCTGTGTTTCTTGACATCTATCATTTGTTAATGAAAGATTATGTTATATAGAATAAATTTCTGATGAATCATTTTCCTAAATCAGTACACCAGCATCTATCATTATAACCTTTCTGAGCTAACTGTACTCATGCTAAATGGATAATGTGACTCAGCCCTTTCCTCAGATTCATAAAAGGCAATAAAGATTTAATTATAGTTTCCATTTAGACTATCAAAATTGGAAAAGACTGGAAGAGCAATATTAAGTCTGGATGTGATAAGGGCTACCAAGGGCGATACCACTTAGGTCATCTGATGAGGACATTGAGGGACATTAAAGCTGAGCATCAAGGAATTAAACAGGTCCTCTTTGAGTTTAACACACAGGTCCTGATAGGAAAATCAAAAGGATTTAATTGTTCCTAGTTCAGAATGGAGAAATTATGATAATAAGGGAGAATGGTAACTTAAAATAAAGAAATATAATTAGCCGAAAACTTTAGTCTTACTATGGAAAATTATTTAGCACTATGTAACGTAGAATATAAGTATCACGATATTATTAAAAAGCATGCCAAATATCCATTATGTAATCATTACAATGTAAACATTATAATGTAATCAACTCAATGTAATCAACTGAGTATGTATTTGCACCTTTTGTTAGTTTCTCTTAGCTACTTTATGTTAGTCCTTAATCTATGAATATCCACTTTTATTAGTGTATATTTTATCACTATGTTAAAGGACAAATATATTATCAACCTTCTAGTTAGACAATGTGCAACATGCTGAAGCTGCCAAGGTTACTGCTGAAGAAAGGGATTCGCCTGAGTTCACCAGAAGTTCACGGCTGAGCATCTCTAAAAAAACAAGTGGAGATGGTCGCGACACCATTATGTTCGGCCGAGGGACCAAACTTATCACTTAGGGGTGTGGATTAAGGGAAAAAAACAATGAGTGTGAATGGTTGAAGGAATGATGATGCTTAAGTGACGAGATATTGTTAAATAAGAACTTTTATAAAAATTGGTGTAAAACAGTATTTGACACACTTTAAGTGTCTGGCCTTCATTGTTGCAATAAAGACTAAATTTGGATCTACACAAGCGGCTTCTGACTTCTGATTTGGCAGGGAAGGAAAAACCACAACATTACAAACATAACTATGACAGGTAAATGAAATATGAAACTTTAAATATGAAAATCTCCAAAATATAAACCAAAAGGCACCTCAATATAAAAAAAATATTCCTGAAATAACAAATCTGTCATGTTGAGAAGTATCAGAATTTGCTTTGCCTGAGAAATGTATTTTTATTATATGAGTGTTAAATGTATTCGGCCTTTAATATCTGTGTTAGTTGGAAATTATGTTTGCACAACCATGTAAGACACTCTTTTTATGTCAACTAAACCTGTACTACATAATTTTACATCAATACTATACAAAAATATCAAGGCAGCGACTAAGCTGTAAGTTCTGAAAAATGTCCATTTTGATAATCATTTGTGTGTTTTGTGACTACTGTCAGAGTTTGCCGCGATCGCTGGGTGAGCGAGTGGTCGAGGCACCGGGAACAAGACGGACAGACAAAACTGACATAGCGGCAGAAGCCAAGACAGGACTTGACACAGGATGGGAAAGGCAGACAAACAGATTAGAAAAGGGGACACGGAGGGAACAGGCGGGACAAAAAGACCAGGAGTGAACGAAGGGGACATCGGGGAACGAGGAGTCGAAACAGGAGGAATGAAGGGACGAGGGACAAAGAGAAGAGGGACAAAGACGGGAGGAGGAGCAGATAATGGAGGGACAGGGGCAGGAGACTAGGGAGAGAAGGAGGAAGAAGATAGGGGAGCCCGAGGGAGCCCCAGCGGGCAATGGGTGGCCGTCAGAGGGGCTGCAGGCGGCCGGGAGGCCGGAGCCGGAGGGGACCTCGGAGCAGCAGAGGAGGCAGGGCAAGGGACTGACGGAGGACCCGAGGAGGGAGGTGGAGGGAGACCCAGGGAAGGGGATGAAGGAGCTGGAGGGGACCTAGGTGAGGGCAAGGAGAGGGGGGGAGCCGCAGCAGGCGGCGACGTCCTCCACTGCGTTGGAGTTGGGGGACCAGCAGGCGACTGAGGAGCCGCTGTTGGGAAGCCCACAGGCGACCGATGAGATGCCGGAGGAGGGAGCGAGGTATGGCGACGAGGCTTTGGAGGGGGACCCGCAGGCGACCGCCGACCAGGAGGCCCAGGACCCGCAGGCGCCTTCCGAGCCCCAGCGCAGGCGAGGGAGGGTGAGCCAGGGGGTAGGGTGGGAGGGACCCCAGCCCTGTGTCTGTGTCCTCTCCCACTGCGGGACACAGACATGGGGGTCCTTAGCCGGGGTCCAGCTTGCCGGGATGAGGGCAGAGGGGTCACCAAGACAGTCCCTGGGGAGTCAGGCATGGGAGTCACAAGGGGCACAGTCACTTGCAGAGGGAGCGCCTCGGGCGTGGGTGCGGGAACTGCAGGCAGAGAGAGCACCTCGGACGTGGGCGCGGGAGCTGCAGGTGGCAACGGAGACGGCTGCTCGGGCTGCGCAGGCGGCAGCGGAGGTGGCTGCTCAGGCGTGGGAGCTGTGGGCAGCGGAGGCGGCTGCTCGGGCATGGGAGCTGCGGGCAGCGGAGGCGGCTGCTCGGGCGCTGGAGCCGCAGGCAAGGGCGGCTGCGCGGGGACTGGAGCTGCGGGCAGCGGAGGCGGCTGCTCGGGCGCTCGAGCCGCAGGCGGCGGGACCAGTAGGTCCCGTGCGGGCAAGACGGGCGTGGCCCCTTTAAGTGTCCGGGGCACACGCGAGATAGCGTCCCGCACCGTGCTGGCACCCTTGTTGGCCAGCCACTCGGGCCGGAAGCAATACCACTCCAGGGGCGGTGGCAGCTCCGCAGCGGCTGGGTGCTCTCCCTTTGTGGGTAAAGCTGCCTGCGTGGGCAGCTTAGCAGCGGCGGCGACGTTCTGGAGAGCTGGGGAGTCTTCCAGCTCACCAGCTGAGAGGGAAGCGGGGAAAAGCGTGCATGCGTCTGGGCAACCGCTGGCTTCTTCCTCTTCTTGCGCCGTTTGGTCGCCGCGGCCGTGGGAGGCTGTTCGGCGTCCAAGAGGACGGACTGCTGGGACACCTCCACGACACATGGCGCATCCAACCCCAACCTTCGTGCCGTCAAGTGTTGGACTAGCTGGTGGAGGTTGGAGCGTGCCTCTCCTAGTTGGTACCTGTCTCCAGGTGAGGACATCGCCAGCAGGAGGTCGCTGCTTCTGTTGGCGAAATCTAGCGCAACGGGATCCTCCCAGACGTCGGGCTGGTTAAGCAAATAATAGGCCTCGTGCAGCAGACCGAGACGTTCGTTCTCGGCCTGCCGCGCCTCTTTGTTTGGGTCTGTCATTCTGTCAGAGTTTGCCGCGATCGCTGGGTGAGCGAGTGGTCGCTCGGGCAGGCAGACGGGCAGTAAGCAGGCAGACAGGTGGAATACAGGCAAAATGGGGATTTAATGGGAGAACAAGGACTAGGAAACATCTGACGCCAACTAACATCAATGACAGACACTGAACTCTGGTAAGACATGGACTCCAATAGACAGGACTGGTAGAAAATAATCGGACACAGCTGGATACGATCAGGGAAGCACACGTGGATAATCAGGGGGGCGTGGCACACACGAGGATCGTACGAGCCGGGTATGACAACTACATTGTAGGAAAAAGACATCAAGCTTCTGTAACTAGTGAAAACATTATTGTAAAAAGCTGTAATACAAGGCAGGCACTCCACTAGAGTATGTGAGAGACAACCTGCAAGTCTTATTCCCCTTTATACAACTGAAGTTTGTATACCTTTAAACATTAACAAAAGCAGTTAATGTCTTTTCTTTAACATTTACAAGTCTATTTCTGTCTGTTTTTTCGCAATAAGTTAGTGAACAACTAAGTTAGTATGTTTTGGGGGTCTGAATACACATTGCGGTCCTATACTGTCACAGCCCTAAAGTTAAACTCTAAAGCCCCCGGACCACTGGTGTGTGTGTGTGTGTTTGTGTGTATGTTTGTGTGTGTGTGTGCACGCACATGAGCGTAAACAAACATTTACTGAAAAAAACTTGTTTATTAAAATAACTAAGGCTGTATTCTGTTAAAGTTTTAAAAAATGTGTTTTTGATGTTTTTGATGCTTGTTACTAAATGCTTAATAGTTCCTATCCGAGGCTGCTACCCCAAAGACAGTTTGTTAGACCATATAATGCTAGACCATATAATTTCGCACCTAAAACATGATGACAGGGCTATTGCTGTTAGAAAATAACACATTTGTTAAAAATTACACATTGACAAACACGACAAATGTTTTTGTCAGAAAGCTGGGTAGACGGGCAGGCAGGTAGAGGAGGCAGGAAGGCGAGGATGAGGGAAAAACTGGTTTATTTGTCGAAGGCAGAGAAAGGACCGGATGGTGACAGACTAGCATTAATGACAAGTCTGGGCAATATGGACTCAGAGGCGGACTAAATACACAAGACAAACTGAAAATAACAGGAAACAGCTGGGCACAGGGAAGCACACATGGATGATCAGGGGGCGTGGCACACACAAGGATTATATGAGCTGGGCATGACAGAACGCCCCCGCCCTCCCACCACCCTTTGGGGAGGCGATGGACGAGACAAGATCAGGGAGACGGGACCTGGAAGACAAGAGCAAGACCATTGACGGGGGACCTGGAACAGAACGGAAACACAGAACTGGCACAGGGGCAAGAGCCAAGCCAACACCTGACAAAGGACAGGGAACGCAGACACAGAAAGGAGACACAGAGGAAACAGAAAACGGAGGGACAAAAGGGCCAGGAGTAAACAGAGGCACAGAGGGATGAGGAGCAGAGACAGGAGGAACAGAGATGGGAGGCCAGATGGGAAAGGCCAGGAGAGAACAGGGAGTCCGAGGAAGCCACAGCGGGCGACGGGCAGCAGCTGGAGGGGCCGCAGGCAACCGGGAGACTGCAGCAGGAGGGGAGCCCGGAGGGGCCAAGGAGACAAGCCGACGGACAGGCGAAGGGGACGAAGAGGCACCAGGGGAGGCAACAAGAAAGCAGGAGGGGACACTGGTGAAGGCAAGGAGGGAGGAGGAGCCACAACAGGAAATGGCGACGTCCACGGACATGCTGGAGTGGGGAGACCTGCAGGCGACCGAGGAGGCACCAGAGGGGGACCTGCAGACGCCCCCCGAGCCCCAGCCAAGGCAAGCTAGGGTGAGACAGGCGGCGGGCGGGTGCTACCCTAGCCTTGCGCCTGTGTCCTCTCCCCTTTTGGGACACTGAAAGGTGGGGCTTTGGCCGAGGACAGAGGAGTCATTAGGGAGGTCCCCGAGGGGTCCCATTTGAGCAACTCCTCCACCAAGGGGGAAGGAGCAGTGGTTGATAAGTCCGAGACCTCCTCGGGGACATGGACCGGGGTCATGGGCACTGGGGCATGAGCCACAGGTGCAGTAGGCACAGGGGCCGGAGTCATAAGGGTAGGAGTCACAAGCGCAGGCAGACTCACAGGCGGAGACTGAGCGACCTCGAGCAGAGCAGCAGCCAGAGGCAGGGCCTCGGGCGGTGCAGTAAGCAGAGGCGGAGACTCGGTCGGTATAACAAGTGGAGGTGGCGCAACGGGCGATGCAGCAGACGGAGGCAGCACAGCGGGCATAGCCGGGACCTCCAGCTCAGGAGGTGCAACAGCCGCAGCAGGGAGCTCGGGTGGTACAGCAGTCGCAGCAGGGAGCTTGGGCAGTCAGGGGGCAGAGCAGTAGCTGGAGGCGGGGCCGTAGCAGGCACTTCGGGCACGGCAGGAACCGCTGACTCAGGACCAGCAGTGGGTGCCGCAGGAATCGTCGACTCAGGACTAGCAGGGACCGCCACAGGAACCTTGGGGGGTTCTGTCGAGGGGGTCTGCTCTGTCCTCAACAGTGCAACAGTGCGATCTCCTCTAGCTCGTGCAAAGATGACGCTGGAGAGACTGCTGCGAAGGCTCCCTGGAGCTGCGTGACCAGTTAGGCAGCCTCTGAAGCCTCACATGCCGTCGGGTCCACCATCACCCTCCAGAAGAGACCCTGGAGTGCGAAATACGTGCCAGCTAGGGACGTCGTGGTGGGCACCTGTGGAACCTGGTCTGGGATCTCCCGAACAGGCTGGTCAGGAATGGGCAGGACAGGCAAATAAGGCACGTCGGTGAGCGCTGCTAGGGTTGGCGTCGTGAGAGCGGGTGCTGCCCCTTTAAGAGTCCTGGGAATCCAGGGAATAGCGTCCCACACTGCCTCAACTCCTTAGTTAGCCAGGCGGGATTCCCGCTAGAAATATGTCGTTAGCGGCAGCGACTGCTCTGCGTCGGCCAGGCGAGCTTCAGATACATACTGGGGCACTGCAGTGGTGTAATCCGAGCTGATCGGGGATTCCCCCAATCGCTGGCCGGGAGACAAGCGGGGAAAAGAAAGCAAGCCCCCAGGACGATTGTCGGGGCCTCTGCTGGTCTTCTCTCCTTCCGTTTCCTCCTCCTTTTCCTCCAGCTCATGGCTGTGGAGGTCTTCTTCAATCTCTACCGCAGCTGCTGCAGATTATCGCGCACCTCCTCTGTGAGGTGTGTGTCCTCCTCTAGGGACATCCCCTCCAGGATGTCCCAGCTCTGGATCGCGAGATCCCATGCCTGGGGACCTTCCCGGATGTTGGGCTGGGCGATCCAGTACAGCATCTCATTGACGAGATCAAGGTAACAATCCTTGGTCACGGGGGATGCTTTGTTGTCATTCTGTCAGAATGCTGGGTAGATGAGTAGGCAGGTAGTGGGTACAGAGGAGGCAGGAAGGCAAGGATGAGGGAAAAACGGGTTTATTTGGCGAAGGCAGGATATGGGAGAGACAGGGCGGATGGCGACAACCTAACCTTAATGCCTGGGGAATACAGACTCAGAAGCGGACTAAATACACAAGACAAGCCAAAAATAACAGGAAACACCTGGGCACAATCGGGGAAGCACACGTGGATGATCAGGGGGTGTGGCACACATTAGGATCCGACGAGCTTGGCGTGACAGTTTTTTATCCCTTAAATTATTGGAATAACTAAGGTACAGTATTGGTCTATCAAAGTTTTTAAAATGTTTCTGAAGTATGTAGCTAAATACCGCTCACTATGGTTCCTATCCAGGACTACGCATCTCCTTGCGATGTCTTGTTTTATGAAATCTGCTTGAAAACTTTTTCGGTTACCTTCTATATTGGAATCTTGGAGATGTTTTTGATGTATGTTGCTAAATACCGCTCACTAGTTCCTACAGCTATTAAATTAATAATAAACTGGGAGTATCTTATTTAAAATAAAACTAACAAAATACAACTAAATTGTCCATCCATCCATCCATTTTCCAAACCGCTTATCCTACTGAGTTGCAGGGAGTCCAGAGCCTATCCCGGAAGCAATGGGCATGAGGCAGGGAACAACCCAGGACGGGGGGCCAGACCATCGCAGCGCACACTCACACACCATTGACTCGCACATGCACACCTACAGGCAATTTAGCAACTCCAATTAGCCTCAGCATGTTTTTGGACTGTGGGGGGAAACCGGAGTACCCGGAGGACATGCAAACATGCAAACTCCACACACATGTGACCCAGGCAGACACTTGAACCCGGGTCCCAGAGGTGTGAGGCAACAGTGCTAACCACTGCACCACCATGCCGCCCCACAACTAAATTGTTTTATTTCTTAAATCTTATTGGTTTTAAAATGTATATTAATTTGTCATACAACAGTGTAAGTCATGCCACTTTATCCCGCTGATTAAACAATTGTATTTAGATACTTCATCCAACCCCCAGGCCCGCAGTGGGGCATCCGAGTCTATGCCAGAGCCCCAGAGCTGTGGTGTTAAAGATCTACTTTTATTTAAATTAGAAATATATTATTTTATACTGTTTACGAATAAGACAGATTAACAAATAGAGGTGATGTGCTTTCTGCCAGGATGGGGCTGCTGGCTGTCTGCTTCTCACACTCAGGACCAGGGATTATACGAGATGTTACAGTCACTCTGTAGGCACTCTGTAGGCAGTGTTTTCAGACGTGTAAGCCGGAGAAAATATACAGTATTACTATTTATAGATTGACTATACAAAATTTCATTTCCTTTTTTCTCAAAAACTACATGTTAGAAAGAAACTGAATTCAGATGTGAATTCAGCAAAAACTCCTTTAAGTACACCACTTTTTATTTCGGAAGCAGAAAAAAAGTTAAAATTTGCTGCCGAGTGTTATTTTCATGATTTACTTCCACCGGTGATGCTCCCATCCACAGTATCTTCCCTCGATAAAGACAGCGCCGCAATACACTTGCAGAGCTTGTCAATCATCGGTATCATTTTCAGGGCCGGCTCCTGCGATGTGTCCACAAATTCAGGAAAAGCATACGGGGTCACAGCATCCGCCGCCTCAGATCTCGGCCACTGTGCCCATGTTGGACTCAAAGGTGGCGCTGGTGGCAAGCACAGATCACCATTCAGACCCGATGATGTTCCCTGCTGAGGGTCGACTTGAGGAGAAGGCTCTTGTGAGTTGTCCAGTCGCAGTCCAAAAGTCATTATCGTACGCCTTCAGGTTGTGTCACGATCATGGTGCATTGTGGAAGCAGAGAGGTTTTCGCACCAGCACTGGGAAACTCATTCAGCATCATCAGTTAGTGGAACAATTGCTGGATGCTCTCATGCTACCTGAACAGTTGTCAATAGTGAAATGCCAGGTCCACAGAAAGCGGACTGATGAAATCAGTCAAGGGAATGACCCCACAGACCAGTGGGATAAAAGTTTAGCTAAGGACTCCACTGGGTTTGGGGATAAGGTTTTGCGGGCAATGAATGTTGATACATTCGCTGAAAATGACCTAGTTTTGATTCAAACAGGTGTAACGGAGGGTGAGCTCGGTGGATGGAAATGGAGCAGAGCATGGTGTGATGGGGGAGGCGTGTGGTGGCATTCTGGGACTAACCGACCTTATCTCCCTAGATCTGTGTATCTAGGGATGGCCAAAACTGTTGATGGCCTGGATCATGTGTCTCATGATGGGATGGTGGTAGCTGTCACTCGGATGTGGTATGCCCCTGGGTTTGCTGCAGCTGCTGCCCTATTCTGTGGGAAGTGTATGGTGTGCATAAAATTCAATGTGGGAAAGGGCATTCCAACCGACCCTGCAATGACCTCAAGTCCCCAAAGCCCATTCAATCACCTGCAGATGGATTTCATTGAGATTGTGCCGTGCAAGGGATATAAGTATTGTTTGGTGATTGTAGATCTGTTTTCCAGATAAGTGGAGGCATTCCCTTGCCGCCGCCCTGATGCTCTGAGTGTGGCTCGATGGGGCATTTCATCTAAAATCACCGCAAACAATGGTCCTGCGTTTGTCAAAGAGACCCTGGCTAAGTTGTCCCATTGGATGCAAATTGATTTGAAGCATTATTGCGCCTATCACCCCTCGAGTGGTAGGATGGTAGAGAGGGCAAATCAAACACTGAAACTGAAATTGGCAAATTTCAGAGACGACGGGCCTGCCCTGGGTTTATGCCTTGCCCCTGGCTTTGTTATTCATGCAAGCCAGGACACATTGCCAAACAGGGCTGGCTCCTTTTCAAGGCCGATGCATGTTTTGTCTCCCTCACAACATTTTACACTGGAGACCGTGGATGGGGATTTGCTGACTTATCTTATAGGTTTGCGGTAAGCAATAGGTGCAGCCTGGGACTAGGTTCGTGCCAATTGGAGGAATCCAGAGGAAGAGCCGGCGCGAGCTGTGATACTGCTCGAACCAGGAAACTAGGTGTTGGTTCGTGACTTGAGGAGGACGAGATGGAACACACCAAGATGGAGGGGATCACACCACGTGGATAATCAGGGGGCGTGGCACACACGAGGATCCAATGAGCCGGGCATGACACCGAGTGCCAGAGTGTAAAGGGAGCGCTTTGCTTGAATTGCTGGAATAAATAAGATTTTCTTTACTCACCAAACTGAGAGATCAAGACTTTTATTGTAAGTGACTCTTTGTGTTATCAGAGAGGTTGATTTATAATTTTTCTACCACACTATGTGTGCCTGGTATGCAAACTGTAGGGAGTTTCAGAAGTCCTCTATGAGTGGTCTGAGGTGCTGGAGGATGAACATCTGAAAGACATTAATTATATGGGTTGTCAGAACAGGCAGACTGCAGAATCCCTTTAAAGGCACTGAAAAAACTCAGCATGTTCGCATGCACGCTAAGAAAATTACTAAAATCAGACTATATGTACATTTAAGCATGTTAGTTTGACTGACATTGTACTACTAAGACACCCAGATAACGCGACTGGGACTGGATTTACTCTCATGTATACATTCAATCAGACTGAAACTGGCCTAGGCACTCTGAGCATGCTCCATAGTCCCTCCTAGACTTTGAGACATAAAAACCTTGGAGCATACAGTAGGAGAGGATAGCGCATATAAAATGTACAGCGCTGTCCATCCCTCCATTATTATAAATTTTATTATTATTATTTATGTCTGTGACGTAATAGGTCAATCGTAAAAAACCCAATACTAACAAGCTGACAGGAGTCATATCGCCACCTATTGCAGTGGAGTCAAACATACTTTGGTCAATAATTCGATTCCCCTCCTGTGCATGTATACTGGGACAAGGACAGTAGTCTGATTAAATGACATAATCGAGCTATAACCATAGCTTGGCATAGCTGTGCATGTAAATGTACACACTCACACTCCCAGCTGGAGCACACAGGCTTTCAGCACTCATGGACAGATGGCATTTGAGCCTATTACTTTGTCCATGACAACAGACCTGGGTTAGGGGTAGATGTTGAAGAAGGAGGGTTCTGATTAAGAGTCAGGGAAGGTTAAGGACTTTTAGAGGGGGTGATTTTAATAGTGATTTTTTTATTAAGCCCCACAGGAAATTCTCTTTTGCCCCGCCTTGCTCTCCATACAGGTGAGTACAAGTCTGGGTTGTCACAGTGAAGGGCAGCCACCTTGCAGTGCCCCTAGAGCTGGGGTGTTAAGGGCCCATGGACATGTGCCTATTCTGCTGAGGTCAGACACAAACTGGCAACCTTCAACATGCAGGTACAGGGGCTTAGCCCACTGAGCCATACACTGCTTCCAAACTGAAACAAGTTTGATATCATGCAGTTTCTACTGGCTGAAGGTACCTGTGCCAACCCTGTTAAAGATCAGCTTTACGTCAACTTCCCACTGCTGGATTCGAACTCTACTAGATCTATCTGCCACCCTAATCCATTTCCAGGCCTGCGTCATGCTCTTATTTTACAGATTATGTTTTATTAGCCCACTGAGCCACCGCACCACCCCAACTGGGCTCTATACTAGCCCATTTTTCCCTGTAGAACATGAGCTATTAAGCAAGCACAAAAAAATTGTACAGCTCACTCAACGAATTTCAGTAAAACACTGTTCCATAAGGTTCACTGTCGTGAGGTGGGCACTCTCCAGTTCTAGTTTCATGGACCACCACAGCAACAAAGATGCAACAGGGTTAGGGATGATGAAACAACACCAGCTGGCTGATAGTTAGTAAGCAGTTAGCTAGAGCTAGAACTAGAGTCCCTGCAAGCTAGACTGAACAAGTATGTTTTTAGTTTCAGGGAATATTGAGAGTGAGCCTGAATCTCGCACATCTACTAGAAGACTGTTCCACAGCTGTGTCCTTGTGTCCTGACAGTACACATGCATGTACACATATACACATACAGTCACTCTCTGTCTGTCACTCTACACTTTACTACACATTGCAAACAGTGCTGCTTCAGAGACAAAATCATCTCTCTGTGACTGACTCCATAGCAACATCAACATCCCTGTCGAAATAATGACTAATAGGGAGGGGAGCTATCAGACAAGTAACCCAGTATCAATGTGTGAAAGTGATTAACAAGCCATTATTGCCTTTTCAGGAAAGTAACCTTAGGCTACTCACAAAACAAGACACAGAATGATTTGGCTTTCAATTCAGCCTTCTACCCTACATTTCCATAATATTATATGTATAATATTATATGCCATACATAATATGTATATGGCTATTATAGTATAGCATTTTACATGCTTTGGCTATTGCAGTAAAAGTGTGTTCACTATTCTTGTAAGTTGGGACGTTCAACGTTGTTAGATCACCAACTTCCAATCAGCAGCCCCAGAATGTCAGCTGTTCAAGTGCAACTTGAACTTTGAGCTTCTCAATTTATTTGGATGGCTGAACAAAACAAGGGTTGTATTTTGACAATCTAACACAAAGCCTAAAGCGCAAGGCACAACTGACATTTATGGGCATGTCCAAATCCATTTTGATGGCTGAAAAAAAACAAGACTTTGCACAAGTGGTACTCCTAACTCTTTTAATTTTTCAGAGGCATGTTTTGGGGCATACACAGTTTACAGAGGCGGCCTCACTTGAAGTGACTGTGTTAAACCGTTTCAGGTGCTAATCCAGCTATAGAGCTGGAAAAGACTGGGGAGGCAGGTGGGCCCTTCAGCACCGAGGTGCCCCCAACCCCCAGGAAGGACAAGCTTGTGGTAGTAGGGGATTCAGTTATTAAAGGTGTAGAAAATTATGTGTACAGCCGTGATAGAGGGTCCCGTATGGTGTCTTGCCTGCCTGGTGCCCATGTAGGGGACCTTCCGAATCATGTGGACATGCTTTAGGCCCCAGCTGGGGTGGATTCAGTGGTCATGGTGCATGTTGGCACCAACGACACAGGCAAGGGTAGGAGGGCAGTTCTGCAGGTTAAATTTATAGAAGCTGCAGATAAGCTTAGAAGCAGAACGTCCACAGTGGTATTTTCTGGAATACTTACTGTGCCACGCACAAGCCAGGCTAAGTTAGCTGTTAACGCCTGGCTAAAAGGGTGGTGTAGGAAAGAGGGGTTTAGCTTTATGGGACACTGGAAGACCTTCTGGAACAGGTGGGACCTATTCAAGCCAGACAGGTTGCATCTGAACCAGAGGGGGACCAATGTACTGGGGAAGCGTATGTGTAGAGTAGTGGAGGAATGTTTAAACTAGGGACTAGGGGGGCAGGGAGGTTAATTAAGAATACAGGTGGGGGGGAGACGGAAAGCCCCAAATAATAAAAAAAGTGGGCACTGTAAAAGGCCTACCCTTTGCTGTCCATACTTAAATACTAGGAGTATTAGAAACAAAATTCATGATTTAGAGACTTTTATTTCATTAGACTTTTATGGCATTATAGGGAACAGAAACATGCATGAGTTAAAGTGATGGGGAAAATATGATACAGATGGTTACACATTGGTCCATAGAGACCAGATAGGTAAGAAGGGAGGTGGTGTTGCAGTATATGTAAAAGAAAACTTGCAGGCAAGGGAGCTCACTGATAAAAATAAAAGTACAGAAGCTGTGTGGGTAAAACTAGATGCTAAAAACTCAAATGGCCTAATTGTTGGTGTTTGTTATAGAACACTTAATGTATTTGCAGATGAAAACAGAATGTTATACAACCATATCAAGAGTAATAAAAATTATGTGGTGGTTATGGGTGATTTTAATTTACAGTGGGACAGAGTCTCTGGCTGTGCTGTTAATGAACTTGAGATGGTGGAATTGGTATATGATTATGTTTTACTCAGTTTGTTAAAACCCCTAGCAGGGCAGAAGCCGTTCTTGATCTTGTTTTCTATAATAACCAGGATATGATTGGAAAATTAGAGGTTTTAGAACCACTGGACGGTAGTGATCATACCATGGTCAAATTCGAGATTAATTTTAGTGTCCGAAGAGCAAAGTCCAAAACAAAATTATACAGTGTTAGTGTCATGCCCCGATCGTCCGATCCTCCTGTGTGCCACGCCCCCTGGTTACCCACGTGTGATTCCCTGATTGTACCC
>JAODJX010000051.1:6608515-6623023 GCA_026776945.1 Isichthys henryi
TCTGACTGACAGGACTGGGTCGGATTGTCTGAGTAGTGGGTAGGAATTGACATCTGCCTGCCAAATTTGGTAGGACTTGGACTTACGGTATAGGCTGGGCATTCAGTTTTAGGGAAGAAAAAAAATAATCCTCCTAACAAAAACAATAAGGTTCCATAGCACTTCGTGCTTTGGACCCTTAATAAAGGTGGGATGGAGAAAACAAAGTGTAGGGGAATGCAGAGAACAAACAAGCATAAGACACATAACACTCATTACAAGGACATCAAAGAACAAAACATTAATAGCAGGCTATAGTGTTGATGGTCAGTCTGAGGTCCTCAGCAATGTGCATTTCGATGACCTCCACAGTGGAACCACTGATGCATTATGGGGTGTGTTGGGGTGGTTCTTTTTGCACTATGCTGCCAGCTACTCCATCTCTTCTCTGTGTCACGGTAGACGGAGCAGAATGACCAGGACCCAGATATGCAAGCCGGAGTACGCTTTATTCTATGCAACCAGACAGAGGCACCAGAAGGAATAGGCAAGAGGCAGAGTCAAAAAACAGGCAGGGATGTCAATAGCCGGGGAATCAGTCCAACGAGGTAACACAATACAGGATCAAGACGAGCCGGGGTAGGCAGGGTAGTCGGGTCAGGTGCGGGAACGGGTCTGGAACGGGAGAGAGAGAGGGTTAAGGAGAGAACACTAGGCAAACAGGCAGGGTTAGGAAGCAGGGCAAGACAACGGACAAGAAAGTGCTCAGTAAGGCTGGTAATCATTAGCGCAATACTTCGTGTCGGACTAGTGTCTGCTCGCTGTTCTTATCCCTAGTCTTGTTACGGGCAATGAGCTGCAGCTGGGGGTGTCCGCCCATGTGGGCGTGACAGTACCCCCCCCCGACGGCCGCCTCCTGGAGGCCGCGGGCGCTTGCGGGGCCTTCCCCAATCGCGTAGTCACATTCATGGTCGGGCGGAAGGCTAAAGGCTCCCGCCCTGCTGAAGACGTCGCTGTAGTCCCGGTACTCCTCGGGGAGTTGGGTGAGGTCCTCTGGCTGGGGGCTCTCGACGTTGGAAGTCCTGCACGGGATGGACATACAGGCAGACATGCACTCGGCGGACCACTCGGTGAGCTCACCCCTCCTTCAGTCAAGTCCCGGATTATGATGGAGGATACCCCAGGATCATGGGGTCCTTTGCCTGGGGCAGGACGTACATGGTAATCTCTTCCACATGAAGAACGCCGACGTGCAGGGTGAAGGGGTGAGTGCTAAACTGGACGGTCCCCTCCTTCATCCGTTCACCCGTTACTCCTAACACTGAAAGCGGTTTTGCAAGCCTACGCAGGGATACTCCTAATTGGCGCGCCAGGGAGAGACTAATAATGTTTCCTGCGGCTCCACTATCAACCAAGGCTAACACTGGGATCCCTCGATCCCCGGCTTCAGCTCTCACGGGCACGGTAAGTTGTCGGCGGGTGGACAGTGCAGTCGGCGGATCACCTACCTGCAGAGCCTCCTCCGCTTGACGTGGGCGCACGGGTCAGGTCAGGAGGAGGTGTCCTGCCTCTCCGCAGTAGATACACAAGCCGCTCTGGGTCCGCCTCCGACGCTCGGCCGTTGTGAGCGGCGTTCTCCCCAGTTGCATCGGTTCCGGTGTTTCCGGGGCTGGTGTCGGGGCGGCGCGGCGAGCCTCGCTCTGGAGCCGGCGGTGACGGCGATCCCTAACCGTATTATCCAGACGGACGGCCAGATGGACGAATTCGTCAAACGACATCGCCTCCCCTCGCGAGGCAAGCTCATCCTGAAGGTCTTGGTTGAGCCCGCGGCGGAAGATGGTCAGGTAGGCGTCGTCCGGCCACTGGAGTCCCGCGGCGATGGTACGGAATTCCAGTGAGTAATCTGCAGCGGAGCGGTTTCCTTGTCGGCAGTCACATTCATGGTCGGGCGGAAGGCTAAAGGCTCCCGCCCTGCTGAAGACGTCGCTGTAGTCCCGGTACTCCTCGGGGAGTTGGGTGAGGTCCTCTGGCTGGGGGCTCTCGACGTTGGAAGTCCTGCACGGGATGGACATACAGGCAGACATGCACTCGGCGGACCACTCGGTGAGCTCACCCCTCCTCCAGTCAAGTCCCGGATTATGATGGAGGATACCCCAGGATCATGGGGTCCTTTGCCTGGGACTGCGCAATACTTCGCGTCGGACTGGTGTCTGCTCGCTGTTCTTATCCCTAGCCTTGTTACGGGCAATGAGCTGCAGCTGGGGGTGTCCGCCCGTGTGGGCGTGACACTCTGCAAGCAAATTTGCATTTTTTATGTTGACTAGAGCAGCCACCATAGTGTCATCTGTGAACCCAACCTGCCAGCACATTGTGTGGGTGAAGATCTGATCAAATTTTTTGATATGCTAACGCACCTTCGGATGATCCCTGTGCTCGAGTGAAATTTTTGCATCTTGCAGTTTTGACATGGGGGTGGTCTTGACAGGATGGGGGTGGTCTTGACAGGATGGGGGTGGGCTTATGGCCCTTTCTTTCAGTGAATGCTATTGGCTGATGGCTCCTGGTTTTGTGATTCACTGCATGCTCATAAAAATGAAGTAAAGCTTTACATTTTACATTATTATACGATAGATAAACCATGGTTTACATTAACCTACCTACCTGTTGATGTTCCTGTTTATTCACTGTGTCACTCACAAAGTAGTTGGCTTTTTTTTTTAAGTGGTTCAGACATCTATTTAGGATGCCTCCCTGAGAAGGCGTTTTGGGCATGTTCTACTACGAGGAGACCTTGGGCCAGACCCAAGGCCTGCTGGAGGGATTATATCTCCCAGTTGGTCTGGGAATGCCTGAGCATAAAGCCTGAGTATGTGGACCTGGTTAAGCCGATGAATGAAACAACTCTTTTTGTTTGCTAGTCTTTTGTTTTTACAAGTTTGAGATCGAGTACATTATACAGATTTTATTTACTCCCCACTGTGTTTGTGAAGTAGTTTTTTGCCAGCTAACTGGAGTGTGTATATGCAGTGGAAAACCTTCCGAAGGCAGCCTTTCCAGTTTTAATCTGTTACTCAGTTGCTATTTGTTGTCCTCATGTGTGTTTGGAAGGGACTGAATCCCCAGGCTGCCCAGTAACCTGTATTGGAAAAGTAGTTAGAAGATGAATGACATCATGTGTTCGTCTTCCAGTATCGCACTTACCAGGTGAGAGCGGGTCGAGATAGACAGCCTCTCAAATTCCTCCTGTGTGACACCATGGGAGTGGAACATACTGAAGATGGAGGGGTGAAGATTGAAGATATTGACAGCATCCTGAAGGGCCACGTAGAAGACAAGTACGCTGTAAGAACTGTGTATCTAACCTGTGTATTTAATCCTTAAAACACCTGCAATAAGAACACATGCAGGTCTGACCATGGTAATGTCATACAAAAGTCACAATTTTCTGGTCTTTTTCTCCACACAGTCTCATTTACTGATTTGTTTTTAGCATGAGTGAGGTAGTGTGTTTACACAAATGTCATGTGAAATAATTCATGTAACATTTTGCCTGAGTTATGTGTCACTCACACTTTATTTCTGTTTAGTTCAACCCTAGATCACCATGGAAATCTGTTGACAGTCAGGCAAAGTGCCAATCGCCACTTGCGGACAGGATCCACTGTGTGGTTCTTGTGATGGACACCAACAAATAAAAAATTTTGCCAGATGCAATGTGGGTGAAACTTTGTAACATCCAGCACAAAGTTGACTCATATGGTGAGTGAGTGGGGAGAACAGGGAGGGAGGTGTGGTGTGTTGTGGGGGATGGGATTCATTGTCAAGTTAAACATTAGTGTTATTTCAAATTATGCAGCGGTACAACAACATGAAATATCATTTGTCCAACACTCTAAAAATTGCTTTACACGTCAATGAATAAAGAAATATGTAAATATGTTGTACATAATGTACCTTTTGACTAGGGCTGTGCTGTGGGTTTGACTGAACATTATTTCAGTTTAGATATATGCATGTAAACAAACAGTTTATAGTGAAACACTGGGTGGGTTTATACAATATAGTGCAGTGCAAGTTAGTTCTTGACATGTGCATCTGATGCAGGAAGTGTCTGGTGCTGATGCTTCAATGGAAGTCCAGACATGAGTGCAGAGGTGGAAGTGTGTTGAGGAGTCTGATGGCATGAGGAAAGAAGGTGTTGCATTATCTTATTGAGTTGTTCTGAATGCTCTGAAGTCTCCTTTCAAATGGGAGGGGGTTGAGAGGCAACGGGACGGGTGAGATGAGTCACTGAGTATGCCTGTGGCCTTCCAAATGCAGTGCTTATAGAAGATGTCTTGGATGGATGGTAGAGGGTCATAATAATGTTCTCAGCTGTCCTCACTACTCATTGTATTCTGCATTCTGACGCTTTGCAGATTCCATCCCAGACAGTGATACAGCTGTTCAGGAGGCTCTCTGTTGTGTCTCTGTAGAATATTGTGAGTGATGAGGGAGGAAGACTTGTTTTCTCAGGTGATGGAGATTGTGTGCTGGTGCTGTTGTGCTTTCTTTACTATAGATATGGTGTTGATGGTCAAAAAAAAAACAAAAAGGGGGAGGAGGACACAGAGACAACAATCATAACAATAACAGACATTAATCACCATGGGGAGAGAAAAAAATAAATAATAAAGGTGGGATGGAGAAAACAAAGTGTAGGGGAACAAACAAGCATAAGACGCATAACACTCATTACAAGGACATCAAAGAACAAAACATTAATAGCAGGCTATGGTGTTGATGGTCAGTCTGAGGTCCTCGGCAATGTGCATTTCGAGGAGCCTGGTGCTCTTGATGACCTCCACAGTGGAACCACTGATGCATTGTGGGGTGTGATTGGGGTGGACTTTCCTGAAATATATAATCATCATTTAAGTTTCTCCACATTAAAGGGAAGGTTGTTCTTTTTACACTGTGCTGCCAGCTACTCCATCTCTTTACTGCAAACAGATTTGTAGTTTTCACTGACCAAAGCAGCCACCATAGTGTCATCTGTGCACCCAACCTGCCAGCACATTGTATGGGTGAAGATGTGGAACTGAACAAATTTTTTAGACAGATTGTACTAAAATTTAAGTTACACAGCTTAGTGGCAGCAATGATGGTTATTTTTCAAACTTCCTAGGAACATTCTATAGATGACTTTTTTTTTTTTTTTTTGAGGCAAATTACAACAAAACTGAAGTAGCAGCGCCAAGTGGCAGCATAGCATAGAAAGGGCAGCTATAGAAGACAGTTGATCTTGTGAACATGGTAACCCTAAAAGTATTCGATAGATCTAATTCAAACTTCCCAGGCTTATTGAATAGGTAGTGATCTGGGGCCTAATTCATTTTGAGAAAAATCGCCCCAAACATGAAGCAGTGTCACTTAATGCCAACATATAATTGGACATCCACAGATGCAGATCTGGCGAACCTGATTACATTGGGATTGAAATAAAGGTCTTTTGGAGAGGTTGGTAGAGTGTGTGTGTGGTGTGTGTGTGTGTGTATGGTGGGGGGTGGAAGAGATGGGTGTGGGAGGTGCAGTGATGAGATGGGGGCAGTGGCGCAGATAGGATCTTTGAATTGGGGGGGGCCAAGCTTAGCCAGGCAAGCGCCGCTCAATTTCATTCACCTCTAGGAACTGTGTCAGGGAGCCGGGCCAATCAGCAGAGGGAGGGCTGAAAGCCGTAACGCTGAATTCAAACGATGCGCTCCAGCATGTATCATATGTCACAACCAAACTGTAGTGATTGGTTGAAGCAGAAAGTATCTGCCACCGTGTAGTGAACACATGTCAATTACTAGGGTTCACAAAGTGAAATGATATTTAGTCTCCGTAACCCACTAAAACTGCGTTCTGCCTCAGCAGATGATATGGGCACTACCATATCTCACTGGTGTCTCAACTTGATTGAATAGGCCACGGACTTCAAGGGGTATGTCTTTTAAAGCATGTGCAGCATCTGCAGTTGTGGTGGCATTGTACTTGCTTTTAAACATCGCCAATTGCACTCTCAAGTCTTCCTCTTGCAGTTCAGGGTATTTCTGAGCTGTTGCCTCATTTGTAGTGGGAGACAGGAGTGAGGCCTCCAATTCTTTTAAGGTCTGGATGCCTCGTTGCATAAACCTGTCACTGATTTGTGCATCTATTATGTCTAAGACATGGTAGAACTCTATTTTGATCCAGGTGTGTATGCAGGAGCCCTCCAAGAATATCTTTTAGGGGGCCTATGTGTGGTAGAACAGTGGGCTCTAGAGATTGTCACACATGTCCTCTGCCTCCTTAAAGATTACCTCAAAGTGTTCAGTGTGACGCAAGCATAAGTCGCAGTACAACATTACCCTGTTGCAGTCGAACATGTAAGCCCTCTGCTCGACTTGCAGATTCAGAGTTACTTGAAGCCATCTGATCTAGTGATTTCAGTACTATCCCATATTGCCTGAGAACGGTATGAATAGCAGGTGAACCTTGTGGAACATAAAGGCCTGATGGACTGGACTGGCCCTTCCCTTTCAGTTGCAGCAATGGCTTTAAATTTATCTGTTAGTTTTCCAGACTGACCAAAAAATGTGCCAAAGTCATGAATCCAGTCAAGAGCATTTCGTACAACAAGTGAGGCTGAGCAAGCTTGTTGTGTAACTAAATTTACACAGTGAGCACCACAATGTATATATAGTGCTAATGGCTGTGCTTGTTGAATTATTGCCTGTGCGCCTGAACTTTTTCCGGACATGTTTGAAGCACCATTGTATGCTTGATCTCTAAGGCCCGATATTGGCAAATTCAACCTCAACAGCACATCCAAAATGATCCTGGCAAGATTTTAATCTGTTGTAGAAGTTGTCTCATACAACCCAATAAACTCTTCATGTACCAGCAAATCACTGTCAACACAACGCAGACACAGGGCCTCCTGCTCCACACCTGAGATATCCCTTGTCCCATCCATAATGAAGGAATACTGTAAAACTGGGAGACCGGATTTCATCTGCAATTTCCCTAATAATAGATGAACTCATCAAATTGATAACAGTATTTTGACAATCCCAAGACGTGTGCACTCCCCTCTTTGCAGACAACCACCTTGTAAAAGCTGGATCATCTTCAGCTTTGTATTTTAAAGCCTGGTCAAGGTTACCTTGACGATGATCATGCCCCCTAAAGGCTACTCCCTGCCTTGCCAGGACCATTTCACCCCCTATTACTTTTAAAAGGCTAGCTCTGTTTTCTGCCTGTTGTGTACTGACTGCACTGCTCAACTGTGTGCTAATTAGCCACTTTGTGACCTGCGGATTTCTTGTGTAAGGAAAATTTTTCATGTGCTTTTTTTCCAAAGGGGATACTTTTCATACCATGTTTTTTGGAATGACAGAGTACGGTCCTTGAGCTTCTTGTTTTTGAAAAAGTTTAGGGTCAGGGTGATTTGGTTTTGTGTATGCCATTAGGATGTCAGCCTCCTCTCCCTCTCCCTCTCTTCCTGCTATCTCGTCTCCTGTCCCTCCCTCTTCTGTTCCACCTTTCTCTGTCTGTCTTCCTTCTATCTCTTCCTGCTACCCTCCAACAGATCCTCTCTTTCAACTTGGCAAGGACCTGCCTCACTGTCATCATCAGGAATTGCCTGCAGGGCAGGACAATGTTAACATTTTAAACAGTATAATTGAATGTTATGGTCTGTTAACAGTTACTTTTGTTACTAAAAACATTTTTTTTTATCTGAAATTAAGATAAATTGCAAATTTATGTATTTTCATTTATCTATGTAGCCTATTTATAGGCTATTTAAAAATTAAATGAAATACGTATGTACACACTGTTAGGCATAATTTAGCCACGTTTGAGTATTCTATTCGAAAGAAATACTGTTGATGCTGTAAAAGGGCACTACTACAATAAGATGAAACCTTGTAAAATATAGGCTATGTGAACCTCCTGTCCGTTTGTGAACGGCAGTCCTGAACAGACATCTCTTCGCTCATTTTCCTAACGAAACGTTGCTATGCTCGCTCGATTATGCACGGAGAGTCAGATTAATCTGCGTCAAAACTGCCTTGACACATTAACACTGACAGCACTAATTTTAAAATTAGCATAACACCTATACCCTAGAAAGGCATTCATATTTAGCCTGTTGTAAGTTAAACAGGCAACAAGTAAGGGATAGCCTACTTACATCGTTTGGTTTTTGAAAAAACACTGTAATTGTTTTTTGCCTTTTCGTTGGCTTCATCCTTCTATTCAATCCATCAGATGGGCCTAGTGGTCACTATGGTTACCGCTACAACTTTGACAGGCATCGATGAGGCAGCTCGTACGATTTAGGACCCCTTAACAATAACAAAAACACAAGAAGTGCTGCTAGGAGCTTGAAGGTAGCCGTAATAAAGCATGTTCAGATTTTCATTTAAGACGTGAGAAATAAAATGTTTCAGTCCCTAAAACAGGAGTATGAGTTATAGCCATCACTCTGTGCTTTAGCCTGTCCCCTCCCTGAATGGTCCATCAGTGTTGCGCACATGTGGATTGATGCTGATGTGACAAGGTATACAGGCTTCTCAGTAAACACTAATGCCAACTGTCTGTGCTGCAACTCAACAAATACAGTATTGACGGGATATTTTTTCCTTATGCAAAGACGGCAGATGCTGTTTTTTTTTTGTCCTAGAGTGGGGGGGACAAATCGAGGTCACTCTGAATCTGAAGGGGACCCATCCCATCTGTCCCTGGGGCTAACTGTGCGCCTGGGAATGGGAAGGGCTTTCTTTCTTAAATAATTCCCTTTTATAGTCAAAATGTCTGTTTAATGAATAATTGGACTGACCTGTGGCTGATTACTTGTTAATTAGGATTTTGTAGTCTAAAATTTTGCTTTGCTCCTAAGACTTTCAATGGGGTGTATTCATTTTTGCAATTGCATGGTTTGCAATCAATGGGCCACATTTGTGCGAGTATTTTGTAGTGTAGTATCCCATAGAAAATTTTGGTTCTGAAAGGAAACTAATGGTTTTCTGACAGATCTGTTGGGGTGTACTCGTTTATGCTGAGCACTGTTTGTTTTAAAAATCTAATAATGTTAAATTCACAAGAAGTCTATAATGATTGTGTGCACTAGCTCGCCTTCTTGCTTTTACCTCACCTAACCATAATTGCAGGTCACCACTTCATCTGCATTCAGTCCATGGATGGGATGCTCATGTTCTTTGAGCATGAGAGTTATGCTTTTGGCCGCTTCCTGCCTGGATTCCTGCTGCCAGGCCCACTTTGCTATTGTGCCCGTACTGACACTTTCATCACAGTGTCCTCAGCTCGCCAGGTGGAGAGCTACAAGTGAGTGTTTGTTATTGCTCAACATGTATATCATTTCCGTAATTGTGCAGAATTGCATAGCATAAATCAGTTGTTCAGGTTCTGAGATTCCAGCCGGGTATACATATTCTTTTGTGAGTAGTGTGACACCTCCACAGACATTTGCTTGTTAAGATGACAACTCAAAATATATTTGATGGATCTTTTTCAAACTTTACAGAGGCATTGTATGGTGAGGAACTGGAACTGATATTTGTGTAAATGTGAATATATTCTTTGCAAAAGCTTTATATTCCATCTATTTTATAGTCATAGCAAAGAAAGAGAAGTTTTCTACACTTGAATCTTTTGCAAATGTTTTTCAAGCTTTGCTGACACAAGTGTGTGTGTGGCGAGGGCTGGGTGACAGATGACTCAATAAAGCAGGGCTGGCCAATCTTATCCGCAAAGGGCCGGTGTGTATGCAGGTTTTTGGGATAACCATTAGGTCAGCTGTTCAAACCTAAGTGTGATGACTCTTCAGCCAATCAGTCCTCTAATTAGCAATCTAATTAGGGAGTCGCAGCGAAAACCTGCAGACACACTGACCCTTTGTGGATAAGATTGCCCACCCCTGCAATGGAGTATTCCTAAGAAACCTTTGGTAAGCTGAAATGGCGGATAGCAAACAATAAGGAGTGTGCTGCCCCAGGGCTGTTTGCTGTGTTTCCAGCTCTGAGGCGTTGGCTGGACTATGTTTGAAGTGGCTAACAATTTTCCGACACTTGGACAATGTGCTCACAAATCCACTGTCACCAAGACTTACAGTGATGCATCTCTCTAAGATGTTAGCCACACAAGGCATATGCTCAAATGGCAAAAGTTCAGCTACTGCTGTCAAGTTTTGTGCACAATCAGTCCCTACAGTTGTGATTTTTCCTTCAATTTTAAGAAATCTTCAGCACATGCCTCTGCAAAGTGATGCTCCTCTGTCTTCATTATTTTCAATGCAAGTGACTTTATTTCCCATGCAACAGTAATTAGATGTGCAGTAACACCAAGATAGTTACTGTTATTCACAGAAGTCCAGTATTCACCTGTCAGGGCGACATATTTGGCTACAGCTAAATCCTCATGCTTTTTTTCCTTCCTCAGTTTCATAGAGCCCATGAATTTTTGACATTATTGTGCTTCTTGTCGGAGCTTTGTACAGTGCATCTTGAGAGACAACTTGCAAAACTTTTGTAAAGCCCATGACCTCGACGATATTAATAGGTCTGCAGTTTGTTGCAATCCACTTGGCAATTGTGTCAGTCAATTTGTCCCAGGTAGACTTACTGAGGCCCCGACGCTCTGTGAGAGTGGTTTATCGCAAGCCGGGCGACGCGTTAGCCAAAGTGCTAGCAGCATCCCTGACTAATGTATGCTTCATGTTAATGTGGTATTTTAAGCCAAATATGCTTTGGTGAAAAGAAAATTCCTTCATGCACAATGTGCATAATACTTTATGTCGGTTGACTGTTCCGTCTTGTTTTTTTTTAATACTCAAATTTCCCATTGAGAGGGTCAATGTGCTGTTTATCATCTTCCATATTGAGTTGATTGGTTCTGCTGCCTGTCACTACCAGATCAACAGCCCACTTGCGCATGTGCAAAGGTAACTCTACTTGGATGAACTGCCCGAAATGCGTTGACATAGACATTTCAGGGATTTTGAGTCATTCTGCACTGCCGAAGGGTTAATTGCGTTATAAATATTAATCCGATTAATTATGACGATGGATTAATCCGTGTTAACGCTTTAATTTTCACAGCCTTATTAATAATATAAAAAAGGAAAAAAGGAGCCTATCCGGTTGCCGCTAAAGTGCAAAAAATTCTGGCTGGAAGAAAAACATAACTTCAAAATAAAAGCACATCTGCACATCTGGAATTCTGAGCAGCTAAGAACCGACTACAATATTTTATATATTTTAGATATAGCCCAGCTGTAATATGAACTTGTTTGCATACCTCCTCTTCATATTTCATCATAGCACAGTTTGCAGTGTGCTATACTTTGGTTTTTGTCATTAATTTTAGGAATGGGCCGATTCGCATTTTTTCATTTCCGATCCGATCCGAACTGCTGATACGATACAGATTCCAATACAAGAGCTCTTTTTACTATAATATTTTAATAGAATAAATAACTATATTGTTAGGATAAGCCGCGAGGTGCTGGGGAGCGGGCGATCGCTCGGGCAGGCAGACGGGCAATGAGCAAGCGGACAAGCGGGATACAGGGAAAACTGGGGTTTAATCAAGGGACTAGGGGTACGAGCATCGACAAACATCAACAATGACAGACATCGAAAACAGGTCAGACCAGGACTAAAATAGACAAGACTAAAGCAACGTAACTAGACACAGCTGGGTACAATCAGGGAATCACACGTGGGAAACAGGGGCGTGGCACACGGGAGGATCGGACGAGTGGGGCATAACATATATAATCTGAATATAGACAAACTTTATACATAAATATTTTTGGGGGGCGGCATGGTGGTGCAGTGGTTAGCACTGTTGTCTCACACTTCTGGGACCCGGGTTCTAGTCTCCACCTGGGTTACATGTGTGTGGAGTTTGCATGTTCTCCCTATGTCATCGTGGGGTTTCCTCCAGGTACTCCAGTTTCCCCCCCACAGTCCAAAAACGTGCTGAGGCTAATTGGAGTTGCTAAATTGCCTGTAGGAGTGCATGTGTGAGTGAATGGTGTGTGTGTGTGCCCTGCGATGGGCTGGCCCCCCATCCAGGGTTGTTCCCTGCCTCGTGCCCATTGCTTCCGGGATAGGCTCCGAACCCCCGCGACCCAGTAGGATAAGCGGTTTGGAAAATGGATGGATGGATATAAATATTTTTAATCTAGTAAACACAAATGAAAAAAATGTATGCCAAAAGAATCTTTGTTAATAAGGATACTAGAAACATACATAACATACTCTTCCACCTTGTTTGTACATCTTGTTTTACACGTGGGGCATTTGCTGTTCAATTTGAATGTCTTACAAGAGAGTATACACAACTGGCGAATTCTTAAAATGCCCCACAATTTTTCTCCCAGTGGCGATTGTGCCACTTACTGTACATTTCGTTGCAATAACAGCCCCCTCGTGTATCACAAGCAGTAGCGAGTATGAGAAACAGCCCAAGCTAGTGACTCCCGAATCATCCAATTGGCTTTTTCATATTTGTTGTGTAGTCTTGCAAATCGAAAAGAAATATCTAAAATGGGAAAGAGCTGTCGTGCAATTGATTGTACAAAGAGATTTAACAAGAAATAAGAGCAATCTTTTTACAGACTGCCAAAAAGTAGTATCGGACGTGAATCAGTCTGGTATGGCCGATATCCAATCCTTCTAATAGGTATGGATCTGTGCCAATACTGATACAAATATCGAATCGCTGCACCTCTAATTACATCACAGACATTTTTTACTCCTGTATAATTTGCTCCTTAACGATATTGCTGCTACATCATCACATGGTGTCGGTACGCGACATTGGTGCATTGTCACAAGGATTAGTACCAGTACATAAACACTGTTTCTCACCTGATATCAATACTAATATCAGTATCAGTGTACCCCTATCTATATCTGTGTTCGTATTTATCCATATCTTTGGCTTTGGAAACGTTGCCCATGAGGAATGCAGCTTATATACTCTGATAATTTTTTTCCTCAAACTGTGCTCTTGTATTTTTTTGCCATGAAAAAAGGTATGAGGCATTAGCTATAGCCGCAGACACAGACAGTAATCTCAGCGTGGAGCAGCAGAGGAACGTCTCCGGGAAGAAGCTGATGGTAAGACCAGGGCCACCACAGTTCATAATTAATTACATAATCCTTTGGAAGAAGTATTGTTTAATCTTTCATACATACAATTTCTAGTTTTACTGGAGCTATACGTATAAGCTGAGTAATTATGATATATCACTGTATATAAAGGAACTATATTTTGTCATGTTCTGGCAAACAATGTATGCTTTGTTCTTCTTTTGGCATTTCTTGAGTTTTCCGGCATTGGTGTTGATTGTTGTGCCTTCTGTGCAGTTATATTTTTCATGAATGTATTTGTATTTCTATGCAGGCGGACTGGACTCTGGTCATTGGGGAACAGGCCCTGGACATTGTTGTCTCCTCTTTTAACCAGTGCACATCTTCAGTTTTTGTGCTTGGGGAGCGAAACTTGTATTGTCTGAAAGAAAATGGACAAATTCGCTTTATGAAGAAATTGGAATATAACCCGAGTTGCTTCTTGCCCTATACCTCAGGTAATATTCACTTCACTGTGTCAATTCCTTTGTACCATGCTATATTTCAATATCTGAGGTAATATTCACATCACTGTGTTTTCATTTTGTACCAGGCTATATTTCTGTATCTCAGATAATACTCAGGTTGCTGTTTTTTAAAAATGAAATTATAAGTGATATTAAAATTGTTGCTAATTTGAGAATTTGTATGTTAAATAAAACTTTAAAAATGTTTAATAAAATGGAGCAGTACTATAAGAAAATGACACAATACTCAATTCTTTGGTAAGAAATGCAATAGCTATTGTGGTTTGTGAGCAACTTAAGAAAATGCCGAGATATAAGTATATCTGCAGCACTGTAACTGCATTTTCCCATCCTGACTGGTTTCCTGGTTTCTCTTAACTCAGGTCAAATTAACAGAATGCACTGATCTTTCTATTTTCCAAATGCCCTGCTTTCAACTTGCTTTAGTTTTAGTTTAGCTAGATTTAATTCTCTGCCTCAATAAGAAAGTCAATAAGACTTGTGTTTTCTTTCTGTTGAAGTGAGTGAAGGGACCATCAACCTTCTTCTAGCAAACCACAACAGCGTGCTGCTTGTTTATCAGGACTCAACACTAAAATGGGCTTCCCAGCTCTCCCGTGTGCCTGTTGCAGTCCGTGTGGGTAACTTCCAGTAAGTATTACCATTAAAAAGATGGTTCTGTCTCAATAATGCAGAGAGAATACTATTCCCCAGATGCTGGGGAATGCCTGTGGTTCTGGGACTGGTTCACTTCTGCTAAAGTTTCTTTGTTTCTTAAGATGCTAACCCCAAAACTGTTTGATGGATCTTCTTCAAGGGCGGCATGGTGGTGCAGTGGTTAGCACTGTCGCCTCACACCTCTGGGACCCGGGTTTGAATCCCCGCCTGGGTCA
>JAODJX010000051.1:6623882-6638266 GCA_026776945.1 Isichthys henryi
ACGACGAGGACGTACAAAAACACTGCGATTTACAGGACGAAAAACACGAAAACACCGTTTCCTCGGGAGAGAGAGAAGCCGCAGCGTGTGCACGCGCCACCATGTTGCATCAATGATGATGTTTGAATGAACATACGGCATTACCCCAAATCAGTACGGATAATAAAATTGTCGGCCCCAGTAATGTTTTAAATGGGGATAGGAACTAGTAAGCAACATTTAGCAGCAAGCATCAAAAACATATTTTTTAAAACTTTGACAGAATACAGACTTTGTTACTTTAATAAACATGGTTTTTCATTAAATGTTTGTTCACGCTCAAATGTACAAACACACACCACGGAGGTCAGATGCTTTAGAGTTTAACTTTAGGTCTGTGAAAATAGTCACGCAAGGCGTATCAAAACACCAAAGCACACTAGCTTAGGCGTTAACGTGCCTTATTGCGAAAAACCAGACAGAAATAGACTTGTAAATTTTAAAGAAAAGACATTAATGGTTTTTGTTAATGTTTAAAGTTATAAAGAACTTCTGATGTATTTGTTAAATTGGCAAAATTGTGTTATTTTAAATTCGTATAAAAATTTAGGCGAGACGAATACCCCACAAGAGCTGCAAAACTCCGGACACGCGCACAAGTGTGCACCCCAGGGTTGGTCTGCAAAACAGTTGTAATTCTCTCTAGCTGACAGTAGGCGTGCCCTAACAAGATGGTTATTACAGGACCCCTAACATCCCAACCTCACGCACCTTATCAAAAAACACCAGACATATATAGTTCACGCTTTTCTTAAAATTGTTTAAGGATCGTTTAGTTTTTAAATTAGGATGAGTGTGATATAAATCAATTAGGCTACAAGAATTGAGTGGCGGTAGGAACTAGTGAGCAGTATGTATCAACATACATTGAAACATTTTTAAAAACTTTGGTAGAATAATGCCCTTAATAATTTAGGGGATAAAAAAGCATTAGTTGTGCCTGTCAATGTGCTATTTTAAATAATACGTTATTACTGTCATCATGTTTTAGGGTGAAATTATATGGGTTAGCTTTGTTTTACAACACATTACAGGATACTGATTCACACTATAGCCATTACAAGACGCCCAGGCATACAGAAGTGTGAAGTTATAACACGAGCCATGAATGGGTTGAGGGAAGGTACGGGAAACGGGCAAGAATTTAGGATATATTTTTATTATTTTGCCCTTTTTGTTAATGTGTTATTTAAAAATAAGTTTAAAACACGCTATGAAACATTTTATTCAAAGTGCTTTAAGGGGTAACTTTGTTTACAAAAGTTTAGTCAAGAGGCGACATGCCACTCTGTTTTTGAAAATGAGCAGGGCATAACCAATGATGATTAAAACAAGGAATAAAACAGTGTAACAGTAACTGTTATTTTGTTATGTAAAGAAGGTGGACACGGTTATTTAATTATATTTAATAGTACCTAGTGAGCTACATTTAGAATCAAGCATCAAATATACATTAAAAAACATTGGTAGAATAATGTCTAGTTGTCCTGATGGAAACGCCCAGCTGGGAGGGGGTAACCCTGCCTCACGCTTTATTAAGCGAGCGAGTGGCGAGCACAAAATACAGATACATCTGAAAGCTTTAAACAGACACATGCATCTTAGACGATTAAATTTCAATGCAACGATGGAAATGCTAAACTGGGGGTATGCTAAATCTTTTACCGTATTTTAGAATTGTTAGAATTGTCGTTCGCTACTGTGAAAACATGTTGCCATTATTTTGACCATGCATTTTTTATGCTGTCATGCCTGAGTAAGGCCTGTGAGGATTGGAATAGCGGTAAGTTATTGTTCATAGTTAGTTATCTCTATGGGTTTTATTGTTTAAATGCAGCAAAAGTGAAAGTGTTTATACTCACAGTTGCAGATAACGACGATCTATTAAGCACACCAGTGGCTATTTTCAGAGACAACCGTGAGGGATCTGAGACCAAGCAAGACAACCTTAAGCGAAGAAGTGTTGATAGTTTTAATGGTGAGTGTACATAGTTTAAACATAGTCTAAAGTACTGGTGCTTTTTCTGTTTAAAATTGGACAAAGTCTGAATGTGTTTATATTCTCAGTTTCAGGGGATGGATGGCAAACCCCAGAAATGGCATCCCAGATTGATCAAGCTAGTTTGGGGAGAACTTAACTAATAGCTCAGAGTTGTTAAACATCTTAATTAAATTGTGGCAGCCAAAATCGTGATCGTGATTAAAATTCGATTAATTGTGCAGCCCTAATATGTATAACTGAGGCTGATGTGGTAGTAAGCCTAGCTAAGCTCAAAATAAATAAATCGCAGGGCCTTGATGGCATCTTACCTATAGTTTTAAAAGATGAGGTATATTCTTAGCCAACCTTTAACTGTAATATTCCACAAATCGTTATCTGTGGGTGTGGTACCTTCTGATTGGAGGCATGCTAATATCCATCCATCCATTTTCCAAACCGCTTATCCTACTAGGTCGCGGGGGGTCCGGAGCCTATCCCGGAAGCAACGGACACGAGGCAGAGAACAACCCTGGATGGGGGGGCAGCCCATCGCAGGGCACACTCACACACCATACACTCACACATGCACACCTACAGGCAATTTAGTAACTCCAATTAGTCTCAGCATGTTTTTGGAATATGGGGGGAAACCGGAGTACCCGGAGGAAACCCCACGACGACATGGGGAGAACTTGCAAACTCCACACACATGTGACCCAGGCGGAGATTCGAACCTGGGTCCCAGAGGTGTGAGGCAACAGTGTTACCACTGCACCACCATGCCGCCCCCAATGTATAACCATCCATACCATATTCTTCACCATCATTGTCACTCATCTATGTTTCAGTTATTCCTATAATGTCGTAAGTGTCTGATGATATTAAAACCTCTAAATCATGAATTTCGTTCGTAATACTCCTAGCATTTAAATACAGACCTCAAAGGGTAGGCCTTTTACAGTTCCCACTTTTAATATTTATTGGGGCTTTCTGTCTCTCCTCACCTAAATTCTTAACTAACCTCCCTGCCCCCCCAGTCCCTAAACATTCCTCAACTACTCTACACATACAGTACCCCTCCCCAATGCACTGGTTCCCCTCTGGTTCAGATGAAACCCCTCCGACTTGAACAGGTCCCACCTGTTCCAGAAGGTTCCAGTGCCCCATAAACCTAAACCCCTCTTTCCTACACCACCATTTTAGCCATGCATTTAATCCCCTTATCTCAGCTAACTTAGCTTGGCTTGCATGTGCCACAGAAAGTATTCCTGAGAATACCGCCTTGGATATTCTGCTTCTAAGCTGCGACTTCTATAAATTTATCCTGCAGAACAGCCCTCTTGCCCTTTCCTATGTCGTTGCTGCCAACATGCACCATGACCACTGGATGCACCCTGGCTGGGGCCAAAAGCCTGTCCACACGATTCGGAAGGTTCCCTACCTGGGCACCAGGCAGGCAAGACACCATACGGGACCCTCTATCATGGGTGCACACATAACTATCTACACCTCTAATAACTGAATCCCCTATTATGACAATCTCCCTCCTCCTGGGGGTACGAGGCTCCTTGGTGCCAAGGGCCCATCTGCCTCCCCAGTCTCTTCCGGCTCTTAAGCTGGAAGCACTTCAAAGCGGTTAGACACAGTCACTTCAGGTGATGCCGCCTCTGTGAACTGTGTACGCCCTGTTCTACGTCTACGACCTACATTCACCCAGCTCTCTCAACCTACCTGTTCATCATTCTCCCCCCTCTTCCCTTGTGATGTACACACAGTCTCCCTAAAAGGCATATTAACTCTCTTCTTTAACTCATTGTTGTGTTGAATGAGAGCCTCAACCATGAATGAGTCCACTAACTGCCATGCAAGGCACCAACCTGCACACTGGGAGTAATTGGGGGTTCAGTGTCTTGTTCAAGGACACTTCGATGGGGTCAAGAGGAACCGGGGCTCAAACCTTCAATCCTCTGGTTGCTGAACGATAGCACTACCTCCTGCGCCACCATCTCCCATGGTACAAAAAAACACTAAAGACGTGTGTTAAAAGTATCCGATAGGGTCAGAGATAACAAACTTAAAAATCTAACTTTTAAAATAACCAAATAAACAATTACCTACCTGAGACTAACTTCCTGCTGAACTACGTTTAACTAAATTAAAACGAAGTTGCTCTAGGGAGGTCGAAAAACCACAAAAAACCCTCTCAAAGCAGGGTATTGCCGGAGCGGGAAAAAAGTGGAAAATCTCCCAGACCCGACTTGCGACCAAGCAAAGCTCAGGAGCAACTGTCCTTTTCCAAGTTAACGTTACCGATATTAGATATTTGTAGCGAAGGTACGCGGACAGAAAAGCCGCTTGTGCGACACCCGCAGCTATCAATAACACTCGCGCTGTCTATTAACAAGGACAGACAAGTACTCACGCAGACCGAAAAAATAAAGTAAAAAATGAAACAACCACCCATGTAACCGTACTGGCACACAAACACTCAAATATACTTCCACATAATTCCAATCAACCGCTTCAACAGGCACACAACACAAGTGCACATAGCATCTATACCACTACTACAGCAATCCCAGCAGCCTCTACAGTCAACGCTCTTCTAACTTAACAAATACCATTAATGTCTTTTCTTTAAAACTTACAAGTTTATTTCTGTCTGGTTTTTGGCAATAAGGCGCGTGAACACCTAAGCTAGTGTGCTTTGGTGTTTTGATACGCCTTGCGTGACAATTTTCACAGACCTAAAGTTAAACTCTAAAGCATCCGACCTCCATGGTGTGTGTTTGTACATTTGAGCCTGAACAAACATTTACTGAAAAACGGTGTTTATTAAAACAAAGCCTGTGTTCTGTCAAAGTTTTAAAAAATATGTTTTTGATGCTTGCTGCTAAATGTTGCTTACTAGTTCCTATCCCCGTTTAAAACATTACTGGGGCCGACAATTTTATTATCCGTACTGATTTGGGGTAATGCCATATTTTCATTTAAACAAGTATTGGCCTTGTTATTCCTTGATTCTTGTTGTCGAAAAGCTTAGGGTGTTTTATTTCACATAACACATTGGCCGAAAAGAGTTTCATTACTTAAAACGTTATGATTAAAGGTTATTATTTGAAATAACTGGCCTCGTGTAGCCCTTTCGCTGCCTGACATGTATAAACATGTTGGCTGTGTTTTTACTTCTATAAACTAGTGCATTTGTTTAAAATAACATGTTAACAAATACAACTATTGTCTTTTTTTACCATTTAAAACTGCCAGACCCTCTTTCATCTCTAGCTAGAAAAGATGGACGAGCCCAGAGCACCGTTAAAAACACTCTGATAAAAGTTATTATCCTTAAAACGCATTTAAATGATTTATTAATAAATACCTGTAATATATTTTATTCTTTTAAAGACTATTGAACATGCTTTGGTGCATTATGTTTTTACCTTGTAGGTCGTAGGACAGGCTATTAGTATGGTACATCTGCCTAGCGATTAATTTTAAATGCAGCTTACTAGTTCCTAAAAAATGTAATATAATAATAAAATCCACCTTCTTTAAAATAACAAAAGAACAATATCCTAAATTCTTGACCGTTGGTGACCTGGCTTAAAAAAAGACTTCTGTTGCTATAGTCCATGCGTGCGTGGGATAATATGCTTAAATCGTTATTATTTATCATTGGTCAAGTGCTTTGTAACATATTTTATATTTATTTTTGTCCAGGCCGATTCCCAAGAAATAGCGGGGTAAGACCTGTACAATCTGCCATAATAATCATGTTGCAAGAATATGTTACCCCAAATCCAATGCTTACCCTGTCTCGCCGGCTCGATGCGGGGATGTTACCCAGAGTGCTCTGCTTTCGCTGCCTCACTGGCTTGCAAGGCATGCCCTGTTGCGTTAGGCAGAGGAGCCATCTCTGGATCAAACGCAACCCTTGCGGTGTCTTGCTTTATGAAATCGATACTTTGCTAATCTCTGTCGGAAAATGGTCTTTTTTACACCTCCCTCAACTTGTTCTGTATGGAATACTTTGCAAAGGACAGCCACCCATAGTGGTTAAGGGCCTTGTTCAAGGACCCACAGACATGCTGAGGTCAGGTTTGAATCTGTAACCTTGCAATTACAAGCATACACGCTTAGCCCACTGTGCCACACACTGCCTCCATTTCACTTGTGTTGTTCGAACAGACCAGACACATGGACCAGAGCTGTGGGACTCGCTCATTTCGCCTTTCAGCTACCGTCGGTGTCGGACTTAAAGGTTATTCCTCCTAAAAGTTTGCTGGTTAAATGCTTTCTTCAACCTAAAAACAAAATAAAACACTGGTAAACACTGCAAAAATTTTTCTTCTTCTTTAAACATGTTGTTTAAATATAATGAGTTAAGAAGTGCTTTCTTCTTTTAAAATACACAAAGTGCTGGGATGCTTGTGCCTACTCCTAACAGCACGTGACTGCGGCCGGACCATCGCTGGATGTGTATGCGCTAGTTTACATTCATCCTACTATATGTTTTATTATTCCTTAAAATGTAATTAAAAATAACACATTAATAAATACATGTATTTTTATTCTATTAAAGTTTACCGGTCCCCCTTATCTCTCAAACCATATGGCCCCATATCCACAACACGTGGCATAAGCATGTATGATACCATATATGGATATACCCCCTCGACTAACCAGAATAAGGGATACGCCCCCTCCTGCTTATGACATCATAAATGGAGCTCTACTAAGCTCCACCCAAGGTACCATTTAACTTTTTTTTTTTTTGAAGTACCCAACATACAGTACCTAGTGTGGTGGGAAATTGCCCTTGAGTGGTGAATCGGACAGCTTTACAGCGCTTTACATTTCGTATATGCTGTATGTCCTCTGCAGTCTCTGTACCGGCTTCTACTGTTACAAAGCCCAGGTGGGGAGACTGTGGATCATGCGCACATCACCTAGGCCAGTTTGAGTCCAATTGAATGTATATATGCAGGCGTAAATCAATTCCCAATCACATTATCTTAGTTCGATAACCCCTCGACCAATCAAAACAAGGGATACATTCCCTCCCGCTTATGAGGTCATAAATGGAGCCCTACTAAGCCAAGGTATCACTTAACCTTTTTTCTTCAAGAAGGTATAAAATGTACGTTAATTATAGGTGTTAGTTTTCCACTGGTGTAAAAAATGGTACCGGTGCCGAATAACATCACAACTTGAGGTGGGGTATTTTGTACTAAATTCTAAAAATGTCTGTAGTAGGACTGGACAACGTGCGATATTAATACCAGCATTGCATGTTATTCACTTTATACTATATCTATATCACTATATCTAATTCTTACATTGCTAGTCAGCTAGATTAATATCAGGCTTTTTCTTATCTTCAGTTTGGTATGGATATTATAGCGCAGGGAGTTTAAGTCTCGTTACAACATTTCTACTCTGTCATAGGAAAAAAAACCCTAGCAAGTTTTACAATTTTAATCATTATTCATTTTCAACATTATCTAGCATATGTTTAAAAATCAGTTTAAAGTTTACCTCCTCTGCTTTTGCATGAGTGCTGCATGCATTCTCCGAGATCATTTTCATCCTTGCTGATAAATCACTCCTAGACAGGTTTACGAGAAATTTATGTCGCAATTAAAGCTCGTGTCACTCAATTTGTCCACACACCCACTATTTTAAATGTTATTATTTTTTATGTCTGTGACATAATAGGTCAACTGGAAAAAGCCCAAATACTAACAAGCTGAAAAGAGCCATATCGCCACCAACTGTAGCGGAGTCAAACATACTTTGGTCAATAAATCGATTCCCCTCGCATGCATGTATGCTGAGACAAGGACAGTAGTCTGATTAAATGGCGTAGTCGAGGTATATCTGTAGCTCAACTTAGCTGTGCATGTAAACATACTGACTGACCAAATGGATTACAGAGAGCCACAGAAGTCTTCTCACAGGGATACGTGTTCAAGCTGTAACCCCCCTAAGACTACAGCTTAACTCCCTGCCCTGGGACAACATGTTTGATACCATCCACCTTTCAGAATGTTTAACTTATTCATTCTTTGCCATGAATGGAACATAAAGAAGATGCCTAGTTGAAACCCAGAAAACCTAATAAAAAACCCATCAATCCATCTTCTGTAACCATTTGTCCTATTCCTGGTAGTGGTGGTCTGAAGCCCGCAGGTGCAAGGCAGGGAATGACCCTGGATGGGGTGCTAACATACTGTGTTGCAGGGCACCCTCTCGTACAGTACCATTCACTCACACAGTCACACCTACGGAAAAGTTGGCAACTCCAGTTTAACCTCAGCATGTTTTTGGACTCTGGGGACTAACTGGAGTACCTGGAGAAAACTCCACGATGACAGGGAGAGAACATGCAAGCTCCACACACATGGAACACCAGCAGAGACTCAAACCCAAGTCCCAGAGGTGTGAGGCAACAGTGCTAACCACTGCAACACCATGCCACCCCCTAACAAAAACTGCAGTCACAAACATTGCAAGTTTTGCAATACATCTGTGTGATCTCTACATGCAGTGTTCCAGGGTTGCCACAAAGCAGTTCAAGCGTACATGGTCTAAAATGAGTGTACTGTATACTTGTAGTCTCATTTCTGCTAATGCTCTAAAGTTCAATCTGAATGTGATCAACGTTAATATTAATTTTATTAATGTGTAAATGTGAATTTCAAACTTTATAAACATGGTCAAACAAGAATATAGAGTGGAGCAATGTCTCATATTTCTGCAACCAGTAAACGTTTTATTAACATGACCACAAGTACTCCAGTAAATTCATGACTGGTGTGTAGAGATTCAGTGTTCATAGTGACTGATTATTTTTAATAATTCATTGTTTCATTTTTTTTTGTTACTTCAGTGATGTAATACATTTTTTAGCAAAAGAATACAAAAACATACTAAAATAAGTATGCTGAGGTCATAACCGGAGTTCAGACTGTGTGCTTCTAACAGTATTTTCCTCCAAAGGAATAAAATAATAGGGTGACATCAGACTATGTGAGATCTGAATACAGCAAAATAATAAGGAACCTACAGGGGGAAAAATCCATAAAAAATTTATCAACATTTTCAGACTGAAAGCAGTGAGATAAAATGGGTGTCCAGAAGTGTACAGAGGGAAAACAATTAAAAACACAGAGAAACAGGCTCCTCCCACATCTCCTCCTGCCTTGGCGCCTCCCGGATGCTCCGCCTCTTTTCCACACCTTCATCCAGCAAACATGGGGTACTTACTACGTTCCACCAAAATTTTGGTCATTCCGGTAATTTAGCAACATTATGATATGACGTGGACAGCTCAGTGCCGCTCAGCCAGTCGTGTCCATCGGGTGGCCCTCAGCACCGTGGCACCTTCTGCTGTCTTACGTCATCCACAGAGATTACGTTGTGCTAATTCTACTGAGTTCTTGTCTAATGGCTGCAGGAAAAGACAGAAAGAACAACAGGCTTGGTAATGTGATTCAACAGTTTATGGACATAAGGGGAAACTTGGGTCCTTGATAGAGATAATAATAATTATTTTTTTTTATCCTAGGAAGGCCAGTTACTTAAGATTGGCATTCTGCTGCTCTCCAGATTCATTATCCATTGCTGCAATTTAATTTTGAAAAACAAAACTTCAAATGACCATTTTTGTGGGTTTATTGTTTGCTGTATCTCTGCAACTTTTGTATATATTCTTCTATTTGTAAGGAAATAGTGATATAGTGTAGTGTGCACTGTTTCTTACTGTGTTACTGTAGTGTCTTGTGGGAGTTTGTATGTATTGTGTATGATATACGCATTTGATCGCCCCACACCTGTTATACACAAGAAATAAGCAGGAAAGTTATAGACAGGAGCTATACCAGAGGCCATGGCTTTACACAGTAATGCTACACACAGTAAGTAATACAGAATTAGATGTGGAGAGCCCAGCAAAGAAACACACTGCATTTACAGTAACTACTGCACAGGAAAGTGATCACAAAGAACATCTAGAATAAAATAATGCAACCCAGAATACGCAGTACACAGCTGATATAAGTCATACAATGTGGAAGGCAGGAAAATGAATACATGGTAGATAGCATGCAGGGGAGGGACACACAGCGAACAGTAAGTCAGAGGAATTCATAATGTAAATGCACATGGGCTAGTATTTGACCCACACATGAGTTACTGTATATAGCACTAATTTGGCAGCATGGATGGAAATGATCCATAATAGAGAGGGAGGTGATCTACAGTAATGAGGGGCGTAATAGTGCACCGTAGCATGATATTTTGAATTGAAAAATATGACGATATACAATCGTGCATATATTGGTGCAACAATGCACCATGCCACAAAATCATTTATTAATGTCAATAAATATGCTTTGAGATTTTATATTTTGCATTTTGAGTCTGCAGAATAAGAAAAAACTGCAAGAAAAAAAATATGGTTTAAAAACAGCTTTTTGTAAGTGTACATACCTCAAAAGAAATAAATAAAAACTGTGAAATCTTAGTTTGTTTTCAGTCTGATTTTGTTTAATACATGGTGAGCGTATCGAGCCGGGGCCCTGAATCATCTATCGAACTGAATCATAAGTAGACTGTGAGTAGAGCCCCCTAGCATACTGTAGCAGCCAGCCATACATCAGATGAATCCCATTCAGGAAGAATGCAAGGAATTACTGCACACAGAACACAGCTTGTCAAGTAATACTCAAGAAGTAGAACGCAAGGAAGTCACACACACAGCAGGACAGAGAAAAGTGCCCCAAAATAACCAACACACTAATTGTAATACAAGCATCATGCAGACAAATGAGTGACTGTTACTCATACAAGGAAATGTGTGATACATAATAGAGAACAAAGCAAAACACAAAGAAAGATGATACACAGTCACTTTCATAATAGGCCATTTAAAATTATACTCTTCACGTCTGACTAATCATAACACACCAATGCCATAAACTCACCATTGATTATTTCATCCTTCACCTTGTGCAATTCACGTACAACCTCCTCCAAGATTTCCTGCAACAGAAAAAGCGTGACCTTTTCCATGAATATGCTCTGCCTATACCCTCCATGCACAAAAGATTTGTAATATAAGGACAAGCATTTTCAGTATTATATATAACATCTTCTCTAATTTAAATAATAGTTTATATATATTTGTATGTGTGAGGAGTACGTAAGGAACATACACTGATACAGCATGCTGTCACACCCACCACAGAGATGAGAAACCAAGCACAGCTGAGTGGTAGGTGATTCCTCAGCACCACACTAGTCTGAATGAAATGGAATAGTGCAAGTTGTTTCCTGCTGGCTGAAGTGCCAATCCTGCCACCAACTCCCAAATTTTCCCCTGAAACTTGAAGGACCTGTTTAAAGGCCTGCATGTAGATTAGTGTCATACCCAGAACAAAGGAATTGCATCTTAAGGGCTTTGTTCAAGGGAACATGGAGAATAAACACTCCAGGCATTCAGGGGATTTGAACTGCTAACCTTCCAATTGCCAACACAGATCTCCAGCCTCAGAGCCACTACACCGCCCATTTGTATGGGTATGTATAGATATATATGCGTATCTATGTGTGTTTGTGGCTCTTATATTAAATTAACTGGAGCAGTACAGCATAAGATCCATATTTGCCTCCAAAACCTCTTCAAGGGTAGATGCATTGTGCATTCAGAGAAACCTATCTGCACATCATAGTTGTACTGTGCTGTTATTTTGCTCCTGAGGCCTCCCTGTGGAGTCTGGCCATTCACCTCTGACCTCTTTCAGTAACGAGGTGTTCCACTGAATGGGTGTTTTTCATTGCACCATTCTCTATGAATATTAGACAGTGCAGTGTGTGAAAATGTTTCTGAGATATGGGAACCACTGGCCAAACAGTTATTACAAACAGGCTCTCCACTCTGTCAGGGTCTTGTATGTATATGTCAGCAGCCACATGATTGGCTTTTTGGATGAACAGACTGTTTGTGTTAATGAGCAGGTGTACCTGAAAATACACAGGCCACTGACTGTATACTTGCTGTTATTTCTCAGTGAGATAAAAACCTTGTGAAATTAAAACCTTGAAATTCAAACCACATCATTATTGCAAGTAACGTGGTGGAACTGTGGTGGAAAAAAAACAAAAACAGACTATTTGTCTGACCAGTGTCTGTTACTCTGCAAATTTACCTGCTTCATTTTGTCAAAGTCTAAGGCGTCCATATCACTGCTGCTCCCTACAGGTCGTACCCTGTGGGAAGCAAAAATCATTAATGAACCCCAGTGTCTTCTGACAAATGAATGCCCATAGTCTCCTCACACTATATTCAGTATCCATCTTCAGGTGCTGATCCAGCTCAGGGCTTTTCTGCTGCCATTACAGGGAGTTCTGTTAGATTTATAAGCCCTACTGATCCGGAGCCCAGGCTCCTGACCTGTCATCTTGGAAGTTCCTCAAAGGTGCTGTGGCCGGAACTATGGCGGCTACAGGACTCTACACAGCCAGGGGACCCAATAGTGTGCCCTATCTTAAGGAGAATACAGTATCTCTATCTCAAGCACCTGTTTTGTCCGTGTAGTTCCTGTACTCTGCTTACAACTGCTAGCTATGAATTAGAACCATAACCTCTGCCTGATGGGAGCGAATCTAAGGGGTGGCAATGGCCCCACCTCAGTTACCACTCCTCACAAAAAATATAAACAAGATATGAATCATTTTATCCTGTAAACTAGAGCTGCCAAACCTCATCGATCATGGCACGTGATTAATAGATAATGCTTGTGATTATCAAAATGTACTGAAGGACCCCCCCCCCAACACCAACGCCACACCAGTAAAATCACTGGATCTACTTTGGACACCCCAATTTACAAGGTCTGACCCTGCCCCTGTTGCCTGACCCCTTACTAGTGTTAAGTGCAATAAAGGGGGACTGGGAAAAACATTCCCAAGGTAGAAAATGGAATGGGTGACAGGATTAAAGAAGGCCTGTAAAAAACTGGAATCATCAGACTGGGGATAGATGACCGAAGGAGGGAAATTTAAACATACTATTTAAATGTTGTGAGACAATGCTGGAAACGAAGGGAAATGGTTGTTGTGGTAAGGAAATGTGCAAGCCAGAATATTATTATCAGCAGAAGTTTGTGGCATTGGTGAAAGCTAGGAGAGGTTGGCAGACTAGAGTAGAGCAGCTGAGCAATAAGGTTAGCAGAGAGGAAAGGGGGGCCGATCCGACTGCTCTTGTTTCTCCACCTGAAGTTAATGCTGAGAAGAGGGAAAAGTCTAATTCAGATATCCAGTCCTGCCTGAAGTGTCCCGTCTTCCACTGCCACCACCTGCACCTAGTCCTCCTGCCTATGTCCCTCCTCCATTGGGGATAGCTGAGCCTTCTGCCCCTGATGCTGAAGAAGGAGGGGGGCAGTGGGACTGATGCTACAGCTACATATGAAACAGGAAGAGTTTCTCCACGACGGGGAAAAAGATAAACATGGGGGAAGACGGTTTCACAGTGACCTCAGAGGCTTTGGGACTGATTTGCTTATTGGAAAAAGAAAACTTTGTCTCTTGGTGGCCAGCGGATGACACAATCCTGAGAGATCGTATCCCTGAAGGTCAAGCACAACCTGAAAGATTGTACTGCTCAGTTCTCTGGAAAAGGAGGGGCTGAGAGGATAAACTGGGAGAGACTGTTTTAGATTACCTCTATGTGGCAGAAGACAGGTCTGCTGCAACTGACCGTTTGTCAGCTGACCAGGAGCAGTGGTATGTGGGAGGTTCAGTCCCCCATGTATCATATGGGAAAAAGGGGTCATTAGAATGGAAGGATTTAGGACCCTAGGTCGCAGAGTGTGAGAAAAGGAGTGAGTGGGTGTGGTTGGAATAAGGAAGGTGGATGAGTGGAGATGGACAACTGCAAAGGTACAAAATACATCAGACTGTACAGGTAAAGAGAAAGGGGGATGCAGAAGGAGATAATGGGAAAGGTGATGATCCACTACCAGACTGATTAGGGGAGGTACCAGATTGCTTGTGGGCAAAAGGGAAAAGTGATTTTGACAGAATTGTGTCAGCTGAGCCTTTGGTGGTCCACCCCATGTCTGACTTTTGGCCTCACAAGGCCCAGTATCCCTTATCTAGAGAAGCAGAGGAGGGAGTGAGAGAAGTACATGCAGATCTGGTGATAAAGGGGTGCTATTAAGGAAATAACCTATTCTCCAGTTAATTCTCATATCTTACCTGTGGAAAAAGGCAAATGGTATAAGATCCTTATCTGAAGGTGTGGTGCCTTCTGATTGGAAGCATGCCAACATAACGCCCATTTTCAAAAAAGGGGATAGAT
>JAODJX010000051.1:6649223-6660723 GCA_026776945.1 Isichthys henryi
AAACTGGCTGCCAATCGATTGGATCATCTCTAATATATTTTGCTGCATAAATTCAGGTTAATTTCATAGTCAAGGGTCCTGCTGCAGGTTTCTGTCCTGATACGTCGATGCAGCCTTTAGGACTGATTCCAGTGTCAGACCCTGAAACTCACCATATCCTTTATGTAGCAGCTGCGGTAAACATCTCTTATGTCCTTTTCCACATGTGGACACGCTTTGTCAACTTGGGTCAGTAGCACTAGTAGAGGGACATCTAAAAACATCAACAGAAATGTCTCACTGGTCACATTTATGTTGTATGGATAAAGCTGTTATCAGGAGACAGAAGTTCTTAAGCAAAGCCATAGCAATCAGCACACTGATGTCTGTCTTGCTCAGAAGCACCTGCCAGCATCACTCTGCCCTTCCTGAATCCACATGTGTTCAGCTCAGCTCATGTTTGTGTCCCAACTTTCAGTCCCAACCCTTTAAAAGTGGCCCTATGTGACCGAAAGCCCTTGAGGTTCTCACAGATGGAGCATCTCTGTGTGGAGGAGCATCCAGGAGCTCATTCAGTTACAGCACAAATACTGTTTCTGCCAAACCTACGGAAACCATTCAGTTTGCGTTGTTCCATTCTAGGAAAGTGAATTTCTCTTTGTTTTTGCTGAATATCCAAATACTTTATTAATGTCATTTTATTTTTTCATGTTACTTTCATGTTACTGCATCAACTTAAATGAAAGTTAATGCTGTTGGAACAATGACAACGTATTTCTTCAGACCACTTGGTCTCATCACTGCACCTCCCACACCCACCATCTCTTACAAACCCCTCTCCACACACACACACACTCTCCTAACCTCTCCAAAAGACCTTTATTACAATCCCAATGTAATCAGGTTCACCAGATCTGCATCTGTGGATGTCCTTTTATGTGTCCCCATTAAGTGACACTGCTTCATGTTTGGTGTGATTTTTCTCAAAATGAATTAGCCCCAGATCACTACCTATTCAATAAGCCTGGGAATTTTGAAAAAGATCTATTGAATACTTTTAGGGTTATCATGTTTACAAGATCAACTGCCAGCTGCCCTTTCTATACTATGTTGCCACCTGGCGCTGCTGTTTCAATTATGTTGTAATTTTCTTCAAAATGAAAAAAAAATCATCTATAGAATGTTCCTAGGAAGCTTGAAAAAGAACCATCATTGCTGCCACTAAGCTGTGTAACTTCAATTTTAGTACAATCTGTCTAAAAATTTTATCAGATCCACGTCTTCACCCATACAATGTACTGGCAGCTTGGGTGCACAGACGACACTATGGTGGCTGGTCTAGTCAACAAAAATTACAAATCTGTTTGCAGAGAAGAGATGGAGTAGCTGGCAGCATAGTGCAAAAAGAACAACCTTCCCTTTAATGTGGAGAAACTTAAATGATGATTATATATTTCAGGAAAGTCCACCCAAAGTCCAACCCAATCACACCCCATAATGCATCAGTGGTTCCACTGTGGAGGTCATCAAGAGCACCAGATTCTGTGAAATGCACATTGCTGAGGACCTGCATCCCATGGAACCTCAACGCCACATCCACAGTAAAGAAAGAACAACAGCACCAGCACACAATCTCCATCACCTGAGAAAACAAGTCTTCCTCCCTCATCACTCACAATATTCTACAGAGACACAACAGAGAGCCTCCTGAACAGCTGTATCACTGTCTGGGATGGAATCTGCAAAGCGTCAGAATGCAGAATGCATTGAGTAGTGAGGACAGCTGAGAACATTATTAGGACCTTCTACCATCCATCCAAGACATCTTCTATAAGCACTGCATTTGGAAGGCCACAGACATACTCAACGACTTATCTCACCCGTCCCGTGGCCTCTCAACCCCCTCCCATTTGAAAGGAGACTTCAGAGCATTCAGAACAACTCAACAAGATTATGCAACTGCTTCTTTCCTCATGCCATCAGACTCCTCAACACACGTCCACCTCTGCACTCCTGTCTGGACTTCCACTGAACCATCTGCACTGGTCACTTTCTGCATCAGATGCACATAGCAATAGAAGAACTACCTTGCACTGCACTTTATTGTATAAACCCACCCATTGTTCTTTCACTGTAAACTGTTTACATGCATATTTCTACACTGAAATAATGTTCAGTCAAACACACAGCAAAGTCCTAATCAAAAGGTACATTATGTACAACATATTTACTTATTTCTTTATTCATTGATGTGTAAAGTAATTTTTAAAGTGTTGGACAAATTATATTTCATTTTGTTGTACCCCTGCATAATTTGAAATAACAACAAAGTTTGACTTGGCAATGAATCCCACCCCCCACAACACACCACACCTCCCTCCCTGTTCTCCCCACTCACTCACCATATGAGTCAACTTTGTGCTGGATGTTACGAAGTTTCACCCACGTTGCTTCTGGCACAATTTTTAATTTGTTGCTGTCCATCACAATAACTACACAGTGGATCCTGTCCGCAATTGGCAATTGGCACTTTGCCTGACTGTCACCAGATTTCCATGGTGATATAGGGTTGAACTAAACAGAAAAAAAGGTGTGAGTGACACATAACTCAGGCAAAATGTTACATGAATTATTTCACATGACATTTGTGTAAACACACTACAGTACCTCACTCATGCTAAAAAAAATCAGTAAATAAGATTGTGGGGAGTAAAAGACCAGAAAATTATAAACATGTGACTTCTGTAAGCCATTAGCGTTTTAAGTATTACATACACAGGTTAGATACACAGTTCTTACAGTGTACTTGTCTTGTATTTGGCCCTTCAGGACGCTGTCAATATCTTCAGTGTTCACCCCTCCATGTTCAATATGTTCCACTCCCATGGTGTCACACAGGAGGAATGAGAGAGGTGGTCCATCTCGACCCGCCTTCACCTGGTAAGTACGATACTAGAAGACAAACACATGATGTCATTCACCTTCTAACTACTTTTCCAATATGGGTTACTGGGCAGCCTGGGGATTCAGTCCCTTCCAAATGCACATGAGGACAACAAATAACAACTGAGCAACAGATTAAAACTGGAAAGGAAGCCCCAGGGGGCGGCATGGTGGTGCAGTGGTTAGCACTGTTGCCTCACACCTCTGGGACCCGAGTTCGAGTTTCCACCTGGGTCACATGTGTGTGGAGTTTGCATGTTCTCCCCATGTCGTCGTGGGATTTCCTCCGGGTACTCCGGTTTCCCCCCGCAGTCCAAAGCCATGCTGAGGCTAACTGGAGTTGCTAAATTGCCCATAAGTGTGCATGTGTTTGGACAATGGATGAATGGATGGATGCCTTCGGAAGGTTTACCACTGCATATACACACTCCAGTTAGCTGGCAAAAAAACTACTTCACAAACACAGTGGGGAGTAAATAAAATCTGTATAATGTACTCGATCTCAAACTTGTAAAAACAAAACATTAGCAAACAAGAAGAGTTGTTTCATTCATCGGCTTAACCAGGTCCATATACTGTACTTAGGCTTTATACTCAAACATTCCCAGACCAACTGGGAGATATAATTCCTCCAGCAGGTCTTGGGTCTGGCCGAAGGTCTCCTCCTGGTGGGACATGCCCAAAACACCATCCCAGGGAGGCGTGTCTGAACCACTTCTACTGGCTCCTTTTGATGAGGAGGTGCAGTGGCTCTACTTTGAGCCCCTCCCGAATGCCAGAGCTCCTCACCATCTTTAAAGCTGACCCCTTGCTCATTCATTTCTCCTACTTATATCTGTGATTGCATTCGTTCATTGACTACCCAAAGCTGAGGGTAGGAATGTAGATCAACTGGTAAATCAATAGCTTTGCTTTCCGGCTCAGTTCTCTCTCTCTACATGACAGAATTGTACAGCATCCACATTACTGACAATGCTATACTGATCCAGTTGTCAATCTGACCTCAGTCATGAAGAAGACCCTGAAATACTTTAATTCTTCCACTCGAGGCAGTTGCTCATCCTCCACCATGGAAAAGGGTAATCCAGCCCTGATGGCTCGTAATGGACCCTGTACCTAATTCTCTTGAAGCACCCCTCACACGACCCTCAGCAGGACATGATCATGTGCCTTTTCCAAGTCCACAAAACACACGGATATTGGTTGGACAAACACTCATGAACCCTGGTCTAGAATTCTATAAGGAGGATGGAAGCTGTATTTTTCCTCCAGGATCTGAAGTTTGACCGAAGGATGGACCCTCTGTCATGCCCCGTTTGACCGATCCTCTCACATGCCACGCCCCCTTGTTACCTCCTGAGGAATCCCCGTGTGATCAGCTGTTTCGAGTTGCCGTCATTAGTCCTGTCTATTTAAGTATTCATTTAATTATGTTTCCCCAGTCCGGTCATTGACGTTGTGGTGTGTTCCTGAGTGTGTTTGTGCTGTTATGTAAACTCATCCACTCCTTTATATCGACCAGTACAATCAGACAATCAAAAAGACAATCAAACAGCTTCAGTTGATTCAGAATGCAGCTGCCAGAAATCTAACTAGGATTAAAAGGGAAGGGAGCATCACCCTCATTCTTAAATCCTACAGTATCACAATACACTTTAAAGTCTGGCCTATATATTACTTAAAAGCATCAGTCCTGAGTATCAGCCTAACATGCTGCAGCGATATGAGCCGAACAGAACTCTCAGGTCATTAGGAACGAGTTCGTTAGTCCTGCCTAAAGTAAATATTAAAAATGGAGAAGCAGTGTTAGCTATTACGCTGCTCTTAAATGGAACCAGTTGACTAGGAGCATTAGGAGAGCCTCACTAGATACCTTCAAATCCAGGCTGAAAACTTTTCTATTTGACTAAGCTGTTGCCATGAAATTTGGCCCATTAAACTCAGCTTAATACTCTGGTAGCTGTACTGCATTTCCACCTTTTTATCCTAATTAATTTCTTTTTCATTTTCATGTGTATTTTTTTCTCTTTTAAAACTATTGTTTTAATCATGTTTTTAAATTCTGTTCTCATATCCTTTCTGAATTTAAATCTTCTTTGTATTCTGTATTTAAATTATGTGTAAAACACTTTGAATGACCACAATGTACAAAAGGTGCTATATCAATAAACGTGAAAATATCTGCGAAATACTTTATAAGTTCTACCAGAATTAAGTCATTAAAACAATGTGGCACTACTTCAGTTTTTGGGTGATCTGTCTCTGAACACTTACATATGGTCACCCATAAAATGAGTCTGCAAAGTTTGAAAAAGATCCATAAAATACTTTTAGAGTTACTGTGCCTACAAGGCCATGTGTCTTTACAGCTGTTCTTTCCTTCCTTTGCTGCCACATAGCACTACTGCTTCATTTTTTGGGAAATTTGTCCCAAAATGGAGTCAGGTGTAGATCGTCATGTATTTAATGTTTTTCTGATGCAATAACGAGATTTATCGAATAGTTTTCTTCAGTTCCAGTTGTTCATCTACAAAATTTGTCTGTAAAGTTGGAGAATGACCCTTCATATTATTTTTGAAATATCGCAACAGGATCAAAGTCCAGTACTGTACATACCTCAGATAAAGTTCCTGCAAAGTTTGAAAAAGATCAGTCAAATGAATTTTGATATCACATTCACCAGAACGTGCCTGTTGCTGAAGGCTGGTACCTGAACCATATGTATTCCACCATCACCAAAGTTTCATACTATGACATGATGACACATATTACCTTTGTTGTCTGGCTGACTTCATTGATTCCTGCCCTGGCTTGGCCTGTTATATTGCCACGGAAGATAGAGTTGATGGAGTTGAAAAAGCTCGATTTTCCAGCACCAATCGCACCAACTAGAAGAATCCGAGCCTGAGGCACTGAATCATTAGTTGGTGCGTAATTTTGCACAGATTGCTTGAGATTGTTCTTGGCACTAAAGGAATAGATAATTAAATTGGAAATGGGAATTAGTCAAAATTCATCAGGAATACAAATAATGCTATATCTTATGACATATTACATGGCTGCGCATATTTGAGAAACCAGTCAGCCAGTGCCTGGAGCAGTTACACTTAAGGGTCTTGTACAAGGGCCCAACAGTGAACACTCTGCCAGCCCCAGGATTTCAACTAGCAGACCCTCTGATCACAAGCACTGTATGTGACAGGAGGGGGTTGTAGTACTCAAGCATTTTTTACAAATATACACATAAAATTGTCAAAGTGATACTGGTAAAAAAAAAGCTGCTTGTAAAATGTGATAATTTCATACCTAATGTTCCAGTCCATATACCTCCATGGATCATAAAGGAGCTCTGGTTTTTCCTCTATCTCCTCTGTCTCAGACTTACTGTGCTTCTGTCCCATTTTCCAAGCATCAGCTTCCAGACTTGTTCAATGACAGTGTTCTCCTTACATGTTCGAAACAGAGTCAGTGTCATGGGGGGGTCATTAGAGAGTGATGCTCCTTCCCCCCCCCCAAAAAAAATGAACCATTATGTCACCACCAACAGCATTTTATTTATTTATTATAAATAAAGGTATTCATCCTAAAACAAATACCTTAATTACCCAATATTTGCCACCTGCCTCCTCCCCATTCGACAACTGTTATGTCGCCAACCAGTTGAGTATAAAGAGTCACAGTCATTGGGTACTCAACTGGTTGGCTGACAGAAAACCTTGGTCTGGATTTATATTCTCTGGACCGGAAATCTCCACCTCTGATTATACCATCTAGGTTTGTTTCAGTACAGTCTATAATGTTCACGTAACGACAAAATCAGCTAACGACAATATCTCACAACATATTCCTGTCCTTAAGTGATGTGTGACTGTATGTAAATTTCTTCATATCTAGAGTACAGTACCATTCAAAAGTCTGGACAAATGTACTGGAAATCTTGGCATGATTATAAAAAACGATTTTAACTTTGACTTTCATTTTCATAATGATCTGTAAATACTGCAGTGATCGAAGGTCGCTTGGAAAAGTTTTACCCACCCAACATGCACAGTACAGTCAAAAGTCTGGACACGCCTACTGATTATCATTTACTTCTTAAGAAGATAACAAGCTTTATAAGAAGATAACAAGCTATTATCTTGTGAAGAAGGAAAGATCGGAGTGCCACGACAGATGATCTGGCCCCACAATCACCTGACCTAATCCCTATAGAGCTGGTTTGACCCAGCTAAAGAGTTGGATAGACGACTAAGAGAAAGGTAGCCAATTTGTTTCCAGAACTCCTTCAGGACTGTTGGAGAAGAATTTCAAGTGACTGCATTTGGAAGCTCATTTAAAGCATAGGCATGTATCACTTACAGTACTTACTCTACCACATTGCTGTGCTGTACAGTAAGGTGAATAAGATAGATAAAATAGGGACAAATGTATGAAAAATGTAATAAAAGCAAGTGTGCCCAGACTTTTGAATGGTATTGTTACATGAGTGTCCCTGGAATGACACGGTTGGAGAATAAAAGAAACTCTTAATTCCACACAAGCACACATCGAAAAATATCATTCAGTTGGATTTTTCATTGAACTACTAAATGAATTAGTTATTGACAAACTTACCATTTTCAATTGATCCTCTTGTGCCAAAGTATTAGAGACTAATGTGAAAGTGAAATTTGGAGTTCCAAAGCATTTTTTATATAGTCACACAGATAACAGCGACCACTTAATGCTATAGTTCATTAATATTTAACACTGCAGCAAAACTCATTTCAGAGTTGTGCTGTATTGCAACTGATATGAAATATTTGACTGTAAATGTAACATGGATTCTGGCATATTGATGTCTAGCATATTAAATAAACTCATTTGAGTTAAAAAATAATTGGGCTCTGGCATAATGCATTTCACAAATGAACATTTTGGGGTTTTTTTGCATGAAATAATCTAAGTACAATTATTATTCAATACATTCGAAACTCACCTTTTCCAATCGACTCTTGACCTCTGAAGCTTTACAGGATATTGTGAAAGTGTAAGTAAGAGATCGAGAGCATTTTATACAGGCACACAGATAACTGTGGCCACACCACATTAATATTTAACATTGTGTGAATGAGAGAATGTGGGTGTACTCTGCTCAGATAATAAACCAGCTCCACTCAGATTTGCTTCACGGTCCTGCAAGAGGTAGTGGCCAGTTTCTCTGTTTTTCTGCTGGACTGGGGGTTGCATCCTGATGTCATGCTCACACTTAATCCTAGTCATCTGCAAAAGAGAGGTGAACTGGGCAGAATATTTTCAGGAACGCCAAACGTGCGCTGGAGTTTCACAGACTAATGTGAAAGTGAAAGTAGGAATTCAAAGGCATGTTTATGTAACGCTGACTTTGGGGTACTTTAGTGTTATCTGTATTTCAGGCCATGGGTATAGAGACGACACGGAGACAACATACCGTGCTAAACATGGAAGACTAACTTCCCCCCTTTTTTTTTATTTTCGCGCCCATATCTACAAATAGTACCGGCTCTTAACAACAAGAACTCTATTGCTCCACTCCCAAAGCGTCATATAGTTCCCTTATCTTTAGGTACTATATAAAAGGATCAATACTAAAATAAACATGAAATTATAAAGTAATTAATCTTAATGAAAATAAATATCCTCTTACATTTATATAGTCCTGCCTCGTGCCCATTGCTTCCGGGATAGGCTCCGGACCCCCCGCGACCCAGTAAGGATAAGCGGTTTGGAAAATGGATTTATATAGTCGCACAGATAACAGTTGACGTGTATTTATCATTGCAGCATTTCTCATTTCAAGGTCACCGAAAGGCAGAAGAAAACAGTCCCTGTTTTTTTGTTAATTTATGCCATGGGGTCTGACCTCTTTCATGCCTTTTCCTGTACAATCCAGTACAAACAAGCTCAACAACCTACATCAATGGTCTCAACTCTGCTGGCTAAGTGTGCTGTATGATTAATGGAGGTGTCTTAGTTTTTTGAGTCGAACTCCAAAAAGACTCAGGGAAATGGTTACAGACTTCCAGAAACCCAATGTACTAATACTTTTTAGTAACAGTATGCTGTTACGGTACTTGTACACGTTTTGCACCTTGCCTTCCTCCCTTACTTGTGTCTGGTGTTCCCCACATGTTGTGACCTCTGGCAGGGACTGACAGACAGCCTTTCATATTAGGCTTGTCAAGTCTAAACAAAGACAGAGTCTTCTGGAAAAATGCTGGGATGTGTCCTTGGATTTAGATACAAAGAAGACTGCATCGTTGTGGAGGGTCTCAGATGGGTTGAGACGCTGAAACTAACCTATACAGTACAGCATTCACAGACCTAAGAGTGCCGATCATTTTCTTTTGTTTCATCATTCTATTCTATTATACATCGAACTATTTATAACCACAGAAGTCAACCATCCCCACAATTGGTCATGTCCAGCAAAATCTGACAGTCCGTTTCATATTCATTCATATTTAAAAAGCCTTTCTGCACAGACCCCAAAGCTGTATGCAGCCTGCTTATGACTGTCTGGCTATTATTTATACGGTACTTGCAAAAGTTTTAGGAATTAAATAAAAACTACGTTGAAATGATCATCATGTTAGTGTAAAACTGATGGTATTATGTCTGTCAAAGTGTGTCAGCATAGCCACTTCAAATCCACTCCAAAAATCACTCCAGCATTTGCGGCAACACCAAATTTTCAGACTGTATTTTTGACTGAAACACTAACCCCACCTTGTCTGACAAATTAAAAACTTATTTGATTAATTAAGGTAATTCAGATTCCTATGTTATTGAAAACTGGATTGGAGACCTCAAAAGAAAAGGAGCAATTTCCAGGAATTCCTACCATCAGATGTGTTTTCTTGATGACACTGATGGGCAAAACCATTCTGTCCCCCCTTTAAGTTGTACCCTGTCAGGGTGAGAAAGGATGTCTCTCTCTTCTTGACACAGCCATTTATTATAAAGTGTGTATTGATCAGTGGACTCTAGCTAACAATGCACACCCCTTATTTTGGTTTGTAATACTTGTTAATTATTATATTGTGTCCATTTACTGCGTAATGGTGCAATACACTAATGGGTCAATAGCTCTAAAACTAAAAAAGATCTAGTAAAGTGTGCATTGATCAGGAGACACTAAGGAACAAAGCAAACCCCTTGGATTTTCAGGTTATTTTTGTCTGTAATAGTTATTAATTATTATATTGTATCCTTATAATATGCAATGGGGCAACACACTAATGAGTTAATACCCCTAAAACCAAAGGAGACAGGCATGTCCTGTAAGGTGTACTTTGAACAATAGCCTCTGGGGACAATGCACACCCCTTAAATTTTCAGGTTATCTTTGTCTATAATAGTTATTAATTGTTACATTGTATCCGTATTATATACAAGGGTACATGAATGGGTTAATAGCTCTAAAACTAAAGGATACAGCTGTGTCCTGTAAAGTGTGCATTGACCAGTAGAACCTGGGAGACATTGCACACTGATTGGATTTTCAGGTTAACTTTGTCTATAACAATAATTATTTCATTGTATTTATACTAAAGTATATGCCAGCGTTTCTCAAACTTTGGGCCGTGGACCGGTGTCGGTCCGTGAGAGGGTTCCTGCCGGTCCGTGAGAGGGTTCCTGCTGGTCCACGGAGCCTTGCTTCTACACCAATCAAAACTCAGTCAGATCAGGTCAGGTATAATAATAGTATTAATAATAATAATACTATCTATCTATAGTAATAACATTTATCTATGCGGACACGCATCCGCGGGGGGTTGGGGGTGGTCGTTTATGCAGGGTCCTGCAGCCCCAAAATGCCAGGACAAAGAAACGCTGCGACAGTATACAGTATACAGCAATGGGTCACTATATGAATAGGTTAACAGCTCTTAAACAAAAAGTGTGCATCGATCAGTAGACTCTGGGGGACAGTGCACACCCCTTTGATTTTTCACTTCTTAGTTCATGAGTATTTCATATTGCAGCAATTCTCATTTCAGGGTTATCCTATACGTAAGCTGACATAAGATGCTCGGCTATAATTTAAACTTAAAGGAAGTTACAAATTATCTTATAAGTAACTTAAAAGTAAATCGTTCCTCAAATGGATCCTTGTATGCAGACAACCCTTCATGTCCGTGGGTTCCGTACCTGCGGATTCAACAAGCTGTGGACTGGAAATAAACAGACAAATAAATAAATAAACAAACAAATTAATAAATTAAATGAACAAATTAAACTGAAAGTTCCAAAAAGGAAAACTTTCATTTCTCACACGCCGAGCACCACGTTGAATCCATGCGGACGAAGTGATGTGTAGGTACAGAAGGAGAAATAATTAAAGAGAAAATATACATTAAATGTTCCATATGTACTACAATGACCTCGTCTTACTGAACATGTACAGGCTGCTTTTTCCTTCTCATTATTCCCTTAACAATGCATTAAGCCTTATAGCCGCTATTTATATACCATTTACATTGTATTAGGTCTTATATCTAATGTGGAGTTAATTTAAAGTATACGGGAGGATGTGCGTAGAGGTCAGCGGTAAGAA
>JAODJX010000051.1:6667332-6682075 GCA_026776945.1 Isichthys henryi
ATGAAATGTCTCACACAAATATTGAATCTATCCACCGATAACTACCTATCCAGTACATGGACATGGAGAGCCTATCATAGGAAACACAAGACCCAAGGACTGAGACACCCAGGCCAGGATGCCGGCTCATTGCAGGTTACACAGTCACACACTGTGGGCAATTTAGAGATGCCATTTCCCCCAAATGCATGTTTTTGAACTACGGGAGGAAACACATAAAATTACAGGGAGAACATGCGAACTGTACAGACACCACAGAGAGATTTGGCTGCTTGGAAATATGTTTTAGGAAGGAAATATTCAAGACAAGGTGAGCTGCTTTCTCTCACTTGCTTATTGTGAGTGTCTGGGTGTGTTTTGTTGCCACTGGTAACTTATCCAGTATTTGGCATCTTGTCAAGTTTTACTCAGTGTCAACATTTAACCATTTACCATTCTGCACATTTTTGCAGCAGAAAATCAGGTTCATTTCCTAGTCAAGGATCCTGCTGTAGGTTTCCACCAGTACTGTCTTGATACGTCGGTGTTGCGTTTAAGACCGATTCCAGTGTTAGACCCTGAAACTCACCATATCCTTTATGTAGCCACTGCGGTAGACGTTCTTCAAATCCTTTTCCACAAGTGGGCATGCTTTGTCCACTTTGGTCAGTAGCACCATTAGAGGAACTTCTAAAAACATCAACAGAAAAGACTCACTAGTTACATTTACAACAAAGTAATGTATGGAATAGGCCATCAAATGCATGGTATTCAGCACATTGATGTCCTACATACTCAAAATCACCTGCCAGCATCACTCTGCCCTTCCTGAGTCCACATGTGTGCAGCTCAGCTCATGTTCATGCCCCAACCTTCAGTGGGCTTTATGTGAAAGAAAACTCTCAAGCTTCTCACAGATGGAGCGGCTGTGTGTGGAGGAGCAGCCAGGAGCTCCTTCAGTAACAGCATGAATACTGTTTCTGCCAAAGCTATGGGGCGCCATGTGTTGTGCCACAAAAAGCATTATTTAACGATGAAATCAAGTGATGCCTTACTGCAGTCTGTCCGTGAAAGAAAAAACTTTCTTTTCTGCACAGAAATCAAAAGGAATGTTTTATTTTGTGCACAGAATTGATATCAGCACTTTGCATTTCATGGACAAAATGCTATTTGTGAATTAAAGAAAGTCATTTTGTGGGTGAAATTGATTCTGTGGAATCACAAAATGCATTTTGTCTTTTGCTGAGTCATGAAAGGCACCAAGAAACACATTCCGTCTTCTGAGTCGCGAAATGCCTTTCCTCTTTGGCTGAGTTCGGAGAGATATTTAGTATGCGCACGCTCCTTGGGGGAATGGAGTAGTACCTTGCAATGACCAGAAGGTGGCGCATCGGCTTGATTTTGCAGACATGTGTAATTACATTTCATTTGCATTTAAATGTAATAGAAATACAAATAACCCCTGGGCTCATACTTTTACTGTTGTATGTCCTCATTAGTCTCACTATGAAAGAACATGAAGGCTTTTTGCTTTCGTGGACAGCACACAGCAAGGCATTACTTGATTTCGTCGTTAAATAATGCTTTTTGTGGTGCAGAATGTATTTTACACGAAAATGAGCGCTTGACACTTGGTGCCCCATAGAAAGCTACAGAAAACATTCAGTTTGCCATGTTCAATTCCAGGAAACTGAAGTTTTTACTAAATTTACTTTTTCACATTGCTCTATAGTTTTTCCAGTATTATTTATGTTTCAAGTAAGGCAGGCAATAAAATACACTAGAATTTTCATACAAAACAGTTGAGTGCTTATGAGTTTTAACCCTCAGATCCAACACAGATGCCACCTCCCTCCCTGTTCTCCCCACTCACTAACCGTTAAGCTTAGTTTTATTTCGAATTTCATCAACTTTGTTCTTCATTCCTTGGGGCATAATTGCAAGTTTGGTGGCATCTATCACATACACCACACAGTGGATCTTGTCCTTAAGAGGCATTTCGCTGCATGTCTGACAGTCATCAGTATCCATTGCCTGCGTAGGATCAAACTAAACAAACAAAAAGGTGTGAATGACATACAGACATGTATTGACTGTGAGATCATAGGAAACTCAAGCAAAAAGCAATGCGAGTCCTTTCATATGACATTTATGTAACAACAGCACATTTTTTATGCTAAAAAGAATCAATGAATGAGATTAAATTCCTCCAAAGAGAGTCTAGGGAGAAAAATACCAGTAATTATAAACATGTGTGAGTCATTACAGGGATCAGACCAGCATGTATTCATATACCTGTTGTTTTTGAGGCCTGGTTAGATACACAGTTCTTACCTGGTACTTGTCTGGTACGTAGCCCTTCAGGATGCTCACTATATCTTCAGTTTTCACCCCTCCATCTGCAGTTGCCTCCAATCCCATGGTGTCACACAGTAGGAATGCCATATGTGGTTTACCTCGACCTGCCCTCACCTTGTAAGTGCGATACTGTAAGAAGACACATGATGTCATTCATCTTCTGACTGCTTATCCAGCTCAGCAGGCACCTCAAACACATATAACTTGGGGGCCACTAACAAGGAGGTATTCAGCTCACATATGTGTGTGTACAGCGGGGAAAATAAGTATAGAACACGTTGACATTTTCCTCAGTAAATATATTTCTAATGGGGCTATAATTTACACCGCATGTTGTTAACAACCCAAGTAATCCACGCATACAAAGAAATCAAAACAAATAAGTCCATGAATTTTGTGTAATAAAGTGAAAAGCCTTTGTTGGAAAGTTGTTTTGTATTGTTAATTGGTTTTATTCCGCAACCGATTAACTGTAACTCAGGCAAAATCAGCATTTTAGACAATATGTGTCTATCATCAAACTAATTAAAAAAATTAGAGAAGACTGATGTTATATTAATGAGTTTGTGAGTATATTCACATTGTGTTTCAGAACAAAAGTCATGCTCCCTGTGCCACACGGTATGATTAACCCTTGACTGGGAACACCTGGCCAGTTCTTATTAAACCCATGTAATCATGTTCTTTAATGAAACACCAAAATAAAAACAATATACACCTGTTAAACCATTCCTGTTTTGGGGGTCGTCTCATTGTTGCCCCTCTAGTCCACCTGTTGATAATTTCATTAACACCAAAGCAGCTGAAACTGATTAACAACCCCCTCCGCTACTTAACTGACCAGATCAATATCCCAGAAGTTTAACTGATTTCCAAGGTAGCATCATGTTATTATTTCAACGTTGAAGTATAGTTAAATTCGTTGAATAATGGTCAGTGTTAAATTATCTATGTTGAAACTGAATTGATTTTTGGTTTGATTTTCAATATTGAAAGACTGTTGGTGGCAAAACCTTGATTCAATGTTGATATAAAGTGACTTTTTCAACATTGAAAATAAGATACAGAGTCAACATCGATATTACTGAAAATAATCCACATTGAATCAATTCATGCTCAGGGATTATAAATCATCATTGATTCATGGTAGGTTCTTCAACACTGAATCAATTTATTTTCATATACTGTATAGCTGAGATGACAAAAGTATATTTTCACTTTGACAGGCTTATTAGTTTAAACTTCAAAAATACTTTTTACAGTTGCTTAAAAATCTTGCATATTTAAAAGGTTTGCATAATTATATTTTCTTTAAATTTTTTTCTGATCTATTTTAGTAACTGTAGATCAGACAATTCAGCTATGTACTGTTGATCAATTAACTGTAAATCTTTAGCTCTGTTAAATCTTTAATGACAGCTTATTTTCTCTTCAGTATCAAAGGATCTACGGCACCACTACAAGGAAGTGAGCCATCATATCTTCAGTGATGCTGTGACGAAATGGCTTCGACATGCACCAGAACGTCAGGGAGGCGCAAAGAGAAAATGAACAGAAGTGGGTGTGGGCGGCTTGGGAGGGTCAGTCAGCACTTCAGTGTTTTTGGGATTGTTATCAAATTACTACCAAATTACTACCATTGTGCTATTTTTCTGTGAATGTGTATATATAATGTGTTATGAATAATAAATTGTATGCAATTTAAATATTTGTTCCACCTCTTCCCAGATTCCAAGCGCAAATAGGTGGCACACAGGTGCATTATGGGTGGCCCCTATCTGCCCCATTTTAATGTGCTCACAAGAACTCATATGAGGATCATAAGAGCCACCCTGATTTACCAACCAGCATGAGAAATACTCTCACCAAGAAGGACCTCTCAGCCTTTTCTTATTGAACACTGTTCAATGCTGATTTCTTTTTCAAAATCGGTCACCTGGGTATTAATAAGTTAAACAAAGCCTTGTTGTTCTGTGGTTTTTTCTTGCATTTAATGCTTAAGTTAAAAAGCTATAATTTTATGTATTTTAAGGGTGGGTGTGGTGTATTTGTTGATGTAAGCTCATTTTGGTCACCTGTTCTGACCTTGGTTGAGGGATTTTGTTTGTGGAAATATGTTAGAAGAGTTGTGACACCCTTTGCTATGCAGCTCCTGGTACCGCCCACTTCCCTGTAAACCAATGATGCTGGATGTTTATTGGCATACCACGATATAGTACAGCCTTTTAACAAATTTCTGTTTTTTATTTATTTAATCCACCATGATGGTGTTGAATAATCCAAGTGTAAGAAACCTTAGTAAAATTAGCTTGCAGTGTGGGCCCAGAAGTGGATTTTGCTGTGGTCTGTGTTTGTAGGCTAGTGGTTGATTGGTGCTTTCTAAGAAAGCTCAGTAGTGAGTTGGTAAGGCAAATATTAAGACAAATCTCAGCTAACCTATCTTCCCAAAAAAACTCTCAGCATTGTATGCTTTTGCTGCATGGAACAGATATGATCCATGCATATCAAATAATATGATTTGTTTTTCTATCCCAAGTTGTGGTCTAAAATCAATAAGGCCACCACTAATTATATCTGCTTTAGGGAAAATGTACTCTTGTAGCCACAAGGGGAGCTCTCACCTTCTTTCAGCCCTGCTAAATAATTATATTATGCAGTCTAACAAGCTTTATTATCTGTGTCAATAAACACTGCTTTTACACTAACACTCCTGCTGAGAGGCTAGTTTGATTACCAGTCTTGGCCTTCTCATTAAGAACACATGACAATTTGTAGAGTACTGTTTCACAGTGGATTCTCACTGGCTTTTGCCAAGACTGGTACCATACATTTTATTCACTTTCATACCACAGGTTTCTCTTATACTGGTGCAAGGAAACCTTATTCATGCTTAAAAAAAGAAACTTTTAACCATTTTTTTTAACACAATCCCCACTTTAAAGAGCAAACAAGGTAAGAATCAGGAAGAAGAAACATGTCCAGCTTACAGGAACACAGTGTGCTGGTCTTCAGAAAAAATCAAAGCTAATCTTATGTAAAGTTTACATAACAAGAGACAAGGCTTTGTTGGTCAGAGTCTTTCTTATGATGGTGGGTTAATCAAACACAGTAGCTGGCTGCCCCAGACATAAGCCACCCATTATATACCAGTGTGCCACCTATATGGGCTTGGAATGTGAAGGTGAAGTTTCAGTGATCTAACATGCTATGATGTCAACTGAACACTATAAGAGCTAATAAATTTTAACACTATACAACAACACTCATTGCACTCTGTAAAGTGTTAAATGTAACTGCTTTGGTGAGAATTATATAAACACCATGCAGTGTTAATTTAACACTGACAAATTTGCTGTGTATAGCATACGAAGATCAAATTATCATCAAAGTTTTTGCACATAATAAAATGAACAAATTAAATATTACTTTACAGTCAACGTTCAGTGCATTTACTGTTAACTCGTAGACTTACTGAACTGACAAATAACATATGCTGCTGACACTATATTGATTTATATTCTGTTATAGGAAACAAAAACTTGCTAAGTTTTTGCAATTTTAATGATCATTTCCTTTCAAGATTATCTAGTATATTTTTAGAATTAAAGTTTACCACCACCACCACCTTTGCATGAGCTCTGCATACAATCAGAACCACTTTCATTCTTGCTGTTTAAATCACTCATAGACATGTTTGTGAGAAACAAATTTGTTTTTAATTCCTTTCTGCTTTATAAATTGCAATATTTATCGCAATTGGAGCAGCGGGGGGAATATAGAGAATGCTATAGGAGTATTACGAAATTAGCAACTTGCTGTGAAGGCAGCATGTGTGCAACATTCCATACCACAACCTCATACAACCAAGTTAAGTCAGAAACAAAGGAGCCGACCAGGATGGTTTTCTGGTACTTCCCTCTGGTGGAAAACTTTCATTCCTCCAGATTGAGGTAAACTACACGTACAAGTATGAGCAGCAACACCGGTTACACAGCAATAGCACGCAAAAGCGTATGTGTTGCAATTGTAGACAATAAACCAGCCCTTAGACAATCACTTTACCTTCAAGGAAAGGCTGGTTCCCATGTCTCCTGCTTCAGCTTGGCTTGTCATGTTGCCACGGAAGACTGAGTTGATGGAGTTGAAGAAGCTTGATTTTCCAGCACCAACTAAACCAATTAGAAGAATCCGAGCCCGAGGCACTGAATCTACAGGAGGCTTGTACTCTTTCAGGAATTTCATGAGATTGGTCTTTGTGCTAAAGACATAGACATTGGAATTAGAAATGGGAATTAGTGAAAATTCCTATGAGATTTGATAACATATTGCAATATCTTCCTTTACATCTCATTAGCCATGTACTCCTGAAACCATTTGATAATGTATCTCACATTGGTCTCAAAATGTGGTTATTTATCCTTTTTATATTTATAGTAGATACTTTTATATGGGAAAGTATTTTTTATTATATTTTTAAAATAATAGCAGTAATTTTTTTCAGACGATAATGTAACCCCTCCCCCACACACACACACACACAACAGCGTACGAACATAATACCGGGATGGTTTGTTAGTGCTGCATTTGTGCTGCAGAACTCACCGTTCTGTCTTTAGTTTTTGAGATATTAATGATTTTATAAAGGTCAAAAGGTCATCCAACCCACATACAACATCGCAATGATATGAAACTTGGTTGGTTCATTAATGCTGCATCTGTGCCCATTTGTGTCTCAGAAATCACCATTGTGCCTCTTTTAGTTTTTGAGATATTAATGAATTTTTGTAAAAGTCACCAAAAAGTCATCCAACCCGCCTACAACAGCGCACGGACGTGAAACTGGGCTGGTTCGTTAGTGCTACGTTTGTGCAGCAAAACTTGATTGTTTTGTGCTGCTTTCATATTCAAGATAATATCATTTATTTTCTCAGACGATGACATTACTTTGCATACATATAGAGGAATATATATAAGCAATACTTACCCCATCCAGGAGCCCTGTTCACCATTGAAGTAAACTTTTATTGAGATGTCCATGGTTTATTGAATTTCCTTTGTTTCTAATTCTGAGTCACATCAAAAAAGTATTAATTCACCAAATTTACTGATGAAAATTAATCTTCAGATCACTAAAGGTTTGTTATACAAAAGCCTCAGCCACGATTTATAAAACACAAAATGCGCGGCAAATGAATAGACGCAATTACAGCGAGCTGTGCCATATAACATACGTTTGTGACTGTAAATGTATCGGCAGACCCCCCCTCAGACTTCCTAATTAATTAATAAGAGCGCATCCCCTGTCTTTTGTTAGGAATCCACGCATTACTAAAATGTGCATGCAGTTGTGAAAATGTTTTATAAACAGTGTTAGTCTAATTACATACATGAAATATTTAGTATTTTTAAATCTTTCTTATGTCAAATTAATGATGTGACCATCACATGCATGGTCATTGCGATGCCACAATATTATATTGTCGGACGGACCGAGGCATCACTAGAGCAGCGGAGAACAAGGAGACTTGCTTGCTATGATAAAGCCTGCTGTTTATTGTTGTCCTGAACAAAGCTCTAATAAGCACCCAACAAGCACCAAACCCAATTCCAAAGGGGAAACACAGGGAAGTCAGACACAAGACAGTAAAGTTCACAAATGTTGGGCCATTTCTACAAGCCAAGAACACTCGAGGATTGGACAGGGTACACAGAAGACACGGGCAAACACACAATAGAGAAAGGCAACCATAAACAACAAAAGTACAACAAGGGATATTTACAATTACAGACAGGGGCTATTTTTCAGTTGCCCGCAAGCATGCCGGGATATGTTGACCTCCACTGGCGCTACACAATATTTCGCTGTCCCCCGCAGCAAATTCCATCCCCCACAATGTCAATCTCCTTATGACACAACTGTATGTAGATGTTAAATATTTTTTCTCATTAATTTACCTTAAGGTAATTTCCAGTGGAAAGTACCATATAAGCAAAAACTAGCGATAATACAAAACTATTCTCCTGAAATGAAAATGTACATGAGAGGTTAAAAATGTGTTTGAAAAATACAGAAAAAATTAAAATACAATGCCCACTACAACACGAACAAAAGTAATTATCAAATAACACATGTCATTTTTATTATTTAAATGTGCAGATACTGTAACTGGTACGCAAGTATGCATTTACCTTTAAGAACAATACATGTGACAATCAATTGTTTGTAAAAGCACAAACGCGTACTTATTTTATGTGCATTTGCACTGCTATGAAAACAAAATATAATGTATTTTGATCTATATATGCTAACTCGACTTCATTTGCGGTTTATGGGTTAAAATGCAAGGTATTTTCTTGTCATAGCAGTGCAAATGCGCATTTGCACTGCTATGACACAAAGAATCGATTGTCACACATATCGTCCTTAAAGGTGAATGCATACTTGCATACCAGTTATATGCACCTCTGAATATAGCAGATTTAGGTGGTACTGTACATGTTCCACTTTATTCCTATATATTTGAATGCCTATGCTTTTCACAGACCACCTATGTTTTCAAATTCTATACTGTAACATTAATACTTCGATATTTATGCTAAGTAAAGAGGTAGGATGGTGATTTCTTCGGCATAAATGTGGCACTAACTGGCGTTGTAGCACTCAAGACCGATCTTGGTCTCAAGACCACTTTTTTGAAGTCTTTGTTTCATCTCAGAATTGACTTTATTTTGACTCGGTCCTGTCTTGGTTTTATTTCAAGAGCAGTCAAGACCAATCATCAAAACACCTCAATATTTATCGCAACAGCATAATATTCATCTGTGTTAACCCGTAGAACCCAACAAATGCAAAATGTGTTGAACACACATAATGTAATTGTCACACCTCATACATGTAAACTCAATGACGGGCTGCAGCGTTCAGTATTATTTGAGGCTAAAATGTCATCACTTTAACAATCATAGCGTATATTGGCAGAAAAAAGATAGCGATAAACATTCAGCATTAGACCCTAAAACCGTGTTTTATGTAAGAACATAAGAAATTTACAAACAAGGGGAAGCTATTTGGCCCATCAAGTTCATTTCGGGAGAATTCAGCTACAGTAATACCTTAAAGTTGTTAAAATCTTATCTAGCTCTGATTTAAAAGAACCCAAGGTTTTAGCTTGTACTACACTAACAGGAAGGCTATTCCATACTCTAACTACATGCTGTGTAAAGAAGTGCTTCCTCAAATTCAGTGTAAAACTGGATAAAACTGCAGCTTCAAACCGCTAACAGTGATGTTTAAATGCAAGATAATACAGATGATAAATACTGATATCATCTTGTGAGATAACCCACAGGGCCACACACTGTGCCATGTTTATGTCTGTGTCTTCGCGTTTTTGTACTGTAGTTATTACATTGTGAGGACCAGATTTCCCCACAATGTGACCTGTAACTTCTTACCTTGTGGAGACATTTTTTCAGTCCCCACGAGGATAACCTCATAAATATCTGTGATTGCAAACTCAAAATGCCAAAAGTCATGTATATTTGTTTACATATGGTAAAAGTTAGGGCTGGGTAGGAGACTAGGGGTTAAGGTTTGTCATAGTTATTAGGGTTATGTCTATAGAAATGAATGGAGAGTCCCTACAACGATATGAAGTCTGTGTGTCTGTCTGTGGGAGGGGAGGGTTGTAGTACTGATATGTATTTGAAAACTACATGAATAAAATGATGTGACACTAGTAAAAGAAATGTTAATTATATTTAATGAAAATGCTTCATACCTCTCGTCCCACTTAACATCCCTCCATGGTTTATCAAGGATCTTTGGTTTCCTCTCCTGTTCCACCGCTCGCACCATTTGCTGCACAGGCACCACTCTTTGGGGGAATTCAGTATGCTTGGATGGTTCAGGACGCTTACTGCTGCCACCTCCCATTTTCCAAACACCAACTTCTGGACCTGTTTAAACACAAATTACATTCAAATTTCTTTACCAGATGGTTTAATCCAAAGCAACACAATTCAGAAATCATGATCAGCCAGGCCCTGGAGATATTGGGGTTATGGGCATTGCTCAAGGGTAAAAACACTTCACTGATAAAAGGATCGGCAACCCGGCAATTAAGGGACAGAGTCCTAATTGGCTGAGCCACACACAGCCCCATTATTTATTGACATTGACCGTTTTAACGATATAACTTACAAATGTCCATGAGGTGCCAGTACTGCTTACCAATTTTGACTGGCCCATTTCTGCTAGCCAATGGGGAAACTTGCCGATGCAGATTAGTTGATTGATGTTACATTCTAGATCATATTATTCATCATATTATTGTTTCAATGTTGAAGTATGGTTAAATGCATTGAATTATGGTCGGTGTTAAATTATCAACGTTGAAACTGAATTGATTTTTGGTCAGATTTTCAATACTGAAAAACTGATGGTGGCAAAACCTTGATTCAATGTTGATATAAAGCGACTTTTTCAACATTGAAAATAAAATGCTGAGTCAACATCAATATTACTGATGGTGGGTTGATATTGTATATAGTGTATAGTACTGTGTATAGTATTGTGCTGTACAATATAGATGTATTGGAATAGATTGATTGTAGTCATATTTAAACCCTACTGATCATACACACATATAACGCACACAGTTACATTCCACTATTCAAATTGTTTTCTGCTTGACTGCTTTTGCAACATTTGCACAAATTCTGGATGTATAAAATACCTATTGTAAGCTGTTTGTGTTTAGAGTTGATATTTGTAATTTATTTATAAAAAATATTGTACTCGAATAACTGGAAGCATGTGTTCTGGTCTCATATATAGCTGAGATGACAAAAGTATATTTTCAGTTTGACAGACTTATTAGTTTAAACTTCAAAAATACTTTTTACAGATGCTTAAAAATCTTGCATATTTAAAAGGTTTGCATAATTATATTTTCTTTAAACTTTTTTCTGATCTATTTTAGTAACTGTAAATCAGACAATTCAGCTGTGTACTGTTGGTCAATTAACTGTAAATCTTTAGCTCTGTTAAATCTTTAATGACAGCTTATTTTCTCTTCAATATCAGAAGCTCTATGGCACCACTACAAGGAAGTGAGCCATCATATCTTCAGTGATGCTGTGATGAAATGGCTTCGACATGCACCAGAACGTCAGGGAGGTGCAAAGAGAAAATTAACAGAAGTGGGTGTGGGAGGCTTGGGAGGGTCAGTCAGCACTTCAGTGTTTTTGGGATTGTTATCAAATTACTACCAAATTACTACCATTGTGCTGTTTTTCTGTGAATGTATATATAATGTGTTATGAATAATAAATTGTTTTCAATTTGAATATTTGTACATGTTATTTTTTTATTTACCTCTAGAAAGCCCCGCTGGATAAAACATAATTTCAGCATTAATTCACTTGTGAAACAATTATAACCCAATATTGATTAAACACTAATTAATACACTAATTCAACATTAAATCAATAGATAAAGAAATTGCCAAACAAGTGTTGAAACAACGGTGAATCCTTATCATAAATTGTTGATTTTTCAACGTTAGATAGATGGCCTTTTCAACGAGAAAGATCAATGCTAAATTAACATTAAAGATCAACGTTGTTTAATATGGAATCAATGTCATTTGATATACATATGAAATATACATATATTCCTGCAATGGGCTGGCCCCCCATCCTGTGTTGTTCCATGCCTTGTGCCCATGGCTTCCAGGATACGCTCCAGACTCCCCGCAATCCAGAAGGATAAGCGATTTGGAAAATGGATGGATGGATGGATATACATATATTCAGGTCTGGTGCAGCCAGTTTGTGTAAATGTGAATAGCCCTTGTATTGTTGTTGTTGTTATATGACTATAGTTTCCTTCCCGATCATAGTGTGTATGTTTGCCCGTGTCTTGTGTGTATCCTGTCCAATCCTCGTGTGTTCTTAGTTTGTATAACTCCCCCGCCATATGTTCACCTTACAGTTCGGCATCTGACCACCACCTTGTGTTTCCATTAAGTGTACAATTGTACTTTGGCTCATGAACTTAATTCGTTCGAGGACTCAGTCGGTGACCCGAAAAGTTCCTGGTACGACCTGAATCAATTTTTTCCATTTAAAACAATGTAAATACAAATAATTGGTTCAAACCTCAGAAACACTGAATTTTTTCAAATTTTTTATGCTTTTATGAGTGGGGAAACGTGAGCTGCAATCCAGGAAGTTAAGGAACAAGGGATTTATTCAGGATCGTACACAGGAAAACACGCAAGAACGTTGAATCACATTACAATGACCGGACTGGGGAAACAAACTGAAACGCAGATTTAAATACACAGGATAAATGACAGCAACTCGAAACAGCTGATCACACAGGGAATCCACATGAGGTAACGAGGCACACGGCAGGATTGGACAAGCAGGGCATGACAACGCAGTTGCCAATATGTGTGAATGGAGAATATAACACTTAAATAGGAGTTACTTATAATTTATGTTATTAATGAAGTATTGTAATTTTATGTATAGACTGTTAGACACCATCACAAACATGTTTATCAATCACTGAGAGAGGTTCTCTCTCTCTCTCTCGATTTTTTTCTTTTTTCAGATATTCGACCTCTGAAGAGATATAGTAAAGACATACATCTACAAGAAGTTTTTATACATTCCACAACCGTTCTTGGACATAATGTACACTTCTTCATGTTTCGGGTGGTTCTTTGGGGCGCTTTTGGGAGAAGTTCGTGTGTTCGCAGTCTGATACAGAATTTGCGAACCAGTACAAAAAATTTTCGAACATCTGGTTCGTAACCCGATTTGTTCGTGAACAGGACTGTTCGTGGGTCGAGGTACCACTGTATTTAGTATGGTGCTTGTCAGGTGCCTCTTACAATCTTTTTCAGGACTAGAATAAAAACTGTGGTTCCCTCATCCTTTGCTGCATTTGCAATATCCCATTCTAGCTAGAAACCATCTAACTATAAAGTACTGGGTGACATCATGATTTCTAATCAGCGTGCGATAGGAGAACATAGGGGAACTGAATTTCCTGTAACACCTATCAGATACAAAATATGACTGCAAAGTTGAAACAGATGGTCTAAAAAAATATTTTACAACTTTAAAATTTTACAACATCTCAGAATGTTAACCAGCAAGTTCTATCCTGGACACATGCTCAGTAAACCACAATTTCTCTGCTTAGTGAAGCACAAATACGTGGCACCCATGTCAGTGTGACTGCTTATCATTTAGCACTGAATGAGCACAGTGCGCGGGTGCGGAGGTGCCACAAGTGATCGCTCACTATTGCTAATCATTGGAAGTTTCTCAAACGATGGATGTTATGAAGAGAAAATGCGGGGCTGAATAAGTCAGGCTGCTTAAACAACCAATATGCCATTATTTATTTCAATATGCTATTTATTATTTATTTTCTCTTAAAATGTAACTCGTATCAGGATAATAAGACTTGCACTGTGGTATTTATCAAAGTTCCCCCAGAACGAAGACAAAATTGGCAGGTCTTGGCCATAAAACTCCTGGGCTGAAAATTAGTCCCTCTCCAGCCTGCCGAACGCACAGTGGTCCAGGAAGTCTTGTTCGCTGGTATCATCGACCCCTGCATCATTGGTCTGGACCCACTGTTTTGACTGGGAGCAGCCCTCCACCTCGGCCTAGACATGGTGGCTCTCCAGCACATCAGCACCGGAGGATGAAGAAGTCCACTTGACGGAGCAGCTTGCAGCACCCAGGGAAAGAACAACAGGAACACAGCCTCAAGCCCTGCCCCAATTGCAGAACACAGTGACATCACAGTAGGGGTGTCTCCTGAGACAGTGTGAGGTGTACAGTGTGGCAGTGTAGCAGCCAGGACCTTATGGCGGAGCAGCGGGAAGAGATCAAAACTCTACTGAGCCTTTTCCAGGACCTCTTTGCCGCCTGTTGTTTGCTGACCAACTTTCCTGGTGCAGCACCACATCGATATGGGGGGATGCCCCGCCCATATATCTGCATCCACACAGACTGCCTCTGGCAAAGCGTGAAGCAGTAGACCAGAGGATCAGATAGATAGCAGTGGTAGCAGTCATAGAACCGTCCAGCAGCCCCTGGGAGGCTCCAGCAGTCCACGTCGCCAAAAAGGACGGGTCGTGGTAACTCTGTGTTAGCTACCGACAGCTGAACACGGTGATGAGGAAAGATCCCTATCAAATGCCACTCATCAACAACACACTGGACTACATTTCTGTCCGGTCAACATGGTTCACTCTCAACTTCCAGACTGGTTACTGGCAGGCAGAGGTGGCAAAAGAAAAAATCCAGACCATGATTTACTTTCAACCAACTAGATGAGTACTCTGTGACTGTGACTCTTTATGCTCAACTGGTT
>JAODJX010000051.1:6736758-6747838 GCA_026776945.1 Isichthys henryi
CGGAAGCAATGGGCACGAGGCAGGAAACAACCCAGGATGGGGGGCCAGCCCATCGCAGGGCACACTCACACACCATCTACTCACACATACACCCCTACGGGCAATTTAGCAAGTCCAATTAGCCTCAGCATGCCTTTGGACTGTGGGGGGAAACCGGAGTACATGCAAACTCCACACACATGTGATCCAGGTGGAGACTTGAACCTGGGACCCAGAGGTGAGAGGCAACAGTGCTAACCACTGCACCACCATGCCGCCCCTACAGCATAACATCATTCAGCTTAAGCTGGAAACCTAGCTGGAAACCTAGCTGGGGCATCCAGGTTATTTGAGCTTGGTAACCCGGTTATACTGTCAATGAAGGGCTTTGTTCATATTAAATTCAATTATTTAAAAATAAATATCTGTTACATAATGAAAATGTCGGTTTAATGGGGTGGTATGGGTAATCTGTGGGTTATACTGTGGCTGCGGGTTCAAATTTTCACATGTCCTTCCCATGTCTGCACAGGTTTTCTTCTGTGGTCCAAAGACGTGGAATTAGGTCAACTGGTGTCTTCAAGGTACACACAGTGTGAGCAGCTGCCTTCTGATGGCCTTGCATGTACCCTGCGTCCCTAGTACAGGCTTCAAGCTCACTGCAATCCTACACTGGGCAAGTGATTATGCAAGACGGACGGATATTGCGTTAATGGAATTAAAACTAGTAGAGGTTTCTTCTTTACTCATTGGACAAAGCACTATCTGAAAAACCCTGCTCGATTTTTCATTTGTATACTGTCTTATCACTCTGACTTGTTTTGCAATATGTTTGTCTGTGCTCTATGTACTTGTTGTTGTATGCACAAGAATTGCTCCTGGGCTCCATAAAGTTTATTTCATCTAATCCTCGAAAGCATTGTAAATGGTATGAGGCCATCATCTATCCATCTAGTGGTCAACGTGTGAAATTACACCTGAGAAACCATCCTAAGATCCTTGAAGCTGCTACTCCGCTATACTCCTGGGCCCTAATATTTATCTTACAGCCCCACAGGCTGCAGTGTAACAAAGGAAATTTGTGAAGGCCACAGGATGCTACAGCTGCTAAAGAACTGAAACACTGACCAGACATCAGTCTAACGTGACAGTCTCCAGCGAAGGGCAGATGCCAGGGAGGGAAGTTAATCAGTGAAGAAATGCATTGTGGGGGAGCATGGCCAGCAACATGGAAGTATCTATAGGCCATTTCCAGTGCCTGTGTGCGTGGCGATACAGGAAGGATTCCCAACCCAGTGCCCTAGCTCCTCTCTACAAAAGAACACAGAGGCGCGCCAGTCTCACCGCACACCACAGAATCTAGGCCCATGAGAGTCTCTCCTCATCACCATATAACTAAGGGGGCCGGCGCACCCAGTCTAAAATCAGGGAGCCCAAAAGAGGCACACAGAGGTGTTGTTTTATTAGGTTTAATATCCTCTGAAACACTGCATTTGGAAAAAGTACAAAAGCGCCCCTGCAGGCAGGATGCCATCTTTAAAAGAATCGCCCACTAAAAACGGATGCGAGGCTCACCTCTGAAACGGCCTGCACTGCTGCTCTCCACATGCAGCCCTGCTACCAGCTGTCTCTGGACCAGCATGAGGCCACGCGGCCACTCCCCGGCAGCGACGTGCCGAGGGGAAGGCGCAGCTCCTCAAACAGCATAAACCTCACTGAGCTACTTGGGCATTTGTGGTTACCCAGAAGCTCCACCCACCACACGCTGCTTAGTTTCACCCAGGAACCAGGATGCGACTGCATCTGTGGCTGCAGATCGGCCCCCAACTGTGCTGCCTGCACCATTGTCACTGTCATGTCATGTCATGTCCCTGGGTTCAAGCGCCACGTTTTATACTGAAGTCATTGTAAATATAAACAAGGTTTCTGCCATCAACATGAACCAGTTGTTTTGCACTGACAAGGGAAATCCATATAAATAAAAATGAAACATTATTAAAAAAAACAACGGCCATAGGCATATAAAAATTGATCCAGGTTCTGTTCCCAAGGTCATTCAGACAGAAGCCTATGTCTGCCTGGTGAGTAATATTCCAGGTCCTGTTTAACATTTTGTACAACTAAAAAGTTCTCAGAAGCTGGACTACACCGAACCAAGCGTAGTCGCTCTGACGACACTCCTCGGGGAAGCCGGACAGGGCGTCGAAGCTCTGACGACACTCCTCGGGGAAGCCGGACAGGGCGTCGAAGCTCTGATGACACTCCTCGGGGAAGCCGGACAGGGCGTCGAAGCTCTGACGACACTCCTCGGGGAAGCCGGACGGGGCGTCGAAGCTCTGACGACACTCCACGGGGAAGCTGGTCCAAGCCAGACAGGTCAGCATTGCTCTGACGACACTCCTCTGGGAAGCCGGACCAGACTGGACAGAGCAGCGTTGCTTTGATGAGACCCCTTAGGGAAGCCGGACCAGACCACGATGATGCTGGCGTGTTTGAAGGATGAATGCAAGCATTACAGTGTGTGCGTGAGTCGGTATGAAACAAAGGTGTTGAGCTATGTCCATTAGCAAAGAGAAGAGCGATCAAAACCGCAGAGAGAGGCTCCTTTAGCGAGCACTCGTCACTCCGTCTGGTGGGGGGGCGTCATGGTGATAGCAGCGTGCCCCCTGCCCTCTCAATCTTCTTGCCCTTGGAGAGTGCTGCCACCTGCTTGAGCAGCTCCCGGTTTTTGGCCTGTGGTGGAAAGACAGGTTCACATGCAGGCCGGGAGAAAGGTAGGGGGAGAGTGGTGAGTGGCGAGCGGACATGTGACATGTGGGCACGATGGCGAGTGGGTATGGGGGACAGTGGGCACGGGATGTACCTGCTGCTGCTCCATGGCCTCCTTGTGCGCTTTCTCCATGTTGTTCATTTTCAGTCTCATGTTGGACTCTTGGTACTGGAAGTCGGCCTTCAGCTCTGTCAGCTTGGGTAAACAGAGGCAGGATAAACAAGGTCATGGTTTATCCAGGGCAGTACCTGGATGTGGGGGCCCACTCAGCCTGCCTAGGAGAACCACATACTTTCCTGTCCTTCTCCAGTATGGTCTGGTCTCTCTGCTGCAGCATCCTCTTCAGTGTCATCACCTCTTCCTTCAGCTGGCTGATCAGGATGAAGTTGTCCGTGGTCCCGGAGTCCATGGACTGGGTGATGGACCCGCTGTGGGGATAGGCGGGCGTGAGAGTGAGCACGATACTGCCTCGTCTATTCACGACAAACACAAAAGCCGACACACACCTGTCTCCGTTCGATGGCTTGGTCTCCAGCTTGGCTTTTTTCTTTGGGGTTTCATTCTGGATCGATGAAGACTTATGGCTGAGGAAGAGGAACAAAAGATGGAGAGAGCATACTAAGTTGAGCCAGAGTATCCCATCGCTCCCAGATGAGTGAAAAGGGTCAAAGGTCACACTTCAAACAGGAACACCGGGGCTCTATTTTTGGACTCTGTATTGAAATTAGTCAGCCTTTCAATGACAAACACGACAGGCAATAAACTAAACAAGCTAAAAAACATGAAATGATAATGGTTTCAGCAAGGCACATGTTTATAGGGGGAGTGGGGGTGAGGTGTGAACTCACCTCCGCTTCCATAGGCCCTGGTCCTGCTCTGGACTCAAACTGCTGCTCAGCCTGGGGACAGGAGGACACACACACACACACACACACACACACACACACATACACATGCTTGAATTTAACACAAGGAGGGGATGGTGGGCTGTTTGGGTGGGGCACAGTGGAAGATGGGCCTACTTGCGGTGGGAGGCGCTTTGCCGGTGGTGCTCCTTATCGCTGAGCGATGAGGAATTGGAATGAGACGAGCTGAGGCCCTTGTGCTGCTCCTTGGTCTTCTGTAGGACGCGCCGGTAGGACAGCGTGCAGAGCCAACAGAGGAGTTTGCCATCCACCTGGTGGAGAGGGGAGAGAGGGAGCAAGACACTCAGCCCTGATCCCCACAAGCTTCACGCCACACACATGGCCGGTCACCCCGTCAGTCACTGGCAGTCGTGCCGCACCTTCCTCCTCCCCTCCTCCTTGCGGTCGAAGGCGCACTGCTGCTTGCACTGCTCACAGGGCTGTGGCGGGCCGTACTTCTTCTCCGAGTTGGTGCAGCGCTGGCACTTTGTGCCGATGAAGGCGGCGATGATGTTGCAGTACTGGCACGGCTTGGGCTGAGATACCAGGCGACACCATAACATCAGATATCATGCCCCGCGATCCACTGACACCTCTTACACTGCTAGGCTACGCTCACTGCCTATGATATACAGGAGGAGCTGAAGAGCTTGACATAAGGTTTTTACAACCTTCAAAGCAAAGTAATAGCAGTCGGACATCATATTTCTGGTACACTCGGATGGCTCGAGTGACTCTGGACCCTCGACATCTCAGGGGAAGAGCATCGGTTCACTTGACCGGCCCGGGAGTCTCTGGACCACCCACATCTCAGGGGAAGAGTACTGGCTCACTCAGCTGGCCCAGGTGACACTGGACCCTCTACATTCCAGGGGAAGAGCCGCAGCATACCCAAAGCCAGGATAAGCGATGTAGCTGTAGAGTGCAGGCGGATCCACTTACCGTCCCAAACTGCTTCACGTTCTGAGCACACTTCTTGCAAATTGTGTTCGTTTTGCTTGTAAAAGAAAAAAAGCTGACATGAGATTAAGTCTGAAAAACATTGACCATCACAGCACATACCTAGGTAAGGGTTGAACATCACCTGACCTTGAGAAACCAACCAATCAGAACACGGCACAGACATGCAACAGGGACACCATCCTTCACTACCAACTCCATTACTATCAGTATTTCTCAAGTACTTTGGAGATAAGAAAAAAAAAAAATATTGGTCTCATACTGTGAGGGAAGGCGGGCAACACAGACATCTCAAATGTCCACAGCCTCTCTACATACCAACGAATACCAAGCTCCCAAACACAGGGGAGGGGCGCCACCTACCTCTCCTGCTGGAACTCCGATCTGCAGTATGTGCATTTCACTATAGGGTGCGCTATCCGGCATTCCTGTTTCAACACAAAAAGGGCATGTATTTCTTTATGGAGAAGTGCAAATGGAACTGGTTTTGATGCCATGACATCTGCTGCACACAACCGTGACACGTGACAGGTGCCAGATGGGAATGAATGACAACATGTGTGCCGCACATGTGGGGGCAGATTCACCGAGTAAGTGAGGCACAACCAGCCACGAACCATCCCGAAAGCCCCTGGACAAAACTCACTCCGACATCATGACCCTGGATCTCCACCCTCACATAATCATTATTAATGATGGTTACTACACACCCTGACAGAAGCACATACACTCTGCCCACCTGTCAGTTAGTGTACCGGACTGTTTCTACACAGTATGTTTTAAAGCACCACACAAGTGAGGGGGCACAGAGAAAACACCCTCATTCTATCACACACACACATGATCCCCACAGCACCCTCACACACAGAAACCCACATACAAACAGAGAACCGTCCCAAACACACACAGCACTCCCAATGTGCCATACATAAAGACGAACAACCACACACACATCCTCATACAGTCGCTCACCTTGCACAGCTGCTGTCCCTGCGAAAGCTCCTCAAACGGGTACCGCTGGTTACACTTAGTACACGCGTACAGAGCTGTTGTCGCCATCCTCACAGGCGCAGCTCAAAGAGATGGAGCGATGCAAATAGTGAACCCAATAACCAGGCAGCGCTAGATATTAAAAGCGAACCCGATAGCAGGGAATCGCTAACTAGTAAAACGGTGAACCCGATAACCAGGCAGCGTTCATTAGTCAGTCAGCCATATCAGCACACTAGAGCTACGTGAAATGTTTATCACTTAAATGTTCAGAGAACTGCTGTCTAAAAGGTCAGTACATATTCCGCTGTGTTAAGGAACTCTGAAGCTCTTCCAAGCCTTTTCTCATTTCTTCCCCAGTTTCTTTTCCTCTATTCTTCCCTTCTTCTTTTCTTTCCTTTTTTCTGTTTCCGCGTCGTCATCTGGACCGGATGTGACCGACATTCATAAAGGAAGATGTTGCGAGCCAATCAGAGCGAACTACAGAGAGGCGGGACTTTCTAGATTAAAACGTAAAGTCCAATCAGAGAGCAAATCACACTGCCCATTTCAAAATCCTATTGGTATCTTTGTCATATATATAATGTTTGACGCTATGCATTCCATGTGCCGGTTCCTTACGCCTTATGGAAATCCGCTTGGATAGAGTTATTTAGCCTGCATAGGAAACAGTATTAATCTACAAATAAGTAGAATGAATTAAGTTAATATAAGTCTGTATTATGAACGGCAGTGCTTAAGTAAGTAAACACGATGTCCGACGCAATGCCTGGCAGGTTTTGACATGAAACCGTAATTCTTATGTCAGCTGGTGATTAGCACCCTCGCTCTTTCTGGCCTCCCAGCTTCAGATAACACACTTTTTGTTTTTTTTGATGGCCTACCAAGTTTTACCAGGAACCCCCTGAAACAAATTGAAAATCATCTGAATTGTAATGTATATAAATAATATATATAACAATATAATTAACGGCGAATCGTCTTGTCTTTTGCTCAATAGGGGAAATAATTGTGCCTGACTTCATTTGAAGCAAAAATAGATAAACTCGAGTTTGGAATGGAACTGTACAGAACATTAACTTAACTATAATAAACTAATAAAACTATTGTCTACAAACAGACTTTGTGTGCTGCTACCAGGGATTGTTTGTAGAATTACTAAGCTAACAAGCAGTGGAACATTTGTACAAAATCTGAATGTTGCTGGATGTCTTAGCACACCTCTTGTTCAATTACAGATTGTATATAAATAATTAAGTGGCAATCTGAACCACCAGCTGTCATTTGAACCTGCTGTTTGCTTTCTGGGGTTATATGTGCCTTTCACACATATATTTATTTACTTATCATGAAATAAAGCTTTCAGGGCACTAGCAAACAATCAGTTTAATTGATTTAAATCTCATTATCATCTTCATGTGACAGCATGCCGGACAGGGCAGAACAAGCCTTTATTTCTAAAGCCACAGACCAGGGATACTCAATAATTTTTCCCCAGGGTCAAAATTTCATTAGCCACTCAAAGCCAGAGTCCATGGGGGAGGGGATACCAACAAGTAGATTTCGTCAGCTGGGGGGTGGGGGGTGTTGGCAGATTTCACCAGTTGGGGGAGCGGATTCTCTTCGGTACAGTTTTTGGGGCTGTGGATAATCTCGTGGTGCAGATTATATTTGTGCAGATGTGGACCGGAGTCTGCCGTTTGAGGACCCCTGCGATAGACTAACACAGCTCGTTTAGAGGCATACTCAAACATTCCCAATTCAGCTGGGAGATTGGCGGTCTACGTTTCCTGGATCAGTCTGGCAACTATAGTCCAACACAGATCCCAATAAAATGTAGCTAAAAGATACCGAGTGCCCTGCTCATCATTAGGCTACCGGAACCCACCCCTGGAGCCAGACGTGGGACGGGTCGGCACCTGTCAAGCACCTGTGGGCTCACCACTGGACCTGCCCAGATCAGGGGCCATATTACATAAATTTCCTGTCTTAAGTATTATGCTAAGATTGGAAGACTATAAAATGGACATTTTCCCAATTTGGTATGACAGAAGCAAATTCTAACTAACTTCAAGACACAGAATCAGAGTTGACTTTATTATTAGCCAGATACAACTGCAAGAACCAGGAATTTCTTTTAGAGGTATTGATGCATTCATAGACAACATATAAGAACAAAGAACATGAATTAAGCAAAACATAAGTAGAAATAAAATAACAGAATAATGGAATAAAATAGTGCAAGCAGTGCAATATGATTATATGATGATAATAATATACCTAAGGATATTAAGTGCTTTCTGTGACTCATTATACATTCCACATTGAGCAAAGCCGTACATGATCCTGGATTCTATGATTCATGTTTTGTGGAAATCAGAAATAAGTGATTTATTATTAACACCTGACAGTCTTCGATGCAGGGAAGGGAAGGGTCCTTATCGCTGGTGGAGTCAGGGGGTTGCAGTGAGGGGCAACTGCTGATGGTGTGATGTGCCATATAGCGCAAGAAGAAAAAGGTAATGAAGCGTCATAATGAGTGTCCCTCCATTGGAGAAAATGTGATGCAGTGCCCTGTAAGGTGGTCTAAATAGTTCCTATTGGTATCCTTCCAATAGATAAAGGTACTATTATGAAATTTCCTCTAATGCCACCCTACATGATTAAGTAAATAAGTGCCCTCTCCAGTGGGTAAAATGTGATACAGTGTGGTACTGGATATCCGTGCATGTGGGACTTTTTGAGGGAGTTGTCCTAATGGATGCAACTCCAGTGGGGAAAATGTAATGCAGTGCCTTATAAGGTGCCCTTTGGGTGCCATTCTGGTGGGAAAATGTCACGAAGTGCGCTCTTCCTAGTGAGCAAGCATGATGCAGTGACAATGCGATGGAGAGAAAAATGTCTGATGGGTGCCCAACCAGTGAAGAAAATGGGATGTGGTTCCCTGTGATGAGATGCAGTGTCCTGTGCATGCAAGGAGAGCAGATGGAATAATGTACCATCTAGGTGTGCCTATACCTAAGAAAATGAGATACGTAGGTTAATTAGCAAAATATTAGTTGAATAATCTTAATCAAGGATGTAGGCTATTTCACTATATATAGTGTACCATTCTCCTGGGGGGGAGGGGGGTGTACATGTCAGGCCCCATGTGGTCTGGATGAGGGTGTCTGCCCCCATCTGGGACTCCCATACGGCAAGGATGAGGGTGTCTGCCCCCATCTGGGACTCCCATACGGCCTGGATGAGGGTATCTGCCCCAGCTGGGACTCCCATATGGCCTGGATGAAGGCGTCTGCCTCAAGCGGGACTCCCATATGGCCTGGATGAGGGTGTCTACCTCAGCTGGGACTCCCATACGGCATGGATGAAGGCGTCTGCCCTAGCTGGGACTCCCATATGGCAAGGATGAGGGTGTTTACCTCAGCTGGGACTCCCATACGGCATGGATGAAGGCGTCTGCCCTAGCTGGGACTCCCATACGGCAAGGATGAGGGTGTCTACCTCAGCTGGGACTCCCATACGGCATGGATGAAGGCGTCTGTCCTAGCTGGGACTCCCATACGGCAAGGATGAGGGTGTCTACCTCAGCTGGGACTCCCATACGGCATGGATGAAGGCGTCTGCCCTAGCTGGGACTCTCATACGGCCTGGATGAAGGTGTTTGCTCCAAGTGGGACTCCGATATGGCATGGATGAGGGCGTCTGCTACAAGTGGGACTCCCATACGGTCTGGATGAGGGTGTCTGCCTCAGCTGGGACTCACATACGGCATGGATGAGGGCGTCTGCTCCAAGTGGGACTCCCATACGGAATGGATGAAGGCATCTGCCCCCAGCTGGGACTCCCATACAGTCTGGATGAGGGCTTCTGCCCCAGCTGGGACTCCCATACAGTCTGGATGAGGGTGTCTGCCCCAGCTGGGACTCCCATACGGTCTGGATGAGGGTATCTGCCTCAGCTGGGACTCCCATACAATCTGGATGAGGGTGTCTGCCTCAACTGGGACTCCCATATAGCATGGATGTGGCTGTCAGGTCCAGGTGAGAGCTTGATTTGAAGCAGCGCGGTCCCTTCTAGTCCTGCTTTCTCCCAAGGAGGCTTAACCCAGATGCCAAATTGGATAAAAATGTATTTTTATTTTTGCTTTATTATTTTACACTTTTCAGAGTCGTGATATATTCTTCATATTATGATCATGTTAATGTGGCAGGACTCGCTCCCCTCCCTGTCAACGTCTACCATGATCACAAGGCTTGGTAGAAGCTTATTGTGTGTTTGCCGGCCAAACGTCACCCTCATACTGAAAACAGAGGCAGGAGAATGACAGAGGTTAATGGGACTTCCCTGCGTGCAGAATGAGTCGAGGTAACCTGTTTAAATGGCCAGGCTCTCACCTGGATGCTCATGAAGATGGACATCCACTCCCTCATCTCTCTCTCCGAATCACAGCACAGGTAGCTAAAACCAAACCAGCCACATATGAGTCATGATGGCTTCTGTTCTTTTGAGCATCCTGCAGCACAACCTGCAGCAACCTTGACGCAGACTCACCACTGGCTCTTCTCCAGCTTGTTGACCAGCGTGAGGCCCCACCTGAGAAGACACAGCTACTGTCAGAGGCGAAGGTGTAGTGGTGAAGGGAGGTTGGAGGGTTCAGGCATTGCAGTACGAAGAATAAGCTGGCCAGGGCTCTGTCTATCGCTCAATTTGTGGTTTCCATACCAGTTAATAGGAAAAGCCTGTTAATATTAGGAGATACTTAAATCCACACCCATGATTCTGTATTTTAAGCAGAAGACAACATACACAAAACCATGAAGCAGAATGTAGAGGTAGGTAATCACAGATAACACAAGTCCTCATTAAAATAAATGGATTTAGGAGTATCCGTGTAAATTACGTTTGATTCGCTAAATGCTACGATTAGTTTGTCTAATCTTGTTAAGATCTTATTGGGTCAGTTACAGTCTTTCTTTATGGCTGTATTATTTGCTTAATGGGGTAGATGAGAGCAGTTCATGATACATATTATAAGGCAAAGGCTTGGATCGCTTTTTCTCTCATGTTTCTCTCAATCCACTGGGGGTTAGTGTGAAAATATATTTTTAAAATAAATCAAGATGCCTCCCACTGCAACGTGGATTCTTTCATACTGCAGATCCACCCAAGTTATCACTCAGTCCGCCATCCACACTGAATCTGAGGTTCTCCACCTTGTTGGGGGATTCAGTTTCTTTTTGATGCCCTGGTACAGAGTCAGTGATTTCACTGGCAGCTGACTCTCAGGTCGGACGCTCTGTGAAGGAGAAGAAAGAGAGATCATCCTTGAAAATGCAGCCCTGAGAACATGCCCTGAGGGGTACGCTATCAGGAACATGAGCAGAGGAAGACTTCCTGAGAAACACGGCTATCAGGAACGTGACCAGCAGAAGGTATCCTGAGGAACATGCCCTAAGAAGCATGCTATCAGGAA
>JAODJX010000051.1:6768356-6783935 GCA_026776945.1 Isichthys henryi
GTCCAAAAACATGCTGAGGCTAATTGGAGTTGCTAAATTGCCCATAGGTGTGCATGTATGAGTGAATGGTGTGTGAGTGTGCCCTGCGATGGGCTGGCCTCCCATCCTGGGTTGTTCCCTGCCCCGTGCCCATTGCTTCTGGGATAGGCTCCGCACCCCCCGTGACCCAGTAGGATAAGCGGTTTGGAAAATGGATGGATGGATGGAGGTGCTGCAGTTAGTAGGGAGGTAATGAGAAGCTGTTGTGGGTGAGATTGGGGTACCATAATGATGCATCGAGCAGTGGGACACCACATGGTGCTGTTTTGTCACGAAAACAAAATTTATTAAATTACACAGTACATTTCATATACAGTACTGTGCAAAAGTCTTAGGCAGTCCAAAGAAATGCTTAAGCTATTAATCAGGGTAGTAAGTGTACTTTTGCTCAGAACAAAAAACTCTCAATTTAGCATTAGAAAATGTGCAAATTAAGAGTAACAATAAAAACTAGTAAGAATTTCTTCTGTTTTCCAAAAAGTTTCTATCATCTAGTTGGATGGCTAGATGAACACTGCTTCAGTTCCGAAACCTCTCCTCAGGGGCACCTCAACCATTCCATGTGTCTGTTAAATTTAACTTCTGGCTCAGTTAATTAACTTAATTAGTTCTGAAAAAATCAAAGAGTTTTGCACAGTACTTTATATTACATATAAAAATACACACACGACGCAGCAGGATCACACGACTTCCCTGCACTGCCGGCCTCTTTAGACGGAGCCCTGTGGGTGATGACCTGTTTGATTCTTTGGCAGACTCCAGCTGGAGGAACCAGACTCGCCTGCCTCTAGCTGCTACTCTTTCAACAGTGATGACTCTGCCGAGCCGGTCAGGAAGCCAAAGTGAGTCTTACAGCTGGCCCTCAAACACAGCTTCTGCCTCTTTCACTTATTTTATCCAAAGCTAGCTAACGGTTGTATATATTTGATCATTTGTATACTGCATGTACAGTGAGCTGTATAAGCTGTTTACCGTTTCACAGCAGTGCACGTGGCGTCTATTTGAGAATGGCACCACCAGGTTTCCTTAATGACAGCCATGGAGTTGGATGAGGTTATGTTAAGTAGTTTATTTGCTTAATAAAGCTAGAATGAGGAGGGCTTTCAAACTCACAATTTGTTTGGCAAATTTGCTTCAGTAGGTCCTTATCACTAAAATAAACAATAGTTTTGTAAATGCGTAATGCAATGGAAACTGCTTAAAGTGATCATGTCTGTCTGGGTGAAATCGATTGGTATAAGCGGATGATCATTATAACCGTTTTTTTTTACTTTGTCAAGCAGATTACCAGCTAATTCACATTTGTTCATTTATTATATGAATAATAATCCAGCGTCACTGCTGGATTTTATTGACTCAAAATACAGTACAGCAGTTTCAAATGGTTTTCAAAGCATTATACAAATTAAATTACTGAACTGTGTATAATTTAAATATGCTGTAATACAATATAATACTATACATAAAATACAGCTTATTGCCGTTTTGCTGCTGCATCTAAGTGGCTCATTTTTGGCAGTTTTCATAAGCTTTGATGAGTCTATTTTTGTTATTGAAAGAAAATTACTTTCTTTTTTCCTGTCATGTTTTCTGTTCACGCAATATGGGCCTCAGGTAGTTAGCCAGAAGCAGACAGGTTGCCACAAAGCAAAGTAGGGCTATAAAAGTAAAATAAAACAAAAAAAACAGTTGCAGTCGTTGTCATGTATTTAAAAAAAACACTGTACGCAGAGTACTTGATTACTGTCATGCCCCGCTCGTTCCGATCCTCGTGTGTGCCACGCCCCCTGGTTACCCACTTGTGATTCCCCGATTGTGCCCAGCTGTGTCTTGTTCCTGTGATTACGTCTGTTGTATTTAAGTCCTGGTCTTGCCTGTTTCCCTTGTCCGACATTGTGGTTAGATGTGGTGTGTTCTCGTCTGTCAGCCCCGAGCCCTGAATAAACCCCGTTTTGCCCAGTTCTTCGCCTGCCTGCCTGTTCATCACCCGCTACCCTGCACGATCGCCGGTCGCTTCGACCCCGAAACGTGACAGATTACTATAAGCAAATTATTTAAACAGTATTTGTACAGGATTGATTCTGTTCCAAGATTTTTGATCCATGTAATAGGTTGATCACTATAACCATGATCACTAAAAGCAGTTTCCACTGTAGTTATGCATTTAATACTACAATTGTTTCCATCGATACTTTGAACCGATCCTTAGCCAACTGAAGCTTAACATTAGTTTATGTCTATCTCTTAGCCAAAAGATCCATGCTGCTTTCTGTGATGCAGTTGTCTGTTTCTCAGGCCTCGGAGTCAGAAACTTCAGCAGATAAGCATCCCAGTGCCGCCACCCAGACCAGAAGTGTCCAGTCTTCTGGCTCCATCTGAAATGAGGCACCCCTCAATTACTTTTGAATTCATGTTCAAAGTGAGTTCATGGAAACCACTTTATTTTCAAAGTAGCTTGACAGATTCTACTCAACTGTGATGTAAATTAACTTGCTATTAATGAAGCTACATGCTCACGCCCTGGTGTAGATCGTGGACTTCTGAGCACCCTACATGGCGGTGAGCTGAGAGTTCTCGAATGACTCAATTGATTATGCATGTTCTTATTTCTGAAACAGACGCTAATGTCGGCACTGCGGAGACTGGTACAGGAGGAGTTTGCGCTCTTCAAACGGAATCTGCGGAAGCATTACCCAGAAATCTTTGACAACTCAACTGAAAAACAAGATGTTTTGGACCTGGTGGATAATATACTGCAGAAATGTGGTGTGGATGGGTCTCTGAGAATTACGCTGAAGACCCTGACGGACATGAAGCTGAAGAGCACTGCAAATTACCTGCAGCAGCTGATCAAGAGACGTAAGATCTGTTACTGCTTAGAAATCGCTACAGGAATACTTGGCTGGTTAAATCAATGCTGTCAAATGTACCGAGAGATATGGGTCATTCATATACTTCAAGAATTGTGTGCATATTCATGCTATCTTTCTTGAGATTTCTTCATTCTTTCTTGCTAACACTGTTTTTGTTCTGCCTCTGCTCTCTCCCCCAGATGAAGCACAGTATGAGCTGAAGCTTTCTCTCAAGAGGAAGTATGAGTACATATTCGAGGGAGTAGCAAAGCAGGGCGAGCAGACAGTCTTCGGTGACATATTTACAGATCTCTACATCACTGAAGGTGGCAATGGTGGCATCAACAAGGAGCATGAGATCAGGCAGATTGTGCCACCCAAGAGGGTTAAACGAGAGGTGATTGTCAATTGCGATGCGATACTCAGCCCTACTGAGATTGAGAAGAAGCACACACGCTCGGTGCTTTCCAGGGGCATTGGTGGCATCGGCAAATCCGTCTGCGTGCAGAAGTTCATTCTGGACTGGGCAGAGGAACGTAATCATCAGCATATATACTTTTTGCTCCCAATCCCCTTCCGGGAGCTGAACCTGATGCAGAGTGGCTCCTACAGCCTTATGCAACTGATCCATAGTTTCTTCCCGGAGTTGAAGGAGCTCGAGACCCTGGACAGTGAGGAATGCAAGGTCATGTTCATCTGCGATGGACTGGAGGAGTCTCATCTGCCCCTCAACTTCACCTTCAATGAGTGTTGGTGTGACACAACCCAGCCCACTACATTAGACTCGCTGTTGACCAACCTCATCAAGGGAAACATGCTGCCCTCAGCTTTCATATGGATTATTTCGAGACCTTTCAGGTCCAGCCGCATTCCCCCAGAGTGCATTCATTGCCTGTTGGAGGTGAGAGGTTTCAATGACACGCAGAAGGAGGAGTACTTCAGAAGGAGGCTCCAGGACCCCGAGCTGGCCAACAGAGTGATTCAGCATGTGATGTCGATGAAAACCCTTCATGTCATGTGTCATAATCCAGTCTTCTGCTGGATCATTGCCACAGAGCTTGAGCGTGCATTCCACAGTGCAGGTGACAAAGAGGTGCCCAGAACTCTGACCCGGTTTCTCACACACTTTATTCTCATTCAGATGAAGCAGATGCAGCAGAAGTACCATGGGAGACCTTCCGATGACAAGGACTTTGACATAGATTTCCTTCTCAAATTGGGGAAGCTGGCGTTCTGGATGCTAGAGAAGGGAGAGGAGACATTGTCAGAAAGTCACTGGCGGGAGAGTGGTGTTGACTTTGTTGACACGGTGGTTCATTCTGGCTTGTGCACAGAAATCTACCAGGAGGAGTTTGTGATGTATCAGTCGAAGATGTATTGCTTTGTACACCTGACAGTCCAGGAGTATCTTGCTGCTCTTTATGTTTTTCTCTCATTTAAAGTACAGCAGAAAAATGTGTATGAAACACAGTTAGGAAAACTGAGTAGGATGTTCAAAGAACCATCCCTGCTTGATGTGCACAGATATGCAATAGATAAGGCCTTGCAGAGTGAGAATGGACATCTGGACATTTTCCTTCGTTTCCTGCTTGGCCTATCAGGGGAGTCCAACCAGAACCTTATGAGAGAACTGTTGGGCCAGGCAGCAAGTAGCTCACATGGTACAGAAGATACTGCCCAATACATTAATGACAAGATGCGGAAACATCCTGAAAAATCTGGAATCCTGTCTCTTTGCCTGAATGAGCTGAGGTCTTGATCATAGGTTCCTCATAAGAACATAAGAAATTTACAAAGGAGAGGAGGCCATTCGGCCCATCCTGCTCATTTGGGGAGACCTTAGCTAATAGCTCAGAGTTGTTAAAATCTAGCTCTGATTTAAAGGAACATGAGAAATCATGGAATTGTCCGTCAGTAATGGGGTGATGTGCTGTTCTTGATCTCTGACCTGCATCTCCAGAATTTTGTAGTAGCAGCCTGAAGTATTGGAGTAGTCTGAGATTTGATGATCTGATCTGTACACCTTGTCACCCCCATATTACTGTATAAGTACCATGCAAAGTGTCAAGTTTCTCTCCAGTGTGTCTGTTACATGCATGTGAAAAGCCTTTGAATGTAAGAATTGATTTAAATTTAAAAGGTGGGGAATAAATGCACCTCCATCTTTAAACTTTTGAAATGAAATTATAAATAATTTTTCATTAAGAAAAATGCTGTGACGCTGTCCTTGTCTTTTAACAAATAAGTGAGGAAATGAAGTGTCATTGTGTCCCCGTCTTTGACTAAGAACCGGATTGCATTTCACCCTAAATGTTGACAATTCCTGTGCAAAAAGATCTGTGTGTCAGGTGACAGGACCATAGATTAGCCCTATCGTGTGTCAGGACAAAAGGTGATTCTTGTACTAAGTGAAGGACCAATCAACGATTGATCCCTGTCATCCTGTGGCACTAAAGGATATCTATAATTAGCCATTTGGGGGAGATCTATCCGCATATAGCAGCAAGGAACATAAAACACATAGCATAAGCTATACACATTGTTCAATGAAATTTTAGAAAAAAATCTAAAATAGTTCTGTGCTGTGATGGGAGTGGGCAAGTTTGTCTCACGTTGTTTGTGACCCATGATGGTAATATCTCAGCTGACTCTGGCCTCACATCCTGGTACAGTAATTCTGACACCCGTCAGACTTATATTTTACTCATAATGCACTCTAAATAATTTCTGCCAAAATGCCATTTCAAGGGGTAAACAGAAATTAAGCATATCTTTTCCATCTTGACAGATAATGTAACAGATAACAAAGCCAGAATATACTTGTTAACTGCATAAATTGGTGTAAATGCGTTTTTCCAAAATATGCTGGTTGACAAATGTAATTTTGTCTACATAAGGTAAGATGAGGAACGGAGGGGGTCAATAAAAAAGTCCAAGTATTAAAGAGCTGTTACTTTAAAATATCTGATATATAAAGAAATACACGTGTTTAAACTTATACATTCTTATATTAACTATTTTCAACGACATCTTGTTCGTTGAAACGACAGGGAAAATATGGGCTGTAGGTTAAGCACTATCCGAAGTGTGTACGGAAGCTCCGCGAATTTACGTAAAAACATATGCAGGTCTCATATGCTTACGCAAACACGTACGCACGCACTGCGTGCCACGCAGTTTCCGGTATCCAAGGCATTTTTTCGTAAGTATTGTATTCTTTACAATTAGCGCTTTCGTTTGTAGTTGGAGTAAGGAGCAAAAAATAATTTCTTAAATCGGACATGAATGCTTGTTTCCCGTTATATGGGAATTAGTATAAGTCAGTATAAGTTACCAAGGTAACTGCAGTGTGGTAGATTTACAGGACGTATGCTATGGCGGTCAGCTGTGTGATACGTTTGAGCTTGTAATGTATGTTTCTGTAGCAGTGAAAGCGAAGCCGTTAGATAATATATAGATTTTATATAATATATATATATATATATATGATATGATATAAAGTACTTAATCGGGAAGGCCATGCAGTTGGAGCTGGGTGACTTTTCTGTGAATCGTGTTAACTTGTTAGCTGGTTAGCCCCGAGAAACGTGCCGACAGACCGCATTCGTTCTGCGCCGTAACCATACGCTGCTAATCGCTCGTGTTACTGACCTATTAACATATTTACGTGGCCTAGTTGTAGAGAGTCGGTTTTATTCTGTTATGTGTGCTTTAAGTGGACATGTTTTAGGGGATGGAACTAAGAATAACGTCCATTCACCGCTTCCCTTCCCTCAGGATCCTTCTGGACGCTGAATATGGTCCGGCCTTACGCCGAGTCACCCCGGCAGAAGCACAGGTGAGTGCAGCGTAACACCAAGAAAGAGGAAGGTATACCGAGAGAAACTACGCGTTAAGCAAATTTGCGCCGCAGAAACAGCTAAAAAGAATGATATGCCGGTGTTATAAGTAAATAGCTAAGAAATGGATGGATCCAGTTGTTCCGCGGCATTGTCTCTGAGAATGGGCGTAAAGTAATTCATTTAAGACTTACTCAAAATATCTCATTCCTTTCAAGACGCTTTAATATTTCAAGCTTCTCAGTACTTGAAGTTTTGCTTTTTCACTCACCGCTTGACTTTTTTTGAACCATTATGTTTAGCCATATTTTGGGATGGTAAATGAGCACTTTATTATTTGTCAACAGTTATAAGGCATAGAAGGGAAGATTAGCACAACACGCACGTAGTACGGTAACGGGTGGTTTCAGGTGTGTGCTAATCTGTCAGGCTGCCGTCGGCCTTATGTTTGACGCTTCCTGCGATGTTTTGTCTGATGTAGTGCTGGAGAAGCAGTCCTGGAGGCCCTCTGAAGCAAGCTTCCTCCACCCTTACAGTCTCCTTCTGTCCATAAACAGGCACGTTCCGGGCTCCCATGGCTGCCAGGAGGTTTACGGAGGGTTGCGAGATACGGATGCGTACAGCCCTCGCTTCAGGGAGCACAGGGGACCTCCCTGCAGGAACGAGCACCCGGGATACCTGACTTTCCACGCTACTCGGAGGCCGGCACACATGGATAGGCAGCGAGCCCCCGCTGAGCATGCTCGTTGGGGGCCGCGGTCACACAGCCCCGCCCACAGATACCCTGTCTCACCAGGATACCAACGTGAGCACAGAAGGCAGTCCCACCCAGAGCTGTGGTCAGGTCGCCGCTCCCCCCAGCGCCCCCCTGTTCCAGCCCGCGTACCTTATAGGGGACATGGCCCTGCGTTGTCTCCTCCCCATTTTTATGATGAGGGCAGCCATGGGCGATTGTGGACACCGTCCCCACCACTGCACAGGCAGCACGATGTCGAGCAGGAGCGGGGCTGGGTTGCCGTCCTGAGGCCAGGGAGGGAACGTGGGCCCAGAGGGGGGGCCGTACACAGAGAGCACTGGAATGGAGAGGGGGGTTTCGGTCACCCCCGCTCTGGGGAGCGAAGATTGTCCCCTTGGCGGAAATCCCAGGAGTTTCATGGAAGAAGCTCATTTCCTGAGAGGTACAGGAGCCATGTGCTGGTGCAAGCTGGGTAAAACGATTTGTTACAAAATAAAGAAACAGAACAGTGGAGTTCAGATGTAGGCCTCAGACATGGGTGCAGAGTATTCAGCGAGGCGCACACGGCAGACTTCGCACGGGGATAGCAGGAAGCAGGTTTGGGTGATGGGGGCGGGGATAGCGGAGTAACTTAACCTGAGAGCACGTCCACTGAGCACTTGAAAGCTGCCGTGTAACGAGGTGTTTGTGTTCTCTGATGGATATGCAGGTGGTCTGCTGAGCGAGACGCTATGACACGTGGCAGGAACGAAATGGCGAGGGATGGGGGCAGGCGGAGCTCTGAGTGGGGACACAAGCCCAGCCCCCGTCGCCCCCCGCCATCCCCGAAATGGAGGCCAGCCCCTTCCTCTACAGCCACTTCTGTGGCCGCCTCCTCCCCCCCCTCCTCCTCCTTACCCAGATCCCGTCACGCCCCCCAAGACAGGATCTCCAGACCCTCACTGAAGAGAAGAAACCAGGACGAAGGATCAGAATTCGATCACACGGCCAAGCGAGCGTGCAGGGAGGTGTCTCAGCGACCCGTATCCTCCCGTGCATTTGGCGGTCGACCCCTCTCTCTCAAGGACAAGAGCCGGCTGGTGAAAGGAAGGATGCTCAGGGCAACCTCAGAGCAGAGCACAGCACCATGTCACACTAAAGAGGAGGTCAAGGCGCCAAAGCAGAGAAACCCCACTGAGAAGGACAGGGCTAAGAAGAAGCAGCTGCCTGACAGGAAGGAGGCATCTCAGGAGGTGGCTACGGTCTGCACACTGAAGAAGCAAGCGCTGAAGAAGGTCCCCCGCAAATCGCCGCAAGTCCCGGAAGGTTCTGACGGGCAGCCAAGGAGCTCTGAGACGCTCACCATCAAGGTGGACACGCGCCACACCCTGAGCACCTACAGGTACGGTATCTCCGTTAGAACCAGCGGGCAGGCCGCCGGCCCATGCTTCACAAATAAGTTGAAGCTTTTTCATCTGTTTATCACGTATTCCAAAACGAAGAGGGTACCTGCCCGGCAAAATGCTCAATTGAAATGTCAGCCCCCCCCATAAATCTGCAAGAGTCTGCCTGTCCTGCATTCTGACATCCTTTAAGCCGTTTGCCATGTTCCTGCTGAGGTCATGTTCACTGGGGAGTTACTTGAATATTGTCAGCGTTATTGAGAATCCCATGAAGCCTGTCCCAGCGTTTCTTAGCCTGTGCCTGTATGTTGTCCTGTCCACTACCTTGCACGTCACTGGAGTGGCTGAAGTACTCAGCCTTTCTCACTTAACAGCGAGGGAAGTGCAGCAATCCCAGAAAGTGTAGTGTGGTCCCGCGGAAGCCCTAATATGGGAACCAGAAGAACAGGCCTCTAAGGTGGATGAAGTTTAAATTAAAACCGAAGAGACTGTGAGGAAAAGTGGAAAATCCTGGATTTTACACAAACTGCCCTGGTGCCTACACCAGCTCGGCCCTTCATAAGATCACCTGGCTGGTTCTGAGGATGGAGCTCTTACCGTTTGTCTTTGCAAAACTGCATGGCTCGTGGACCCAGCTGTCTCCCCTGGACTTCAGTGGCGTCCCTGTTGGAAGATTCAGCAATCAACCCTCCATGTAATGGGCCAAAGATGAAATGCTGCGGAATGGTCCAGTTCAGAAGATTGAGCTTCTACATTTCTATTTACTGCTACGTTCCTGTGGGTCTCAAAGGGTCTCATTATATAGCATGATCGGGTGTCTGCTGTTAACCTCTCTCCACTTACTACTCAACTCCAAAGGAGCTTTAGAGTATCTGCACCAACATTGAAGGCACTGCATCTGAGCAGCATTTGTCCCTTAGCACTTACTTACCTGATTAATGGGAGATGAACTTGTTTCCAACCCACCGATAAAAGGAGTTCTGCAAGATGTCAGTATGCCAATTGGTCTTTGACCAATAGCAATCGCTTGGCTTACATCAGCCACTATCAACAAAGCTGGCCCGTGGGAGCCTGCTGGATGTTGCCTAGGCAGTGAGTGTAATTTGAAGTACGCTGATATAACTGGAACCAGGACGGCAGCATCCATTCCCCTACTGTGCCCCACAGATGTAGCATAAGGAGCCTTGGACCAGAGAATGAGGACACTTCTCTGTGAGCCTGCTCACTGGAATCTTTTGGAAAGCGGAAGAGATCTGTAAGAAAACCGATTAAGGTGCATGGAAGCACGCCTGGCCAAATAATTAGAGCACAATGCTGCTTGTCTTTAGGAGTTCGAAGGGAGCGTCCCCACTGCATAGCACTGAATCTGGATGGCTGGATCTTCCTACCTTGCCCTTTCTTCACACTGAAAGATTAATAAATGTAAAGAGGTGGAGTTCTTGTGTAGGAACTGCGATGAATCATCGCATCTTCTCAATGAATGTGGCAAAGGCGGTCTGACCGGTACACAGCCTATCTGCCCATCTACTTGCTAATGCAGGAAGTAGAGTATAAAATGGCCGTTTGCCATCTTGAGCCTAGACAGGATGCATTATGGGATATCTTGAGTGGCAAAGAGGAGTGTTAAGATTTCATAGGCAAGCTGGCTGCTTGCGTGTGTTTCTGCGTTTTTGTACACAAGGCTACATCCCACCAGCAAATGGCATCTTAAAGTCTCTTTGTAAGTACGACCTGGTTTGGTTTTAACTCTGTTTAAAATTAATAGAAATTAGTTAAATATTTTGGGGCTTTTTCCATATCGTGTAGAAATTAATAATTTTGTTCTTGATGTCTCGGGTGAAGTTTCGGCCCATCTTAAGTGTATCTGTCGTTTTCTCACACCCCACCCCATTTTCCTGACAGCTACTCCCCGTCCCCATCAGACAGGCAAATTTCCCGGGACCTTGTTACTGTCTCACAACGAGGCATGGGGTCTATAACCACTGTACGCACTAGCGCCTCATGGAGGACGCAGGATTCTGAGACAGGTGATTCATTCTCTCTTGTGTGCATGTTGGGAAGGCTGAACGGCTGATGTGATTTTGCTTCTGAACTGCAGGGGGAGCTGTGTGATTTTATTGATCCAGTCCATGCATATCAATCACCCCAGTCCCATTTTACTATCAGGGAACTACTCAAGCCCTCCATCCCAGCAGAACCTGACTCTGAATGAGCGCTTCTCCAAACTGCAGAACCAGCACTCGCCCCGAGACGAGAGCAGCTGTTTCTCTGACCTCAAGATAGAAAGGTATATGTCTGTGTATCTCTTTCTGCTAGTCTCTCTCTCTATCTCCCAGTCTGTGTGTGTCTCATCCATTCATTTGACTTCTCATACCTTTTTTTTTCTAGGAAAATTGATGTGCCTTTGAATCACAAAGCAGCTAAACTGAAGAAAGTTACCCCACCGGTTGGTACTCCTATTTGCTGTACAAGGGGTCGTGTGTAAAGTTCTGCTTGATTTAGAAAAGCGTCCAACAAACCGATGCCCGCAGGCGGGACAGATGTTAATATTGATCATGGTATCTGTGGCTCATGACGCGGTTCTTTCTGGTTGCTGACAGTCTTGTGGTTTCTTCAGAAGCCCAGTTTGCACTCTGCCAGTCCTGAGAGAAAGCAAGCAGCCCAAGGCCCAGCTCCTGTGAGGCACCAGGGAGATGTTCCCAAGCCGCTCATGGTGAGGCACCCAGCCTGCTTCTAACACGACGACTACACCAACTGTCTTACCATCCAGGAATGGAAGTCTGTGTGGGTGGGTGCTTGGCTGGCTGACGCCCCTCTCCCTGTCTGCCCTCCTGTTCTCTTAGGCCACCCTGGTGCCACGTCCCTCCATCTCGCATAAACCAGCCACCAAGAAGAGCCAGAGCATCACGTCCAAATATCACCACATACAGGCGGTCCGACAGCACGACCCCACCTCTCACTCGAAGGGTCACGGCCCCTCCTCCACCCGCGGGCCTTTCATGCATAGATGGTGAGCTTAATACCAGACCTGGAAGTGTTAGAGGAGCTGGGACCTATGCTAGGGCTAACCTGAAGCGGCCCTTTGTCGCGTTTCCTGCTGTGTGTTCAGATGTCAGTGACACACTCTCTGTCCTGGTTTGCTATAGATGTCTGAGAGTCATCTACCCTCCCCCCCGCCCCCCTCCCCGAGCTCACAGACTGACCCGTAAACTGTCAGATGACCTGTGGGCTGCTTCACACTGGCCAGAAGCAGAAGAGCAGTGTCTTCCCAGGCTGTGCGTGTGTGACAGAGATACTATGTGATGATTCCTGCGTGTGCGTGTGTGCGCACCTTGGGCAAGACGAACTGCATCGCAATGCAGCAATAAATGTACTAGTTCGAGACAGAAAAGTAAAACTTGTAATAATTAACTGCTTGTTTGGGGTTTTTTTTTTTTTGACTTGCCAACTGTTCGAATTTGTAGTAAAAGAATACAGATAATGTCAGTCTTAGTATATTTGACATTTAGCAATATGTTAAAAATAAAGACGTGTTCCATGTCATTACTCTCATTTGGCAGTAGAGATGGCTTTTGAAGTGTTACCGTTTTTGCACAATTTATGGTGATATTCCGAATACATAAAACTAGTCAGCTGTGAGAGCTTGCTATAAAAGAAAATGCAATTCAAAATATATGTAAGTACAAACATCAGGCATCCAAATTATACGTGTTGAAGTGTTATTACTGAGCAATTTAAAGGACGCTCGCCAAAAATGATTGATCTTTCTAAAAAAAAAATCAATAAATAAAAAAAATTTTATTTAATGATGACTTAATCCCCTTTAGTAATTTAGCAAAAAAAAAAAAGCATAACGTTAAAATGCATCTCGCTCCATATGCCCGGGATGGACTGTACGGCCGAGCGACTTCCCCTGCCTTTCAACAGTGTGACTGCGCAGTCGCCCACGATCAGGCTTTTGTTCTTCATAATGGCATGTTTTGTTTCAGTGATGTTTCATACAATAAAGTCTTCAACCAGTTCTCCCCTTGCTGTTTCTCGTTAAGTTCTGCGACGGTCACTCCTGGACAGACACCAGCACGTCTGTCTTTAATCCCATTACTCCGTCCAATTGCCAATTGCAGTGGGTTTCTGTAACTGCGTATTCACTTTACAGCTGCTGCATGAAGTTCAAAGTGTTCGCCACAAGCACGCGAAGAGGCTAGATGAATATTTAAACAAGGGGCGTGTACGGAGGCCGGGTGTACCGTTTTAGCCGTTTTACATGTCTTCGTCTGCCGGTTAGCTCATCAGTTGGTTGTCGACACGTCGTGGGGACAGGACACAAATGGGTGAGTATCGGGTTTCAGGGTTTTTCCGGGTGCTCGCATTACTTAATGCATTTTTGTGCACTGCATCACTGTATAAAACAGGTCCCACAGCTTATCGCACCCACTCCCAACATCTGGATGCAGGTTTGCATTTATGAGTCTGATTTATCTGAGGTGCTGTCCAGCTCCAGTGTCTTTGTTTTTCCTTTAGGGGCAAATCGACACTCGTCGTTCCCAGTAGACTATTTTTGACTGGTTTTGTTGGTTCTGTTTTTTATTGTGTGTGACAACCATTATCTGTGGCTGAAACACTACTAGCCAGCTTACTGACTTGATGAAAGCAGTTAAATGTAACAAATGTGACCCTCCAGCACAAAACTGTACGGAAGCCGCATGGCTGTATTTTTAGATATTTTTTGAGGATTTTTTTTTTTTGTGCTGTTTCATTTGATACCATAATCCATCATTTCAATACCATAATTTCAAATTTTTGACCCAAGTGTACAGTTTTGTGCTGGAGGGTCGCAAATGAGCTTCTGAGTACTTGGGTAGTCACGTTTCCGATCAGGAAAGGAAGTTTCCTTTTCACAGTTTTTCGTTGAGCTCACTGTTTACTTTAACACTTTGGCACAAGGATCGTGCAATGAAACGAACCTGGTGTCATAGTGCAGTGTAACGCAGGCACAGTATAATAGAGATGCAGCACAGATATATACGTGCACTGTGTAACTGAGCAGTATGACATGCACATACGCATGCATAGTGTAATAGAGCAGTATGAGACCCAAATGCACTGTGCTATATAGTAGTATGACGCATGCACTGTGCTATATAGTAGTATGACGCATGCACTGTGCTATATAGTAGTATGACACATGCACTGTGTAACAGAGCATGACACAAATGAGGGGTGTCAGCAGTGCATTAGCTAGATCTAAAGTAACAGGGTAGTTTGCAAATCCTACAGACTTATTACCTTGTAAATAAAGTGTCACATATGCAGTGGCATGCAAATGTTTGGCACCTTTGCTTAAAATATCTGTTACTCTGAATAGCTAAGTGAACAGAAGATGAACTGATCACCAAAAGGCAAGTTTCACAGGTTGTAAACCTTTTGTATCCAGTTAAGAGTCTTTCATTTTTTACTTGGGGGATTTTCGCCCATTCGTCCTTCTAATTCTGCAAGATTCTTGGGCCGTCTTGCATGCACTGCTCTTTTGAGATCCACAGATTTTTGATGATGTTTATGTCGGTGGTCTGTGAGGGCCATGGAAAAACCTTCACTTGTGTTTTGCAGTATTCCATTGAGATTATGAGGTGTGTCTCGCATCATTATCTTGTTGTAGGACCCATCCTTCAACGTTAGTACAGATGGTGTGATGTTTGCTGGCAGAAGTTGCTGGCATTTATTCGAATCCATTCTTCCATCTACTAGTGACGTGTTCTCCTTGCCACTGTCCAAAGGATGATTGATCCACCCCCATCCTTAGTAGTTGGAGAGGTGTTCTTTACCTGGAATTCAGCACCCAAACACACCTTTGCAGATTGTGACCAAAAAGTTCTATTTTGACTTCATCAGTTTGAAGGATTTGTGTTCAGGTGTCACTGCACAGTAGAACAGTGTGCCGCCATTCCAAAGTTCGCTAAATCTTCCTGGAGGTCTTTTGCAGTCAAACGGTGTTTTTTGCATTTGTCTTTCTAGCAGTCCTAATAGCAGTTCTTTCAGAAAGTTTTCTTGGTCTCCTAGACCTCAACATGACCTCCACCATTCCTGTTAGCTGTCATTTCTTAATAACATCACGAACTGAGGAAACAGCTACCTGCTATGTTCTTGTACCCTTCTCCTGCTTTGTGAGCATCATTTTTTAATTTTTTAATTTAATTTTTTTAGTCCAAGGCAGCTACTTAGAGGAGCCCATGGCTGCTGATTCTTGGGACAAGGTTTGAGGAGTCAGATAATTTATACAGCTTTGCAATTTGCATCAGTTGAGGTCTGGTAACGATGACTGTGAACATGCCATAGTTCTAACGAGCTCCTGAACGTATGGTAAATGTTTTCTGAGAGTTGATATCTTTTGGGGTGCACAAACTTTTGCTTCAGGCCCTTTTCATTAATTTGGTATTTTGTACCTGTGAATGATGGAAATAAAAATGTTTTGCTTTAAATAGTAAAGAAATGTGTCATCTTTAACTTTACGCCTTTTGGTGATCGGTTCCTCTTCTGTTCACTTATTCAAAGTAACAGAAAGTATGGGTGCCAAAACATGTACAGTGTAATGCAGCAATATGACACACACACATAGACATTGTAATAGAGCAGTATGACACACATGCACAGTGTAATAGCAGTATGACACACACACATAGACATTGTAATAGAGCAGTATGACACACATGCACAGTGTAATAGCAGTATGACAC
>JAODJX010000051.1:6791710-6803686 GCA_026776945.1 Isichthys henryi
CACACACACACACACACAAACACACAAATCTAAGAAAGTATAGTTGCCACTGGCAAGTGAGCAAGAGAGTTGCTCAATACGAGACCTAAGGCACAAGGGATATGGTTTAAAGGGAGGTGGGCTCTGTATCAGGGTTGTCAGTGAGGAGGGGGAATTTGTGTCAGGGGTGTCAGAGATTAAGGGGCCTGTGTCAGTGGTATTCGTGACTAGTGAGGTCTGTGACAGAGGTGTCAGTTACTGGGAGTCTGTACCAGGGGTGTGGGAGATTGAGGGGGCCTGTGTCATTGGTGTTGGAAACTAGAGGGAGTCTGTATCAGGAGTGTCATTTACTGGGGGGTTGGGTCTCATGGTTGGGTAAGGGGTGTCAATTACAGTGAAGAGTCTATTTTAGGTGTGTAAGGGGTGTATAGATTGTGTAAGGGGTGTCAATTACAGTGAAGAGTCTATTTTAGGTGTGTTGTTTTCGGGGAGTTGGTATAATAGGTATTGGATATAGGGGGAGACTGTATTGGCTGTTCGGGGAAATAAAGTTTCAGCAGCAAATGAAACTTGACTCCGCACTGGATGCAGACATTCAATACTCTGCACTGGATGCAGATGAGGCAGTGCTCTGCACTAGATGCAGATGATAAAGTACACTGGATGCAGACAAGGCATTTCTCTGCACCGGATGCAGATGAGGCAGTGCTCTGTACTAGATGCAGATGAGGCAGTGCTCTGCACTAGATCCAGATGATAAAGTACACTGGATGCAGACAAGGCATTTCTCTGCACCGGATGCAGACGAGGCCGGGCTCTGCACTAGATGCAGATGATAAAGTACACTGGATGCAGACAAGGTATTTCTCTGCACTGGATGCAGACGAGGCAGGGCTCTGCAGTGGATGCTAATTGTTGTGTCTCTTTACTTTCAGGCTTTTCACTTCTTTCCTCTGCAACTTATTACTGGCTCTTTATGCTTTTTTCACCATGGGCAGCTACAGCTCTGCCCTGACTGCTGGTAGGGCCTTGGCACACACTCATCTGTGAAGTTTACCTTTTCAGACTACCACTGTGTACGTGTGCGTGTGTGTGGGTTTGTACTTACTATATTGTGTGAACTAAATGTCCAAAAGTCTTGTATTTTGTTTGGTTACTTATGGTTAAAATCTGGGCTGAGTGAGGTTAATGGTTATTATAGTTTGGAGCACGGATATGCCCATAGAAATGAATGGAGAGTCCCCACAGTGACAGGAATATCTGAACTGTGCATGTGAGTGTGTGTGAGTCATGCTGGAAGGTGTGAGTCTCTGTGTTCTGCGGCAGTCTGAGCTCCTTCCTTTCTTCTCAGATTAGTCTGTTCCTCACTATCTGCCAGCTGTCTGTTTCTGATTCCAGTTCTGCTCATTTTCTCCCACAAAAGAGGTGGAAGACTTTGACTCTATTATCACGACCTGTGAGAAGTTGAACCACCTGACAGCGTCGCGGCCACGGGTGACAGACCGCCGGCCACGCACACAGGGGTTACAGCATGTGAGTAGCCCTGGACTGGGGTGTGTCCATGCATACTCCCTTTTGGGGGTGTGTGGGGGGCCATTTGATACTGTGTCACTTTGCTCGGGACTGCGGCCATAACTCACACAGGGCTTCTGCCTAAACCCTCGCTGGTAGCTACTGGTCATGTGACCGTGCTGTTTCAGAGGGTAAATTTAACTCCCACCTGCTGTCAAAAGAGCCGGGAATGTTGGGCAACAAGTGTGTAGAGTGTGTGGCACACACACAGACACACTGTACACACAGACACAAACAGACACACACTCTATACACACACAGAAACACACAGAGATACAAATACACACCCTGTACACACACAGATATACACATTCTATACAGTATATAAACACAGATGCAGACACACACAGACGCGAACACACTGTGCACACGAACGACGCATACAAACACATGCACACACACAGGCGTACACACACACACTCACACATTGTCTTCTGTGTTAGCTATTGTCCTTGCTATGCCAATAAGAACTCATGTCCTGTTAAATGTTTCTTTCTTCTAGTATCTCTCACATTATTTATTTTCATCTTCTCTCTTTCACTCTCGTTCTACCCCTGCCGAAGTTCACTGCCTCCTGCCCAGACCTCTCAGACACACCGAAAGCAGAGGAGAAGGATGAGGAGCAACATTCTACATCCAAGAAGGTGTTGTGTCCATCACATTCTTCCCTCCTCGCGCTCCCGAAATGCTCATAAAGTAGCAGTAGAACTTAGGAGCAGAACAATGGGCAGATCACAGGGGAGCCTACAGTGTATTGGGAACAACACAGGGGTGAAAGAGTCAGTGGTAAATTATGGAGACTCAGACTGTCGCCTGGACCTCAGGGTTAGGGGGCTGGGGTCAATGATAAGACCCAGACCGTCTCCTGAACCTTAGGGAGTGGGGGGTTGAGTTTAGGTTGGGCTGGTCATCTTCATTGGTGGATATTTTTCTGTCAGGTCTCTGAAATCCGGCTGCTTCTACCACCCAAGCCTGCAATGATCCCTCCCTCTGGGGCATTCAGTAGCCATGGACCAGACACCAAATCCAGGCGCGAAAGCGTGGAGGAGCTCCGGACCCAGCTCAGGGACCTGAGGGGAGCTGTCGAGCTGATGGGGAAGCAACACAAGTAGGTTGGGGGTGGACGTGGGGATCTGTGAGGCCTGTGAGGATGTGTTGTGGTGACTCTGCAATCCTTATGAATCTTCTAGAAAAGAGATTAAACAGCTGATGAATGAACTGGATGAAGAGAAGAAGATCCGTCTCTCACTGCAGGTACAAAAGTGCATCAACCCCAATATCTAATAGCACAATTGTACAATGGCAGTATCACCTCCAACATCCAATAGCATCACTTTGCGTAGGCAGTATCCAATCTCACTTTCCAATAGCATAAGTTTACACAGACAGTAGCAACCTTGATATCCAATAGCACAAGTGTATAATGGAAGAATCAACCTCACCTAACCGATAGCATAAGTTTACACAGGCAGTATCAACCTTGATATCTCAGACAATAAGTGAGGCCACTGGGTCCAAAGATCTGCCATGACCCTCTGTTACTGTGTGGTGACCGTAATTAGCCTGTGCGTGTTGGTGTCCCTTACGGCTGCTGGAACAGATCGGCCTGTTGTCCTTCCAGATGGAGGTGGCGCACATTAAGAAGACCCTGTCCAAGTGAGAGACCATCCGCCACCAGCCTCTGTGGCCGTCCCTCCTCTCTCCTCCTTCTCAGTCGATTTCATGAGTTTAAAGTTGATTTAATGCGTAGGACAGCTTTGGATTTGTGTGACGAATGCCAAATGGGCATTACGTAACTCAACCAGGGCGAATGAGGCGATGAGGCCGCGCTGGCAGCATTCAGGCCGAGCTGTTGCATCGTGGCACAAGCGCTTTCTGGGTGTCGCAGATCCAGGGCGTCTTTCTTTCTTCACGGGGGTGTGTGTATATGTGTGTGTGTGTGTGTGTACTGCAGAAAAGACTAACTGTGTGGGTTTGGAAAGATTTCAGGTTTGGATTAAAGAAAATCAGATGCCAAAGGACTTGTCGTGCTTATTGGAATTCGGTGTGAACAGTGATAATGAACTGCTTCAGAGTAGCGTGTGTTCCGGCTGGTGAGATGAGGGGGTAGGTCAGGGGTTAGGGGTCTTCTGGGGAAAATATTCACCTGTATGGACAGCAGCAACATGATTTGTCAAAACACACAAAAAAATACAAAGGTTCAAGAAGGAAATAGGAAAAGAATTATAGAAGGAAAAGGGGGAGTGTAAATGATCAATAACCAGTGGAAGGGTGGAGCTTAACAGACTACGCACCATTGGAGGGTCAGGGCTTAACACAGTGTACACAATTTACGGGGTGGAGCTTAAGAGAGAGTGTGCACCATTGCAGGGGCGCGGCTTAGCGGAATAGCACCATTGGAGGGGCGGGCTTAACAGAGTATGCACCATTGGAGGGGTGAGGCTTAGGTAACAAACATAAACAGGAATTATTTTTATCAAGTGATAAAATACAGGCAGTCCAGACAACAGAAAGAGTGAAAAGTAAGAAAAAATGTGTATTTCTTTGTGTTCCTGTTTCAGTCTGCTTTTCTGGTGTTGTATTTTCTCTTGACAATTCCTCTTTAAGAATGTGAAAAGGTGTCTACGTGCTCACACGCCCAGCTACAGGCACTCATGCACACCACACCCACACATGCATTTCAAAGTGACTTGTAAGTGTTGTGATCTTGTCAGCTGTCTAATCACGTCAGTTGCTTATCAGATCCTGCCTTTACCTGCAAATCGCGTCTGCTGAAAACCGGTCACGAAGGTGTTTGTTATTTCTTATATAGAAAAACTATCCATCATTGACTGATTATTTATTTATGGACAGGTTAGGGTTAGTTTTGGCCATCCTCAATTTCAATTTCAAAGCATTATAGTGTCTCTAAAGGCACCAAGTATTTTCGTAATGTATATTAAACAAGACAAGTTCTGTCTACTGATTTGTGCTTAAAGTAAAATGCTTGAATTGTTCAATAATTGCTTGTTTACCCTGTGTGCATGTATTTCTAGAACACAACTCTTGAACGATTTGTACCTTTAGAAGTTTATCTTCCAGTTCACATTCTGTCCTTGTTTTCAATTGCTGACCATTTATCAGCCAGTAGCCAACAGCATGAATCATGGGTACAAGACAAGGCCATGATGCCAGTCCATCACAGGGCCACTGTGGACAATTTAGGGTCACCAGTAGCTTAATTACATGTCTTTCAACTGCAGGGGGAAACCCACACAACACAGAGAGAGGAATGCAAGCAGGGTTTAAACCCCCAGCTCTGCAGGTGTGTGGCTACCCACCGAGTCACCGCCATAAAAACAAGGGCTAAATATTTTGGCTATGTATAAAATCCTGTTTTCCACCAGAGGGCAGCAGAACCTTAACCGAATTATACCTAACCCTGAACAGACATTATACTTCACAGTAAAGGCCAGAGTTAAGCTGATACAGCCTGACACAATTCCTTCTCTGTACAATGTTGTGTAATCCATCTCCACCCCATAATAACCTGGCCCACTCTGGCTCTGTCCCACTGTGGCTCCTTTTATTTCTTCCGGGAATGGAGCTTTTATGTCTCAGTTGGCTGCCATGGTAACAGCAGCATCCGCAGGAGCACCGTACACATTACAGGCGCTTGTATTTTTAGCACTATAAGTAAAAGTGTGAAGTGGCAGAACGAGGCGGCAGAAGTGTAGAAGACAGCAGGATATTTTGGAGGGTTTACATAAAATTGGTACCATCATCATGTGTGTGACTGTGTGCCCTATGTAGGACTGGCATTCCATCCAGGGTGTCCCCTACCTGGTGCCCTATGAAGGACTGGCATTCCATCCAGGGTGTCCCCTACCTGGTGCCCTATGAAGGACTGGCATTCCATTCAGGGTGTCCCCTACCTGGTGCCCTATGTAGGACTGGCATTCTGTCCAGGGTGTCCCCTATCTGACGCCCTATTTAGGACTGGTATTCCATCCAGGGTGTCCTCTACCTGGTGCCCTATGAAGGACTGGCATTCCGTTGAGGGTGTCCCCTACCTGGTGCCCTATGAAGGACTGGCATTCCGTCCAGGGTGTCCCCTATCTGGTGCCCTATGAAAGACTTGCATTCCATCCAGGGTGTCCCCTACCTGGTGCCCTATGTAGGACTGGCATTCCGTCCAGGGTGTCCCCTACCTGGTGCCCTATGAAGGACTGGCATTCCGTCCAGGGTGTCCTCTATCTGTTGTCTTTTGTAGGACTGGCATCCTATCCAGGATGTCCCTTACCTGGTACCCTATAAAGGACCGGTATGTCATTCAGAGCATCCCCGACCTGGAGTCCTGTTATGAGCCGGCATTCCATCCAGGACATACCCTACCTGGTGCCCTATGTAGAACTCCCATTCCATTCAGGACGTCCCCTACCTGATGCCCTATGAAGGACTGGCATTCCATCCAGGGTGTCCCATATCTGGTGCCTTATGAAGGACCAGCATCCCATTCAGGGCACCCCCTGTCGGGTGCCCTATAAAGGATCAGCGTCTCATCCAGAGTGCTGACACTGCGAGACTGTGTTCAGGCACAGTATGTGTGCTCTGACCATACTGCATTCTTACCTTACATACTGGCCAATCACTTTGCTCAGGAACCTGTTACCATGCTGCTGTTACCATGGCAGCCGTCTGAGGCATAAAGGCTCCATTGTTATTAACTTTGGTTGACTATATGGATGCACCTAAAACACCATGATTCATACGTCTTCATTCAGGCTATCGATTGATCCTCACACTCTGAGATCAGAAAGCATGTGGAGTCGAGCGTAACTGTCTAATGGTAATAGGGGGAGGTAAATCAGTATCATCCCCCAGCCATCAGGAAAGGAGGTGGACAGTGAATCTGGATTATTTAAACACTGCTGGACTTCACAATGCGGCAGTAAGGAGGATGCTGATGTGGATCGGGTCCAGGGAACCAGGTTTATTATGCAGGCAAAACTGTAGTCGGACAGTCCAGGTCAGAGAGAGAGACAGCAGTCAGAGATCAAATCAAGGCAATGTGCAACAGTCAGTCAGAAGCAAGGCAAAAACACATCATCTTGAGGCAAAAATTAAATTAGAACACCAGACAGGCAAAATCGGAACGGAGAGGGAAGATGTCAAATTCGGCAACTGTACCACATGCACTAAAAACAGCAGAGCAATCAGGAAACCATGATTGCAGCTGGGAAGGGGCGTGGCCCAAAATAGAATACCAGTTCTTCCAGCAACTTCTGGCAGCAGAGGAGGGATTGGTAATTAAGAACCAGCAGAGCAGGTTTTTCAGGTTGGGTGGAGTCCCAACAAGGGGGTTCCCTGGGGGGTGTGGTTAACAAGACACAAAGTGCCAGAATGACGTCAACGGGGCTCCTCTAGGCTGCTCCGTCACAGCAGGCTGATCTTACTGCCGCTAACTGTATCTGATTTTCCATCTTGCTGACCAGTCGGCTCACTAACCTGACTGCTCTCATTATCTGAGAATGAGAGAAAGGCTGGATTGTGCTCTTAGAGCAGTAAGCTTGTCTGTTATGAATGAGCCATGGCAAAGAATTGCAGGCTATCTCTGACTACACACACACACACACACACACAGTCCACATATTCATATCTTTATGGAAACTCTCCCAATCATTTCTATGGGTCTAACCATTTTTATAAAACTGGGGTTATCCTTGTGGGGACCCAAAAAATGTGGTATAATGGTAAATGGTACAGGTTTTTATCGTATTGTAGGAAAATCTAGTCCCCACAATGTACTAATTACAAATACAGAGAGAGAGGGAGAGAGAGAGAGAGAGAAAGAGAGGGAGAGAGAGAGAGGGAGAGAGAGAGAGAGTGAGGGCATCAATATCTTTGTGAGGACTCTCCATTCATTTCTACTTCATTTCAGCCATAATCTTAACCGCATAAGTAACCAAACAAAATGGCTTTAGACATTTGTAGTTTTTTGATTGCATTCACAGATTTTTATAAGAATGAGGTTTATATTGTGGGGACCTGAAAAATGTCCCCCCAAGCTGAAAAGTAACAGATTTTACCACAGCTAGCTATACATGCAGTCACACACAGACACACACAGGTGAGATAGCTCTGACTCTGAGCTGGCTACACACACACACAGGTGGGCGTTAAACTGCTCATGTCCTGTGCTGCAAGAAGCTTTCTCACTGCCAGTGCGATTATGTAACGGCCCCCTCCCTCCCTTTTCCACACCTGCTTTAGTGTCTGGCGCTGGTGCGCGTCCTGTGGGGGTGAGAACGGCACACGTCTTTCCTACCCCGCAATCGGCGTGCTCCCTGCATGCCAGACTGTTCAAATACCAATCATATTTCATGATACACAGCAAAGATAGAACATGTTCGTTAGTCCTGCTGTTTCTAGTGGCCGCTTCCCCGTCGAGATTCTCTCAGCAAAAATCACGGCCTTCTAATCACCCGAGTATACTAAGCAGCTAAATTAATTCCTGATGGATTGGCGTCCGAAATACTGATGTGTTGAGAATGTCATTGTCGCCATGGCTGCTGTCTTTCCGAGTTCCTTTGTGTATGCTATCTTACATCTATTTCCAGTATAAGTAGCATCAGTGTTTCTCTGCCTTGCCTGAAATTGGTGTCCCCAAACCTGGCCAACGAGTGAAACACTAAAGCTCTCCGTTATCCGCTCCACTCACTCAAAACACAAATAACGGATTCTACTATCTATTCATTTTTTCTTCAAGCGATTTATCTGACGTGTCGCCTCCTTTCTACCTGCACAGTACATCACTCTCAGCCCGTCTTTCACCAAGAAAACCGTAACAATCAGCGCTTCGGAAACACTCCTTCCGAAATGGAACCGTTTCGGGCGACCGGTATAACTAATTCAACCCACCAATAATTAGTCATTTTATTTTGTACCACACTGGGTTTTACCCTCGCTTACTTAAGTGCCAAACGACTTATTTCCCCCATTTATTCTATGAAAATGAGAATGTAATGTTACCCTCGTGTCAGACTTTTAAACACACCGCCCCTAACCTGTTGGGTTAATGTGCTCTATTGATTTCACTTTCAGTTCGTGATCCATTTGTTTTGGTCAAGAAACACGATTTTCTACAGCGACTACAATGACATGCCGACACATACTCAGCAGGGACGCACTCATTCGTGTCCGTATTGTCGGAAATAAACTAATGTTTCCTTCGCTTGGGAGACTTTAATGCTTGTTTAGCCCGTGTGCTGCCCCCTGTGTCGGTTCGGTGGGAGACCGCTCCGGATCGGTGGTACCGCAGCCTTCCCGGTCCGGTGAGAAAGCCCGAGACACAAAGGAGGAGAAAGAGGCGCACAGAACAAAGCATTTCTTGCGCATCATTATCACCGCTGTCTCTTTCGCAGCTGGTATTATAATACATCAGCACCCCGCTGCACATATACGTCCAGCAGCGTTAGATTTCAGACGCAGATTATTAAACGCACATTATTTCTCGACCGTGTCATTGCGTGGGTGGGTGAAGTCTCGCTGTTTACCAACACCGAGCGCCTCTCTCAGCTGACAGTGCCGATAGGCGGCGTCCTTCTGCCGGAGGAGACGCCGGGAGCGGAGCGGAGGCAGCCTGTCTGCAAGCAGGGAAAGGGGACAAACGATGCCAGGAGAACGTGCTCCAGAATCTGGGCTCGGTCCAATTCGCCCCCGAAGGACGGTGTGAAAGGGCTGCGATGCGCACGGCAGAAAAGCGGAGGGTGGAAAGCAGCCTTGAATGAGGAATAAAGGAGCCACCCAGGCGGACATAACTGCCCAGTCCGAGGGAATGAAGCGAATTCCAGCGGAGATCCGCTAGAGAAGACGGGCAAAGCTGCTCCGCCATCTACATGCGAAGCGGGTCCCACGGAGCGCCGGGGAGGACGAGCCGCAGCCGCAGCCGAAGAAGCGGCGCTCCTGGGACAGCAGTGCATTTCCCACGCTGCGCAACGAGGACAGAGCGCAAAGGTCCTCATGGCACTCGTGATGGAGCCGGTCAGCAAATGGAGCCCGAGTCAAGTGGTGGACTGGATGAAAGGTAGGTGGAGCAGCTTTGTCTGGGATCTGAACCATTAGAGGTGATCGGCGTGAGTTTGTATGGGATCTGAACCATGATATGTGATCGGCGAATGGTTTTATGGGATCTGAACCACGAGAGCTGATCGGAGTGTGTTTGTATAGGATCCGAACCATGAGAGTTGATCGGCGCCTGTTTGTATGGGATCCGAACCATGAGAGTTGATCGGCGTGTGTTTGTATGGGATCAGAATAAGAGTGATTGGTATGTGTTTGTATGATATATGAATTATGAGAGGTGATCGGCGTGTGTTTGTATGGGATCTGAACTATGAGAGGTGATCGGCGTGTTTGTATGGGATCTGAACCATGAGAAGTGACCGGTGTGTGTTTATATGGGATCTGAACCATGAGATTTGGTCGATGTCTCCGAACCTGGTTTAAACAGGTGTTTGTGCTCAGCGACAAAAACAAAAACCACGTGAGGAAACGCGCTTGACAGAAAATATACCGCCGCAGTGTGCGCTGAAAGACAAAGTCATGCTGAAAAGTACCTTTTAAGCGTGCTTTCGTATTTCAAGCTAATCTGTGCGGACGCACTTTGCATATCGATGCACTTAGATAGGCTTACTTATCATTTACAGCATTTATTTAAATAGCGGACGCACCCGCGGTCTGTTTCACCACTCGACCGACACACACACACACACACACACACACACACACATAGAGCCATTGCAGGGGTGATGTGTGGAGGAAGTGTTAGGGAGAGAAGGTAGAGAGGTTATAACAGCCAACACCAGTATACAGCGTATCTGTATACGCTGTACACTGCAAAATGCTAACGGAAACACAAGGTTGCGCCTCACAATTTTTCTATTGATTAAAGACAAGAGTCTGATTTTTTTTTGTAACTAGCACTCACAAATTAACGGGAGCTCTGGAGCCACGTCGAGGAGGCTGGACCTGAATGAGAGATACTTCGGAACGTGCAAAGTGCGGCCTCTCATTGCTAACAGCTGACTTGGTGACGTTATTTAAAGAACGCGTCCCTGCAGGTGGCGCTCTGTCCCAGTCAGCTGGCATCCTATGCGGGGTCCCCAGAAAGCAGCCCCTAAATGTCAAGTGATTTTCCTCTTGGCCAGTTTTTTGTCTGTTTCTGAATCGCGTCGCTTTGGAGGTCGGGTGCTGCCAGTGACAGTGAGCTGGCAGTGAGTGGGAAGCCCAGTGTTATTTTTTGCATTATTTCTGTGATATTCCTTCTTGTTCCTGTATGTGGGTGCGTGTGTGCCGGCTTCTTCTTCCGCTCTCTGTAGTGAGGAGGATTAATGTGCCTCTCACTGTGCTGGGACATGTGCCACTGAAGACCTGCCCGCAGCAGGTCAGACGTGTCTCTCACCCGTATGTGCTGCTGTAGACCCAGAAGGTTCTGAAGTTCCTCAGCACTACCACTAGCATCACCCGACCACGTTTGCAGCTGTCAGTGTGTATATTAAGATGCCGTTCCGCACTTTTCACGGTTTAATGCTGGCCAGCGAGTCCACAGCAGGGTGGTCCATTCTCCTCTGAGTGGGCAGTTCAATGAATAGAAACATCCTGGATACCTTAAGTGTACACAGAAAACATTGCCCAAAACTGGGATGTCATGATGCTGTGTTTAGGTACACCATCTTATGGGGTGGGAGCACTCACCCCCCTCGAGTGAGACCAGGGGCCCTTGAATACAGGCTGATGGAGTGGCTGTGAAAAGCCTGCTAAGAAAGACCTTGTGGAAGTTACACGCATTTAACAGACAGCACAATCCAACACAAAACACCCCCACAGTTTAAGCAGCTGACTCATATCGAATCCTACAGTCCAATCACGACCATCTGGGCCGCAGGGACGGTGCTGTCCGGTGGTTGCCGTGGTAACTGAGCCCCATGTAGGTTAGCTATAGTAGATGGTGGTCTGTATGTGTGTGATAGAGGGGTAGCGAACAAACGATAAAGCAGACCTGCGTAAACATACCTGTGTAACGAGAGAATATTACACCAACGAGAATCATTCTGTGTGTGTTTGCAGTTTGTGATGTTGGTGCTGTGTAGTGTCCCTTTGTGTCTGTGGTGTGTAGTGTTTTGCTGCTTGGTCTGATTGGTGAGTCTTTGTGTCAGTTCCTCTTTACAAGATCTAATCCTCATTCACATCGGCTTCGTAGGTTTGCGTCCCACGCATCAGCACTGCGTTTCCCTGGTTAATGTGGAGATGTGTGTGAGAGAGATGTAGAGGGAAAGAGAAAAGGATTTAGTTAAAGTGGGCCTCATATTCCCTGTGCTGCCATTTTTTTTTTGGGGTGGGTGTTCCCAATGCTGCTACTTTGAGGGGGGGTGTGTGCTCACTGTG